>CM048852.1:35083645-35248645 GCA_026545225.1 Cornus controversa | reverse complement strand
CTGCTAATAATGCTTTGTGATCAACAGAGATCGACTCACCTGTCATGTCATTTTTATAACCAAGAAAAGAAAATCCTGAGTGAAGTAATTCCAATTCCCAATATGCAATATATATATATATATATATCTTTTGTTGTGCATGAGTGTGTAAATGGCCCTAGTAGGATCAGAGTTGCAAGAGATACTCACCAAGACACTTTGCCAGTCACCAACATGTTAGGGGAATTGGGAGCACACATAACCTACCTTTTATGATTGATGATTTAAATATTGGTCCAACTATTATTACCTATATGGCTATATCTATTGATTCAAGTTCCAAGCCAAAATCCTCTCTCAAAAGGTTCCTTGTATTAGACCATGCATGTTACTGTATTATTTCATGGACCAAGTACCACAATGGGGAGGTGTATCTCTCCCACAGAATGTTTATATATATATATATATATATATGAATAACAATTGATGAAAGGATAAGTTCAAGCTCATTCTGTACTTGTATTACACATGAAGAGCAAAATATATATATATATATATATATATATATGAATAACAATTGATGAAAGGATAAGTTCAAGCTCATTCTGTACTTGTATTACCCATGAAGAGCAAGCTAGGTAGCTTTGTGGTGGAGGAGGAGTTGAATATCTCCCACAGGATGTTATATATATATATATATATATATATATATGAGTGTGTGTGTGTGGATACCAATTGATGAAAGGATAAGTTCAAGCTGATTGTGTACTTGTATGCTCATGAAGGGCTAGCTAGGTGGTAGCTTAGTGGTGGGGAATGCATTGAACAAAGGTTAAATATAGTTCATGAGAGTAATTCATTTGCACATTTTGTCACCCCAATAAAAACATAAAGGGCTTGATTTGGATAGTGACATTACCATTGAAAAGGGCAGTGACAAAGTACATGTAATTACAATTTACAAAGCAGTGTCCAAAATGTCTTTGTATTACACATGAAGTGGGGAAGTGGTGTGACAGTGACATTTCAGAGAAAAAACTAGGACATGTGATGTTTGTCATAATGCCACACCACATGCATTAATGCCCTTAGCTATCATTTGAATGCAAACCTCAGCAAGTTGGCACCCATTTTAATGAGCTCCAACCACTGCATTTGGATTCACTCTTGTGGACTCACAATATAATTTTCAATAATGACAGATGCCCCCAAAGCCATCAATCAAAATGGTATATCAAGTGCTCAAGGCAGGCCCTCACATGCAATTAAATGAATTCCATATAAAAGAAAAGAGTATTGTTACAAGGACACTATGTCGGTAATAAATAAGAAATTTTTTTTTTTACACGGTAATAAATAAGATAGACTTTCTCTTTTTTTACCATGTTTATATTATATGTCAATGCATGCAAGGACAGACCGACGATGGTCCCTGAGGAGACGTCTGCCCTCATTGAACTATTATTTACTTACACTTTTTGTTAAATTTCTAAAATTGGCCAACTAAAATTTTGATAATATATATTCGTGCTCCTACTAAAGTTTTAGGGCATGAAAAAGAGTAATCAACTCTCTCTTTGTGGTTATATTATTATAGTTTCCAAAGAAAAGAAAATCTTAATTAAACAAATAAAAGTTAGGTGGTAAAGTCACGTTTTATTTTTATTTATTTTTTTTGCATGGCAAGCTTCCCACATAGGGGAGATTCGAACCCTGGACCTCTCCTATGGAGAGGCCAGGAAGTACCACGAAGGCCGGTGGTCACGTTTTATTTTAGTTTTGCATATCTTCTTTTAATAATTGTACAAACGTCCTGTAAAATAATAAAATTACCCTTAATCTTAAAACAAAACACAAAGAGAGTGAAGGGAGGAAGAAGCATGTTTACACAACTTGTGTTTTCAAAAAGTGAAAACTCAACTAATACAATTACAAATGTATTGAATGAAAATATTATCAATCAATGTCTATATTTTTGTATTTATTATCTTGATTAAAAATAATTTTAATTTTATTATTATTCAAGATCACTCTCGCTGCAAAATATTCTGGATCTATCACTCCGATCGAAACTTCTATCATTTTCCTACTTTTCTTTTTTTTTTTCTTCTAAAAAATGAAATTATTCTCCGAAAAGAGGTCTGAGTAGATGCACATTTTTAATGGACACAAAATCCATGGCAAAAATGGGGGCGTCTTTTTGCAAGAGCTGAAGACCTTTTTTCCATCCGCCCAGTCTTTCCTTTCATCTAATTTTTAGTCCTTGCATACAAGAATATATTCATGTCAACTTTACAACTATAAACTCCTGCAATTATCACAACTAATTAGTTTAACATAATTCCACCATACAACAAGAATTTGTTTTTTTTTTTGGTTTTGTTGTGTTTTTACCATGCAAAACGCTGCTCTACACGGGTAAGGTAAAGCTCGACTTGCGCCGCTAACATTGTTCTTAAAAAATTATTTGCACTCTAGAACAGTCGAATCTTAAATCTGATGCTTAAACAGGCCAAGTTTTATTTCACTCTAACTTAATTTATTACTACCGTAAAAAAAAAAAAACATATGTTATCATATCATTCCTTACAAACTCTATTCAGGTCAATTTTGATCTTCTCCTTTCCCTAACATTACTCAATATGGATCATGTCAATTTTTCTAATTGATGCACTCAATTATCTTTTTTGCACATATCCACACCATCTTAATTGATTTTCTCTCAACATATTAGTTCTACTTCACCAATCTCATGTGTTAATTTCTAATTTTATATATAATTTATTTTTTTGCCGCACATCCATGCCATTATTCGCATTCCCGCCAAACTCACTTGATACATGTTACAAGAAAGATGATGCATTATCAATTCACTCATAGGTGCCATGACACAACTGGAGTAAAAATTCTCTCTATTTAGTATTTCTCACCGTCTCTGTAATGGATAAATTTTTCTTTTTGTTTGTCACCACTAATTATAACAAATATCGCTCAAAATAAATTGTATTGAAACTCACCGAAGAGATAATGGTGGGACACAACAGTAAGTCACACTCTGTCTGAGTCACATTGACGAGCATAGTACCAACATGTGAATAAAAAGCAATTGAGGAAGAAATAAAGGACCTGAATGAAACAAAGGCACAAAAATCAGAGGGAGAGGTACCCCAACCACCCATCATGTTTGGGAGCTGGGAGCATCACCTACCTTTCATAATTTGATTCCAAGATGACCCACCACCTATGTATGTATGTATGTATGTATATATATATATATATATATATATATATGTATGTATCTATCTATTGAGTTCAGATTCTAAAACAAGAATCATCTCCTAGAAAGGTCCTTGTATTAGGACAAGTAATGGAGTTGTTCATTTGGTGCTTTCTCACCTTATAATTATTAACTTAAGGCTTCATTTGGAAAAAACGTTTGCACTTTAAAAACAAATGGATAATACTTGGGTCCTCCCTTGACACTATCAACATCATTCTTCCTACTTATGTGAACTAATGAGTGTGCATATAGAAGTTGAAGAGACAAAATAAAATCAATAAACGATAAACTTTTCGTTTAACCCACAAAAAGATAGATAATGTTCATTTTAAAAAAAATAAAATTTTGGACAACTGTTTTAATTCTATTGGTCCACATAAATAGGGAGAATGATGTTAGTGCTATCAGGATATGACCCAAGTATTATCCTATGTCCCAAATTTCAAACTATGAAAGAAGGTAGACAATTCTATTTATGAATTGAGAGTGCTATTTGGTCCCAAAAAATTAAAAACTAACACTCAACCTACTCCTGCAGCCCAACCATCAAGTGACAGTGGGGCCCATTTTGAAACGAAAATATCTCAAAAAGTTATTATATAGTGTTAGGGTCCATTATGAGTTACCATGCGTTCAAATGTGTCAGTTTGTAATTAGTTGGGATTACGAAAAAAAATATACTTAATGTAATATTTTCGAGAAGTGTAAGCCCTTTATTTTTTCTTGATTATAGAAAAATTAATAATTTTTAAAAGAAATGAAAGACTTGCACTTGCTAGAAATGTCATATTATCAGGTTATATTGTATAATTTATCCAAAATTACATAATTTCCAACTATGTAATAATTTATTAAATATTTCAATTCATCGTCTCCAAAGAAAGAGAAGCCTTTCATTCCTTGCCTCTTACTTTTAGAGAAACAAGGCTTTAATGTAACAAATGTAAAACCTTCAAAAAAAAAAAGAAAAAAAAAAGGAAATAGCTGAAATCTCTAGTATGGATTTACATCAATAGTTACATATTTAATACAAGTAAACAAGTACTAAGGTTCGAAAATCTATTACCTAAATTTAAATTCAACAAAAATTGGGCATTTGCCAAAACTCAAAAACTCTCAATTTTAAATGATTTTCTTCAATCTGAATTATATCATGATAACAGATTATGAATATTTGGTTGGAGAGAGTTAAGTTACCAGTCCAATGCACATAAAGGAGTTGAGTGCCATCATCCTTAAAAATCCTAGATTCTTTCATTTTCCTCTGTTCCCCATTTTATTTTTACAAATCAATTTTTGACACAAGCATTCGAACAGATTCAACAAATATGCAAACCCAGCTTGCCCTTTCAATCGTTCTGGTAGTTGTGAATATATATATATATATATATATAACGTAACCTGTTTGAGTTGGTTACGTATATGTAATGGATTTATGTGAGCTAGTTAAGAAAAACTAGTGTCGTTACGTGTCCAACCATGTAGAATTTCCACATTAGTCAGAGTTAAAGTCTGGGTGTTGTAAGTCGTCAATTTGTCATTTTTTTGTGGTTTAGGATCGATAGTAGTTAGGAATGGCAATCGAACTGGGGTTTGGAGCGAGAGATCCCACCCTTATCTTCATTCCTATTTATGTGAACAAGAATAAACTTTAAATTTTTAATTAAAATTTGAGATTTAATATTTTTGTAGGAAGATGAAAATAATACATAAGAGTTAGAGATACGATATGTTTAGAGAGATATGCGATCGGAGAGAGAGGTATGTTGAATGACGGAAATCTCTAGTGATTAAAATAGGATAACTCTTGCTTAATATATACCTAATATTTTTTTAATGTAAAATATATTATAAAGGCAAAATTGTAATTTTTTAGTATAAAAAGGGCGGTGTGACTTTTCTCCCGTCTTGTCTTGCTATGAGTGGGACGAATTTTCAATCCAAACCTTCATTTTTGTCCATAACCATTTAACCACTCCCATAACCCAATCATGCAGATTTTCAATCAAAACTTTTATTTTTGTCCAAAACCATTCCTCCACTCCCATAACCATTCTAAACGGAACGACCAGAGTATTTTGCCATCTCCATCGATAGTGTATCCTAATTATTAAAAAGTGTCATTGTAATCTTTCAAAAACTTTTAATCAATAATTTAGACAAACCTGAAAATTTTGAAAGTAACTTATTCTAAAAGATAATGGGTTCGTTTGACATGTGTTTGTGTTTTACATTTTTATTTTTGTCAAAAACAGTTTTAAATAATAATCAAAAACATGTTTAGTAAGAAAAATATATTTTAAGTTATTTTTTTCCGTTATAGTAACTAAAATACAATAGTCTAAAATTTTGAAATATTTTAACACTACTTGAAATGTAACAAATGATACTGAATAAGTGTTTTTTTTTGGATAAATTACTCTGACCTCCCCTGAGATTTGATCTAATTACACCCAGCATCAAACTATTGAATTTTGTTACAATGACCTCCCTTGAGGTTTGCTTCGTTATGACATAGACCCCCTCCGTCCAAAATTCCGTTAATTTGGTCAAAAATTTTAGTTGAAAAGACCAAAATGCCCATCAACTTATATATATATATATATACATATATATACACTATTCCGGTCATCTTCTCCGGCGATGTGCACTATTCCGGTCATCTTCTCCGACGAATTTTCAGCGACTTTCACAGGTTCCGGTTATCTTCTCCGGCGAATTTTCGGCGAGCTGCACGGTTCCGGTCATCTTCTCCGGCGAATTCCCGGCGAGATGCATCGTTCCGGTCATCTTCTCCGGCGAATTCCCGACGAGCTGCTCTGTTCCGGTCATCTTCTCCCGCGAATTTTCGGCGAGATGCACTGTTCCGGTCATCTTCTCCGGCGAATTCCCGGCCACCTTCATTTTTCAGGCGAACTTTCCGGGAAGTCAATTTTGGCCATTTTTTACCAACTCAAACTGGTTCCTAGCTAAATGGACCATTCCGGACGCAACTGTGAAGTCTGTTTTTTAGAATTCAGCTTCGATTTGTCAGATTTAACATTCAAGTGTTGTGATATTAATAAAATAAAATATATCAATATAATATTAATAAGGGTATAATAGACATTTCACCCAAAAATTAACCTTTGTTAGTCAATTTCTGTTAGAGGGGAGGTCATTGTAACAAATTTCTTTAGTTTAATGCTGGCTGTAATTAGGACAAATTTCAGGGAAGGTCAGTGTAATTTACCCTTTTTTTTTTTTAAGGGAAACAAAACACATGTCAAAAAGATGAATGTGATTTTTTGTTTGATTGAAAATTACAAGTACACCAAATTGTGTTTAAATTAAACGTCCCAGAGAGCGCGTGGGAGGTAGAAGCACGAATCTCTTACATGCAATGACATCATCACCTAAGTAAGTGACCAATGATATATACATATATAATACAATACTATTATTTTGATTGAACCGAGGCCTGACCAGTCCAAAACCCAACACACATCGTCTTTCGTGTTCACTCATGTTACAAAGAAAATTGATACAAGTAGTTGATAGATTATTGTTAGTGTGTGTGGTCATTAAAATAAATACTTAAGAAAGATAGATATTATCTTCATCTAAAATTACTTAGTTAAGTGTTTTTGATCAATATTAATTATTAGAGTGCATAAAAATTTAATCACATTATTTTAAAAAATTTAAAACTTTCAATTGTCGGATTCATTGAACTGAGATACAATAAAATTACTCTAACAATTACGTGCAGTTTAATTTTAAAATTTATTACTTTCAGAGACAATTTTTTTCGAAAATAATTTTGAGTGATGAATTTCAACGATTTAAATAGTAAAATTTTATTATTTTTATATATTTCAACATCATAAACTTCACCATTTTTAAAAATTTTAAATAATGAATTATACAATTTTTATAAGCGAGTAAAAGTAGGTGAAATTTCAATGTTATAGTACTAAAATTCACTATTGAAATGAAACTTGACCCCACAGAAAATCGTAGAAAAAAGTTATTGGAGATAATTTTGATTCTAGACTTTTCGTTCTACATTTAGTTTAAAGATGCAATGTGACACAATTCAATTACATTTTGATAATTTGACGTAATACTATGCAATATATTATATCAAAATGTAAAAACTTTACTTCAAGAATATAAATATTTTGGTATTGCATCTTCAATATAACAATATGCATTTTTTATATAAATAAACAAAAAAAAAAAATACGGTACATAATTTGTACTAGAGAGAATGTGAGTCATGTGATTTAATTGATTTTAGAAGTCTGAAAATCGATGTGTATATAATTAATTAATTATTCTTAAAAAATGATAAATATATAAATTGAATTGATTTATGTCCACAGAAGCACAAAAGACATGCTACTCTGATTTGTGTGCTAATTAATGTTCATGTGATAATAGTATCCAGTGTGTGTGTCTATATATATAGATATATATATCTATTGAACGGCTCACATATAGCAAGTAGTAAAGGCTCTTTCTTTTGGGATTTTTTCTTTAATCCATTCAATAATATCCCACGGTAAAAATAAAATTATATATATACTTTTAATTTTGTCACACTCACCGACTTAGAGAAATAATAAAAAAGGTTGGTAGTTACTTGTTTTGTCATTATTTTTTATAACAATTTTTTTTTTTAATTTTACCCTTCTAATTTATAAAATAAAACGGTAATTTTTTTTTCTCTCCACTATCTTTTATAAACACATTTTATTATTAGTACTACTTTTTTCATTTCTTTTTCTCATTAAACCTCTCCGTTATTTTTTATTATTTCATAACTAATTCTTCTTTATTTTGTTTTCCCTTGTACTCTCCAAACAGAGGAGAGCCTTAAAGTCTCTCTCAGCCGAGGTCCCTCCACATCAATATCGTCAATCACGTGACCTGCTGTAGGAGAGAGAAAGGAGAGGAGAGAGAGAGAGAGCGACCGACCGAGAAAGGCAAAAGCCAAAGCTGCTCCCAACCATCAAACCCAGCAAACCCAAAACCATCTTTTAGATTCTCTCTCTCCCTCTCTCTCACACACACACACACACATTAATGAGTGTACTGAATACTTACTGATACTCTGCTACTGTGACTATCTCAGTATATAATTTCTGTGTTGAGAGTGTCATTGCATTGTATAACTTAAGAGACAACAGGGTAAATCAGAGGGGGGTCCTCCATTGCACTTGCAGTTTTCTCTCTGCTCTGTTAAGGGGGAAGATAGTATTTTTAGAGACAGAGAGAGAGAGGCATTCAAAAGAAAGGAATGCAGCAGCACCTGATGCAGATGCAACCCATGATGGCAGCCTACTATCCCAATAACGTCACTACTGATCACATTCAACAGGTCTTCTATTCCCTCCCTTTCTCTTTGCCTCTCTTTCTCTCTCACACACCTGCTTCTGCCCTTTTTTTTCTGTATGTTCTTGTGGTTACTTCTTTATTTTTTGTTACTAGAATAATTTAGTAATGATCTTTGTTTAATGTGTATTTTTCATTTTACTGGTCCTACATAATCTGCTTTTTAGTTTTTATATCTGATTACTGCTTATTATTCTATGGGGTTATTTACTTTATTCATTCATTCGGGTATTGGTAACTGGGTATTTCTTATTTTGATATATCCTAATAATATCTTGGTTTTCATTTTTTATTGTTTGGTTTGCCTTTAAATGGGTATATGTTGTTTTGATGTTTCTTCATCATCTTCCAATGGGTTTATATTTGATTTATTTTGTTTGTTGATTCATGTTATTGGCTCTTTTATTTGCATGTTCTTTTTCTTAAATTCATAGTTAGTGTTTTGGTACTTTTGTTTCTGGAGAAGAAATTGGTACACTTTTGTGGGGTTGGTGTTTTCTTTTTCTTCTTCGCCAAGTGGGGTTGGTGTTTTTCTGCTACTGTTTATTGTATTCAGTTTTATTTTATTTTCTGATTATTATTTTTTATTTTTTTGTTATGCGTGAGACTTGATATTAGTTGATTTTATTAGCATAGTCCTCTTTTCTTTACCTTATTATTTAATGATTAGGTTTAGAATCATATAGTTATTTCTTCAGTGTTTCCATCTTTCTAAGACACTGGGTATTTTGCTCTTTTCTTTTTTCTTTTCTGTGAATACAAAAAAAAAAAAAAAATGGAGACTTGCACTGGATTCAATTTTTCATCTTGTTTTGTTCTATCAGCTATGTTTATGCATGTAAATCTTCTAAGAACTAGAAGCATTTGAGTTGACCCATAAGGGAGACAATTAGTGCTCATTCATATGTTTCATTTTATGTCTGCATCAGCTTTCTTCATTGGATTAACTTTAGGGGTACTTTACAGGATTGCTTGTGTTTTTGTTTGCTTTGACACTTTCCCTTGCATTGTTATGAATCATTAGATGAGCTTGGATGGTTGTAACTGCTAGTGCTTAGTCTGTGTAGATCCCGCATTATTCACAAAAGGAGGTTTAAAAAAAAATCAACAGGGAAAGTAACGGCTCTTTTGTGCCGTTTTGGAAATTCAGAAATTAGGCCACCTTAATCCTGTCTGAAATGGTTGAAAATTCCCACAGACAGGCTCCATGGGTCCCATGTTGGTCCCAGCTTTTCTGCTCAGCTAGGTTATAGTATGAACTTTTTTTTTTGATAAGTGAAGTAGGTTATAGTATGAACTTGACTGGCTCACTTTATGGGTTTTTTGAGAGTCCCGTAGTCATTGGGTAACATTAATGAGGTTTGTACACAAGTATTTGGGACATTAATCTATAATATCATCAGATAAAATTGGTAAATCTGTCACCTCACTTCTTGTAAAAAAATGAAAGTGTTTCTTGTTAAATTTTTATAATTGTAGTTTCACAAGGTTTCATATACATTGAATACCTGGATAATTCTCTATGTTATTCTTGAAATAAGAACAATATGGTTAGAGTTGTGCTCCATTGTATACATTTCACATGTTAGAGTGCTTAAAGACCCATCCTTAGGGCTGCAAATGAATGAGTGACGGCATTCAGACCCAGCTCCCAGCTTGTCCGTTCATGGGCTCAGTCGGGCTTGGATGAGTTTAGAAAGTTGAGCCCGAGCAGCTCACATTTTTCTCGAGTAAGCTCAGCTTGGCTGATGAGCTTGTTAAATATATATATATATATATTAATTTTTATTATGTTTTCTTTTTAATATTATTATTGTATTTTCATAAGAGAAGACGCCGAAGAGGAGCCAAAAGAGTCTCGAGTAATCAATCCTTAGCATATGAATAGCTCGAGGCTCAAGCTCAAATTAGAGAGAGTAGGCTTAGATGGTTTGGACACTTACATTGGAGACCTAGAGACACGTCAATCAAAAGTGGAAGACTAGTTGTAATAGAAGGTAAGAGATGGAGAGGGCGACCAAAAATAACATGGGATGAGATTATTAAAAATGACTTTAAAAAGTAAAATATAGTAGGTGAAATGACATGTAATAGAAAAGATTGGAGAGAGAGAGAATTTATGTAACCGACCCCATTTATATGGGATTAAGACAAGGATGATGATGATGATGAGATGTACCTTTTTACAATTTATTTTTCCTTTTCTATATATTTCCTGCATTGCAACATCTGTTCTTCATGTTTGATTCAGTGGTTTGTAGGACTGGTCACAACTTCATGGTTCTCTTAAATAAGATTACAAGTACAATTACATTCTTTGATGGAAGATGGCTGCAGGAAAAGCCCTATATCAGCATTTGGCATCTCATGCTGTCATAGGTTTTTGTCCCTTGGTGTATTCATTTGATGCCTATTGCTAATGGCAAGCACTAGACTTACATAGTTATATTGTTTAGACAATTCGGAGTAGATATTTCGGATGTGACAGTATCATATGCCAGTTTCTTATAGTTCTCTTCGTGTCTTTTCGTATAAACGTCATCAAACATTAACTTTGTCCACATCACATGTCTTTCTCCCTTGTACCCATAAAAACTTTTCTTAGCTTTTCCTATTACTTCTGCTCTAAATTTTTTTTAGGCCAAACTCGTAGAAAACATTTATTTAACTGTTAAGAGCCTCATGTTACTGCCGAAGTGCTATCAACCAAGTTCAACATCAACTGTTCCTTTTTACCCTTGCATATTTCACAGTGAAAGTGGTAGAAACCAATTTGATAAAACGTTATTTTAGCTAGTAGTTTTTAGTAAATCCAAGACATGACTGTTGACAGTGAGTTTTGTACTCATAATTGGTACTTAAAGCAGGGATTGTTGATTCACAATGTTCTTATTGTGTTCTTATGAATGCTTGTGATGGTATGACTTCAATAACTTCACTAGAACTAGAAGCATATTTGCCTAAGTAATTCCAAGAAAAGTGAGTACTATCGAATCTTCTAATATTATAGCCCCATTTTTTATTTGAAGAATATATTATCCATCTGAAGCTTTGGGCCTTCCATTAGCCTGCACCAACCTTGGTCCAAATCCTTATAATCCTTTGGTCTCATGTTGCTTTGGGATACTAATTATATCTGCATAACTTTTGGGTTTTTTTGTTTCGTTTTTTTCCCTTCTTCTTTCAAACACCTACTTTGCCCCTATGGGGATTTGAACCCCTGACCTTCTATTTTAACTTTTGGCTTTTTTGACTTGTTTGCTTGGCGCTTGTTGACAAAATGATTATATCTCTATGCATCATATACCTCTCTAGACTGGTATGACCTGACCAACCTTTGTCTCTTCCAGCATGTGTAGAAAAGTGGTTTTACATTTTCGATATGGAACCTGCTTTCAGATGAAGACTATCTTCTTTATGTGCCACTTATGATGTATTTATGCTTTACATAATGACCCAGAGAATTCTGGTCAAGTGTACTCATTGTGGAACTATAGTATATACTCATTGTAGGTTATATAGCACAGGTTTTAGGTTTTAGGTACGGTATTGGCGTGTAATCTATTTATAGATTTTTCCATTATCTTATTTGATATTTTTTTTGACAAGCAGGTCTTATTTTGGGATTTTTTTGTTTATTAAAATTAATGATATTAAATTCAAGAATATCAGTGAATTGCATTAGCTAAAATAAGAATATCAGTGAATTGCATTAGCTAAAACAATTATTGAAGTGTATTGATGAACTTCTCTTAAATGCATTTGTTGTGATAAGCCTGTGCTTGTTAGGTATATATTGATATAAAATTTTGTACTTATCTAAATTTTATTTGGATAGATTTGAGAAAATGGAAACTTACAGGTCTTTTTTCTCAAGTAATTGTAACTACCCAAGTATGTTATCAATTATCCATAGTATTGTTGAGACATAAATTTGCCTCATTTTTAAAGGATTAGCTTTCAGGAAAAAAAAAGAAGATACTACTTTGAAAGAATGAGTTTCTAGAATCAAAATCCTATTTAGAAAGAACAGTTTCTCATGCATGAGAATGTCTTCTTAAATCTGTATGTGGTGGGAAAAAAAATATTGAAAGGGACACTTCATATTAAATGCATAAAATGTGTTAAAAGATGTTGCATGGCACTACTATGTGTTGGCATAATTTGCAAAAAGTATGAGGTGCATGAGAATGTCTTCTTAAATCTGTATGTGGTGGGAAAAAAAATATTGAAAGGGACACTTCATATTAAATGCATAAAATGTGTTAAAAGATGTTGCATGGCACTACTATGTGTTGGCATAATTTGCATAAAGTATGAGGTGATTAGCTTACCAAGTCTGATTTGTTGAACTAGTTCACTATGTCCAAAGATCAAATTTATGTGGCAATCAGCTTCCTAAATCTGATGATATCTCCCACTAGTCCAATATGTCCAAAGATCAAATTCTTTATGTTCATCTATTTCTTATCATTGATGGAGTTTCTTCTGCTTTTGAATTCCTCTAATCATATAGTAGGCAACTTTACTGTTTTCGTTATTTCATTGTGGCCCACTTCTTCAGTAACAGCAGATTTCTTGGCCACTATGTTCAGACTTTTCTTTTAAAAATCAAAACGAGTTTTATTGTGTACAGGAATTAGAGTAATCACCCTATAACCAAACTGATGAATTAAATATTTTAAAAAAACTCTAAAAGGAAAAGTAAATAACATTGCATTACTTAATCATAAAAGGTAAATACAAAGGTCTTCCTTTCGGAGACTTTACATTTTCAATTTGTGGCCTTCTCCAATATTTGTTTCAGATTCCAGATTATTTACTTTGTTTCACGGTATTTTTCTGATCATCATGAGAGAAATCTTGCTAAACTTTTTGAGTCTATTATTCTCCAATAATATTATTTTGATAAGTCAGTCTTTCATTTCACAATAATTGGAGTTTTAAGTTGGCTTTCATTTTGCTCAATGTTCCTGGATTCAATCACTATATATATGTGCAGTATCTGGATGAGAACAAGTCATTGATTCTGAAGATTGTTGAGAGCCAGAATTCGGGGAAACTAAGCGAGTGTGCAGAGTAAGGATGAAATTTTGTTTCTCTTCATTTTCTCCTTGATTTTTGTCTTAATAAGTTTTAATGCCTTTTTATTTATTTATTTTTGCATAATCAACTTATGTTTTTTTCTCTTAGCTTGGTGAATCTCTAGCAGTAAGATTTAAATGGAGAGAGGTGTATTGTAGTTCCCAAAATGAACGATGGGTGGTTAATGAATCAAATTGACTTTCTTATTTGGCTATTGCTTTAAAGAAGTAAAGAGTACATTTCCACTAAAGATCTTATGTATTAAAAAATCCTTTCAAGTAACTTTTGAGTATGAAGATGTAATTATTTTAATCTAGACTCGCTAATTGTGACAAAGTAGTGGTAGAGGGCAATGGGCAAACTTTAATCTTATACGGGCTAACATTCATCACGCATCCTGTTAAGAGTGCCACGTGAACCAACAACAAACATGAGAGTGGTATCCAACAACACTCCCCTGCACGATGGCACTCACGCGAGTCGAACCGTGACCTCTAGTTCTGATTCCACTTGTCGGATCTTAAGCCGCCGTCTTACCTAAAACCAATTGGTGTTAAGGATGACAAACTTTAAATCTTTCATAAGTATAGTCGCACTTTTGTGTGTAGGCACACCGGAAGTTTGTTGGCTGAATTTTGGTTTTAACATTGGTTTTGATCCTGGCCTAGCTTGATGCAAAGCTTCAAAGGTTCTTTAAAATTGTGAAAGAAACTAGTGGAAAGATATTAAGAGAAGGTCAAATTTGATCATATTATGATATAATTTTGTTAAAATATGACGTTTTTTGCTGTCTATTTACATTGTTTAGTGTGCACACATGCTATATATGTCAAAGAAAATACACTTCTGTTATCCAGATGACACTGATTTTTGTGAATTTTATCTATTTGTATTTTGTAAAACATGTACATTGGAACTACTATATGGGCCAGTAATCCTTTTGTTGTTATTGCAGGAACCAGGCAAGGCTTCAGCGCAACCTTATGTACCTGGCTGCTATTGCTGATTCTCAACCTCAACCGCCTACCACGCATTCTCAGGTACAGACCCTGTTTCCAGATGTAATCTTTCATATTTGTTGAAGGTTGTCCATCACATGGTGGACTCATTATTCACAATTCAGT
This sequence comes from Cornus controversa, assembly GCA_026545225.1. NCBI lineage: Eukaryota > Viridiplantae > Streptophyta > Magnoliopsida > Cornales > Cornaceae > Cornus > Cornus controversa. The sequence goes on along the minus strand of CM048852.1, from coordinate 35,233,798 downwards.
ATTATTCTTCATAATTTTTATGGAACAAACTATGGCCCTTCTCGTCTAATATGCACTGCCTTCTACCACTTGTTTGCTTCTTGGATGTTGTCTCCATCTGATTTCAATACATGTGATACTGAATTTGTTTGTATGCTGACTTCTTAAGGTCCAACTTCTTATTTATTTCAACACAAACTAATTCTTAAATTTGAATGCAATTCCTTCCACATAGTGAAATTTCTGATCCACATTTGTTGATGACATATCAGTTCCCTCCCAGTGGTGTTATGCAACCAGGTGCGCACTATGTGCAGCACCAACAAGCTCAACAAATGACACCACAATCATTCATGGCTGCACGTTCCTCTATGATGTACAATCAACAGCCATTTTCAACACTGCAACAACAGCAAGCAATGCACAGCCAGCTTGGCATGAGCTCTGGTGGAAGTAGTGGAATTCACATGCTGCAAAGCGAGGCTAATAGCAGCGGAGGCAGTGGGCCAGTTGGAACCGGGGGGTTTCCTGATTTTGGCCGCAGCACCTCTGGTGAAGGATTTCATAGTGGAAGGGGAATGGTGGTTGGGAGCAAGCATGATATCGGGAGTGCAGGATCTGCTGATGGACGAGGAGGCCACGGTGGTGATGGTGGTGAGACTCTTTATCTGAGAGCCGCGGAAGAAGGTAACTGAGAGGCAAGGATGCTGGACCTAGTGATCTGTTGGCATCTGAACCTTAGAAAGCTTTAGTCAGGGTAAGTATTTGTATGAAGAACCAAGGAACTTAAATGAACTTGTTATTCAATGTGAAACTTAAGCAATTCTAGACTTTTTGAGTTATTGTTTTAAGTGGTGAGACAGTGCATGTTGTGGTAGTGTATCATGTAAATTGTAGGTAATATGGTTATGTGCTTTGATCATGCTCTTAGTTTACCAGGTGTTTTGAATTGATTTCTATCTTGCTGTTCCTTATCATTGTGGTATCACCTCACTTGCTTTTCTGCAGACCAATACAAGACTTGAATAGTAATTACTTAAATAAAAATCAAAGGTTTATTCAAGGTACTGGTGAATTATAATGCCTGATACCACAAAAGGAAGCAATTTTATCAACCATTTCTAGAGAAGATGCAAGCATAAAATTTCATTTTTCATTCCCTCTTTTCCAACCTTTTCTAATAGTCAAATTCTGAAATCCCCCACAATCTCCTTTCAGTAATTTGTTATTATCCATCTTGATTTTGTTTGTCATAATTTGTTCAATACACCATAAACTAATATTCAACTACTAGACAACACAAATTTGTAGCAATAGTCTATGTTACCTGAACTCGGATATGTGTCGGATGTGGGTATGTATATAAGCGTCCTACATATCAAATCAGCAAATGGAAGTACAGAGAGAATCAGCTAAATATTCATATATTTATTTAATTTTATTGAGTAAAATATATTTTTTTGTTACATAATTTTTTATATAAGAATTTCACTCATTTATGGTTGCTCATCTCTCCAACTCTAATTCATCTCTCCATAGTAGAGCCAAACCACCCACCAATCCAAACGAATTAACGCAAAATCGATTGACAAAATCCAACCGCCTCATTACATTATCTATGCAAGGGTTAGGTCCAATGGGAGCAATTGACCCCATTGGAATTTTTTGTTATGTGTATTTTATATACACAAATTTTGATAATTATAAAAGTGTCTCCCCTCGTTGAATTCCTAAAAAATCATAAAAAAAAAAATCTTAAAGAAAAATTTTCAAAATTCAAAAAACTCCTCATTTTCTAGCTCATTTGTCCAACAAGATTTTCAAAATCATGAAAAGACTGCATGTCTTTTCTCCTCCAAAGAATTTTTAGGAAGAGTAATGCTATCATGTGGCCAACCTCATGATAGTTCTCTTAGTCTTTTTGTCATAATCATGTACAAGTATTGAGTTGCACATCTAACCATTTGAAAGAAAATTATATGAAGATTATACTATCAAAATTTCATACCAAGTAAATTACATGAGTTAGTCAAACTCTCACACTTTTACATTTCTGTTATCAAATTAAACTATCATCTTTCCCCGTCTCATATAAATTTTTTTTTACAATGAGATCAATTTAAAGTTTAAAGGAGAGTTCATGACAACTGTCATGACTCTGTTAAGAATCAAAAGTTCAATGCACTTTATTTTTTTTTTAGATTAACAGGATGTTTAAGAAGGGCGTCTCCTCATCCCAAGTCAGGTAAGTCACGACCTCAAAAAATTATTTGCACTCAATACGACTCGAACCAAGAGTTGGCTTAAGACAACTCATGATACAAAATCCTAAAATGCATGCAATACAACTTACTAATTAGAAATTCATCTCTCCCATCTAAACTGTGTGAGATTAAAGTTGTACTTGTAATTAAAATCAATATTTCTCATCTCTCCCATCTAAACTTTGTGTGATTAAAGTTGTACTTGTAATTAAAATCAAGGTATTGATAGTTATTTCATATAACTAGTGCAAAGTGATGAGAGATGTTTTGACATTCAATTTTTACAATAAAGAGCAACTCTTCAAGGGGTAATGTTGTTGGATAAGGTCTTCACCATGTATGCACTTCTTGTAGTATTGAAGCATTTTCATTGTTGTATGAGATGCAGAAAAGCAGCCTCTCTGTCCAAAAGGCAACTTCTTGCAACAATGGTGAGTCATTCTTTCAAAACAATTTCCAGAACATAGTTCAATAACTCAATACTTAAATGAAACCTCTATTGCAACAATGGTGAGTCATTCTTTTAATTCCAGAACAATGAGAACATAGTTCAATAACTCATACTTAAATGAAACCTCTATTACAAGAATGGTGAGTCAATTCTATTTAAAAAAATTCCAGAACATAGTTCAATAACACATTGTCCTGAAAATCTTGAATTTAGTTTATGATTTTACATACCAAATATGATATTATTTTTTTAAAAAAGACAAGATGTCAAATTGGGGAGTTTAGTGTCATTAAACAACTAAACCCCAAATCCATTCACCTGAAGGCAGTGAAGAACATGAAAAAATTAAATAAAACTCTTTTTCTTGAGATTTCTTGCTAATTTTCTCCATTATCAAAACTTTAACCACGTAAAGAAAATCAATACATCATGTATTTAGAACCTGAAAGACAAGCAGAGAAATAGTTAAATCTAATAGACAGATGAACTAATAAATAAAAGCAAACATTAGTAAGGAAAGGAATCGTCTCAACCACTCTTAACGGTTTGTTTAAGAAAAATAAAACTACTATAATAGTTCATTCTCATTTTTTATTCCAAATTTGGTTGCCCATGGATTGAATTACAGGTAATTTTTTAAAATTCAATAATCAGCAAGACAAACCTAAAACTACCTAAACAATCAGAATAAATTGGTCCATCTGTTGATAATAACTAATAGTGACACATATTCTTCCGTAATCAGAGCAGTACTTGAACATGATTTATGATCCATAAAAAAAAGTTGTGTAAGACATGCTTGTGCTTCAAATTATGTTTTATGAGAACCTTTTTCTAGTAAATTCCTTTCACGAAGTCATCGTGTGTGTGTGTGTGAGAGAGAGAGAGAGAGAGAGAGAGAGTTTTCCTAATAAGTATGTACATACTTATTTTCTTTTTTCTTAATTAGTTCTCAATATACTCGGACAAAAATGCTTTGATTAGGAATGAAGCAAGGAGGGTGGAGGGAAAATAAGAAGAATATAGAAATTTTCCTTCGTTTGTTAGAGGGGAGACAAGGAAAGAAGGGAAGAGAGGGAGGGTCATCATTCTAGGCCCACAAATTTTAGTCTCTCCAATGAAAGGGAGGAAGGAAGAGAAGCAAAGCTATTATTTTAATTGTAAATTGACATCATATAGCATCCTTCATAAGTATTAGAGATAAACTAATTCTTGTGTATTAGTTTATATAATGAGGATATACTATATAATGAGGTAAAAATAAATAAAAGTCTCTCATTCCTTTCCTTCTAAACAAAGAAAGAAAGATGTCACATCATTCATCCTTTCTACTATCCCTTACCTTCAACCAAAAAAAAAAGTGAGCAAGACAACTTCCTTTCCTTGGGGATGCCTCACCCATTTCATATATAAAAGTACAATAGTAAACATGATGTGCATGCACATCATATCACATCATCAAAAAAGTAATGAACGAATATGTTGTGCAATGAAAATAAAAATCCAGTATAGATTTTGGTGGTCTCTCTTACCATAAATCCCCTAATGGCATAGTTGAGGGACGAACATGTTGTGCAATGATGATTAAAATCCAAGATAGAGTTTGCTAATCTTCCTTGCAATAATTCCTTCATCAATGAAAAAACTATAATAAATAAATATTAAAAGGAATAAAAAAACTGTGGTGATATTCCTGATAATGGAAAAAAATAAATTAGGATTATGGAACTGAATAAAAAATAGTTTTTGAAACCCAAAAAACATTGTTTTACCTAATGGAAAACCTCCAAAACTCATTCAATTTGCCAATCTTCGAGTTTCTAGGGTGTTGGTATCAATAATAGGAGTGAAGAAGACGTCGATCTCTCGTACAAGTTGATATTCAACATCGTCTTCCTCAATCGGCTCTCCCTTCAGTTCTTCGCAATAGACATCCACTTAGGACGGTGACAATGGCGGTGAAGGAGGGACGTGAGAGTTCATATTTCGACTTGGTAGTGGCAAAATTGACAAATGATGATAGTGAAATTGATATCATTTTTCTTAAAAGGAATGGATAATCAGATTCTTGGGGTTGAGGTAGTGATGGTTCAGACGATATAGTTCTAGTTTCGGTTTTATTTTGGGTTTGAATTTGGTGTTTGTTTTTGGGAAGGAATCCCTTTCCACCCGTTCTTTCGATATAGATATTAAAAAGCCTTTTGATTTGCCATCCAAGATAGTGCATAGAAGAATAGGTTTTTGTGTGTTTGTTGGAGGTACCATGTGTTCGGGCATAGACAATTTTTGTGTTTTGAACATTTTGATCCTCTTAATCAGGAGTGCGATTATACCTAAGTTTTTTATTTGGAGAAAAACTCACCCATGGCTCTCGTCGGTAGCAACTTAAGCACATATATACACACAATATATCTGCAACTACACATACACACACACAATATATTTGCAATTAGAGAACTAAGGAGGGAAGGTTGTTTTGGGATGACATAAGGGTTTTTTGGGGTTTTTGAATCATTTTCTAGTCATGTGATGTGCACGTGATACACTTAACAGCTAAATCATAACGGTCATGTAATGAAGGATAGTTATTGGCACAATTTTTTCAAATCAACAGGACACATACACACATTCGTTAATACAAGGATGTTATATGCACAATTTGCATATTATGCTTTTTACAATTTACCCATTGCTTCCATTTAAAAGTTGTTTTTTTGATTTGTTCAATTTTTTTATATGTTGTGGAGTTTAACTTTCTTTTAAAGTTGATAAATTAGTGATTTTTGTTAATTGAAAATATCAAGATGAACAAATTTGGGGTTATTGAGTAATTTAAGATTTTTAAGTGAAATTGGTTATAAATGGAATCCCTTGAACTAAAATAAGGCAATGGGAAGAAGGAAAATTATATGATATCCCTTGAACAAAAACACCGTTCAATTAAAAGGGCAAAAAGTTCACTTTAATGCTAATCTTAACCATCAACCTTTATTGGATTTTTAGACCTTTTTCCACTAGAGTCAATATTTCAGGGATGGCAAAAAGTAGTGTAACTTGCAAAAATTCCCTATACTACTAAACTTTTGCAACCCACTCTCTAAAACTATCAAAACAACTATCAAAACGTTGCCGTCAATCTCTTACTGTCATGTTAATCTATTAACAACTACATAAATTTATCAAAATGACCTTAACTTTGATTAAATAAAAATGAAACACAAATAAAATATAAACACAAAACAACTTACTCTTTTCCGAATCTACTCGTTCCATTTAGCTTCCCCCTTGCAAGAACTAAACCTATATTAAAAGGACAATTTAAACATGTCAGGGAACTTCTGAAAATTTAGAAACTTGAATTAAATATTTACAAGCATTTTCATTCACATCTTACCGAAGAGAAAAAAAAAGAGTATTTGCATTCACAGCTTATGCTAGCATCAAATCAGAACAGTAAAATAACAGAAAGTATAAAATTTTGAAGCTAAAATACTTCACTTGAGTTTATAATGACTAATTGCTAAAGAAAACATGCAGAACCTGAATTAAATAATATATCAGCAAAGATTTAAAAGGAAGAAGAACAATAGAAGTTAGCTACCTGATGATTGAGGGGACATGCTACAAAATAATCAAACTTCTTCAAATCATCCAAATGTTGTTGACAGCCATTAGGGAAAGAAGGGAAGTTGTGGCTGGGTATGGGTTTGAGGAGTGTAGAAGATAGGCGGCTGGTTGGATTGGTTTGTGAGAATTAGGGTTTCATAAGAGGGATATATATATATATCTATATATATATATATATATATAATGACATATTGGTAATTTAATAAGTGACTTATTAATTAGTAATATTTTCTCGGCGGGGCCGGTACTATAAAATCAGAATCCGAAGCGGGTTTATGCCTCTTTTTCCATATCCGTCACGCATAACGGGTTGTCACTCGTTAGATATTTATTTATTTATTTGGATAAAATGCAAAAAAAAAACCTTTACTTTTTATCCAAAGACTAAAAAAATCATCTCTCAACTTTTTTTTATTTATTTTTACAAATAACTATTTAACTATCACATTTTGTGTAAAAGATTCCCTCTCCATCAATGAAAAAATAAAAATTCCAAAAATACCATTTTCCCTACGATTTGGATCAAATTGTATACAATTTTTTTATATTATATACATATTTTAACACCTTTATAAATTAAAAGAATAAATTACTAATATTTTCTAAACTAAATGATTGTTGACAAAGAATTATATTTATATTTAAAACATTTTTTACCAATTTTTTTTCTACTTCATAATAAATTAGCGGTTAATATTGAAATTGCATTTTTTTTTAATTTTTAATACAAATAAATGAATATATACTATATATGTTATAATCCTAAATTGTTACATCTAATTCTTGAACTTATATATGTTTATTGCTTGATTTTTCAACAATAGCATTTTTATTCTTTTTATATACATTTTTCTAAAATTTTAATTTAATTATAAATTAAATATATCAAAAGGTTCACCAAAAATTACATCTAATATGTTCAGTAAAATTTAAAAAATTTACATTTAACTCCGAAATTGTTATGAATTTATTAGAGGAAGGGTCCATAACTTTTATTCAAGCAGTTTATGTACCTGCAAACGATTTGACCGGCCAGGCTACGTCATTTGCACATTCAGATGCTACTACTGAACTATCAAGAGGATTAAGCCAAAGGTATATATCCAACAATAGATCGTTAACTATGCTTCAACTTTGTATTGTTGCTGAGGAACATTATGAAATGGCGTAAAGAGTTAAACAAACTTTACAACATTACAAAAAACTTCGGGACATTATAGCTATCCTGACCTAGACGAATTATTCCAAAATGATCGTTTAAACCTAGCAAGAGCACCAAAAATTGAGTGTTTCTTATCACAACCTTTTTTCGTAGCAGAAGTATTTACGGATTCTCCAGAAAAATATGTTGGTCTAGCATAAACAATTATAGGGTTTCAATTGATCCTTTTCGGAGAATGTAAAAAAAAAATTAAATTTATGTTGTAATAGTATATAAAATCCTCTACTTATATAAGATACTATACGAAAAAGTAGTCTGTTGGTTTCTATATTATAATATTGGTGAGAGAAAGATAAGATAGATAATAGAGATAGAGAGAGAGTAGGATAAGAGAGAGAAGAGAAAATTTTCTGTAACTTCAAAAAAGTACCTTTTATATTACATACTGATATCTATCTATATATATATATATATATATATATATATATATATATATATAAAAGTAAATGAGGAGGTGAAAAATATCTTTCTTTGGATAGATAAGTTTGCAACTAGTCCATCCAGGTGGGAATAAACCCACTTGTCTATCCCACTTGTAACAATTTAATAATTTTCATCAATTGACGGTTTTATAATTTTTCATTTCTAATTGCATTTGCTGTTCATTTAATAAAGTTAAGGAGTTTTTTTTTTTCAAGGGTTTTTTTTTTGTTTGCAATATAGGGCTAGGGCGGAGGGTGGTTCGCATTTTACTTTTTTTTTTCTTTCTATTTTTTAATTTTTAAACGGGCTGATATGAGATCCGTTTCAACCCGCCCGGTTTACAAAACCTGCATACTCCAAACCCTAGTCTCTCAATCTCTCTCTCGATCTCGATTGTTGTCTCACTTCCCCTTTGTTTGTTTCTTGTTCGCTCTCTCTCCCAGATTTCACCATCGAGACTCCTCTCTCATGCCGACGAGAGAAACCACAACCACAAAAGCAGAGTAGGTTTTTTTTCTCACATTCATTCTCTGCTGGGTGGAGAAGAAGCGAAGGTACGTTCACTTGCAGTCTTGTTCTTCAATACTTTCATGAGCATGACTTTCTGAACCAATTGGGCTGTAAACACCTATATTTTGAGACACCCCATGTTATCCTTTTAACCATAATTGTTGTTCCTTGTATTGTTCAAAGCTCTTTATTCATCTTGAATCAAGTGAAATTACTTGATTCATTCAATGTGTTATGTTTTGCAATGGTGTTATGAGAATAAGAGACACTTGAATTGTTACTGCATCCGTAGATTTGAGTCACTTTTGCATTGCGCGTTGCAAATTTCTTGTCTTTTGAAAACATATCTAATTGACCATGTGCCATTATGAAGTCTATTGTAGCTTATGGGAGATTTTTTATAGTCTAATTTTAAGCATGCTATTCTTGTTAAGCCTTGTGGTTATTATGTGCTAGTCTTTCTCAAGCTTGTTAGTTTATGCCTTTATAATTTTCTGTTTTTTTTTTACCTTTCCTTTTCTATTCTTTAGTCTGCAAATAAAATTTGCTCAATAGGGTTGTTATACTTATTCTCATTTAATTTTCTACTAACATTACATTCAATTTTCTTATGTTATTCTTGTTAATTTTGTTATTCATGCGATTCATTTTTATTTTCCCTTGTTAAAAAACAAAATTTTGTGTCTTGTTTGAAAGAAAAGAACCATGCAGATAAAGTGCACTCTGCCTCATTTGTTTTATAGAAGTTTACTGACCATATTTTACTCTGATTCTCTTACATCCTTTGCAGGAAATGTCATTCTTGAAACATTTTTTGGGTGGCATAGAAGCTTGCATTTTCATATATGAGTTGCATGGATTTGCATCTTTTTCAGGTCTAAACTAAACCTAGAATGCTACTTCATCCCCGTCCTTCCATTGTGGTAGCTTGTTAGATTACATCACAGGGAGATAGTGATTTACTTTATCTGGCAAAAATGACAGAAATCTTCAGCTACACAGCTTGCAGACAGTTATTGCAAATGTTCTCGACCATAATCTTCTTTCACATTTCTGAATACTTTCTAGCCATTGCCATTCATGGCAGATCAAATGTATCTCTCAGTTCCCTTTTGGTCAGCAAAAGCTATTTTCTTGCAATGATTTGTTCATTGCTGGAGTATTTTCTTGAAATTTATTTTTTCCCTGGGTTGAAGGCGCACTGGTGGATAAGCAACTTTGGCCTTGGAATGGTTGTAATTGGGGAAATCATACGAAAGATAGCAATTATAACAGCTGGTCGGGCCTTCACTCATCGTATTAAGATTTATCATGAGGAGCATCACAAGTTGGTGACTAATGGAGTCTATAGATTTGTCCGGCATCCGGGATACTGTGGTTTTTTCATTTGGTCAGTAGGCACTCAGATAATGCTTTGTAACCCGATGTCAACAATTGCATTTGCTATTGTTGTTTGGAACTTCTTTTCAAAACGGATTCCATATGAGGAGTACTTTTTGAGGCAGTTTTTTGGGCCACAGTATGACGAATATGCCGGTTTGGTTCCTTCTGGTGTTCCATTTGTGAAGTAATGATCTATGCATTTCTGAATGGGGCTTCCTCACTTTTGTTATATCCGTCTCTTTCCATCAAGACAGCTTCACAATAGTTTAGGGCTGGTTGGAGTGACACTGTTATTTCTGTCTTAATGGCAACTGGATTTGTTCCTGTGCACATGCTTGGATGAAGAAACATTGAGAGCTGGTCTAATGCGTTCCCTTAGAAGACTTCATAGCAAACTGATCTTCTTGGTACATGGAATATCAACCACATTGATCCCAAGCCATTGTTATACTCAAATGTAAGGTTTTTATTCTCGACTTGTAATACTTGTTTATACTCACTTGTGGATCGTTTGGATTGTTATATAACTTATATTGATATGTTGCATGTCAGTGTTGTGTACCATGAAATGACTAGAAAATGCGAAGTTTGTAAAGAAGGCATCAAACTTATTTTGCAGTGACCATATCCCCTTTTATTGGTCGGAGTTTATAAAATTGATCCATTTTCATTATCATGACCTGAATTTACAGGCCTATTACACAGACCCGTTTATTTGTTTTCTTCTTCTTAAAAGACCCTAATTCGTATCCATAAACATATGGAGAGTATTTGGAGAGATTGAGAAAGCCTTTAGGGTATGACTTAATCCATCTAAATCCCATTTCTTCACTTATTTCCTTCACCACAATCTTTCTCAGTTTTCTATGTACACACATAGATCAAAACAGAGCCCATAGTTTTTATAATATTTTTCTTCTCTCGGCAAGGAGTATACATTAATTATATCTTGTACCTTCTTGTGAGGTCCAAAAGAAAGGGAAATAATAGGTTGCAAAATAGAATCACCAGAAAGATAAGTTACAGTGTATCTGAAAGTGAAATACATCTGTTGTTTGTTTTGGATTACATCCCATGACCGTTGATTGGGGGCTTATAGGCAGAGGACAACGAAAGGAGTGAAGGATGATTAAGGGTTAGAGGGAGAGTTCAAAGAAGAGAGATAGATGGAGAAGAGAGATACTGATATATATATATATATATATATATATATATATATATATATATATATATATATATATATATATATATATATATATAAAGGATAGAATTAGAATTGAACACAATTGTGAGATGGTTGACATAACATTGGTTAAAGATAAAGTGAAAAAATCAATTAAGATGGTTTGGACATGTATAAAGAAGACCATTACGGGTACTAGTTTTGATGAGTGTCACATCAAGAGCAATGTTAGAGGAATATGAAGATCAAAATTAACATGGATAGAGTTAATAAGGAAAGATACGAGAAACATGCGGTTTGATTGAAGATATGACCTTAAATAGTGTGGAATAAAAAATAAAAAAATCTTTTAACTGATCCCATGTAGTTGAGGAAATGTTTTACTAAATTGAGTATTTACAATTGTACTTGTATATACACAGAAAAAATGAAAAAGAATTGAGAGACTGCAAAAGGATAGAAAATGCTAACAATCTAAGTTGTTTTTTTTTTTTTATAAAGGATGTGTATGGGTTATCACAAGTTTTTTATTTTTTTCAAAAAAATAAAAAATAAACAAAGGGAAGGTCAAAATAATAATTTTGTGTTACTTTAACAACAACATAATATGGGTTGCCTGACTTGCACCTTTTTAATAGTACCCTTTTAATGGTTCAGGAGTTTATTTGCAAGAAAACCAAGATGGTTTTGGGGCTCTTTTTGTAATTTACTCATAATAATATAACACATAATTATAATAATAGGATAAATTGCAAGAAACCTCACTGTACTATTAATATATTGTAATTAAGTCCCTTGTTCAATTTGGCAATAAACCTCCTGAGATTTAATAAAATGTTGTAAATGCTCACTTGCCGTTTCTGTGACATTAAAGAAGCAACTGAAAATTGACTATTATACCCTTTTGTAACCAAATGGCAAGTTGAATAATTTTTTTTATCTGATTTGAATTTTGAACTACTACTAATATTTCTTCTTCTTAAAGAACCCCCTAGAATATTTAACCATGATATATAGAAAGAGAAAAATAAAGTTTAGAGAGAGAGAATCATGCCAGCCATGAGCAAAATCTTAGGAAATGAGAACCCTTTAAAATATTGGACACATGTGACATAAGAAAATCATTAAACAGAACATCAAGAATTCTAATAACATAGCAACCCCGGAATAACGTCAAGAATTCTAGTACTTTTTTCAATCTAAAATGCAACTAAGAGTAACTTGGAAAAATTCAAGTACATATGAGGCAGTTCACCTTAATCTCCATGGATGTGTCCATCATCCCAGAAAAATCATCCCAGATTTCTCTATAATTCATGATATTACAAGCTCAATGGAGTCGGATAGAGTTCGAAAAGGTCAAATCTTTGATGATTCCAGCATAACCTTTACAATAGCAAGAAATTGGTGTTGGTTCCTTCCTAGGAAGATGAAGGTTTATGCAAAAGAAGACAAAAATACCTCTCAAGTGTTGGAATGATTCTCGTATAGGTTTCTTGATCCTTGAATTTGGCAATTTTTTTTTTTTTTTTCAGTATAATGTAAATTTGTATAGAAGAATGGATGGAATACACAACACTGGGGACAAAGGTCCAGCAAACATGAAAGGCTTTTAACCAAAGGAAGGAAAAGCCAAACTATAAGCACCACAAAAACAAAGTTTAACACCAAACCAACCAATTACTACAACCAGGAGAAACCAAAAGCAATTAGAGCAGCAACTAGGCAAAAGGCAACCACCACCCACCCAAAACAACCAGAAGAAACCAATACAACCCGGGCTTCCAGAGACTCTCTCAACCAGGGCAAAAGGGAAAAGAAGCATCATACAACTAGTTATTGTTGATTGTATGAGTTTGGAAGCATGAACTAGGAAGGTTCCAATCTGCTGCTTTCTTGTAGCTGGGGCAGAATCCTTAAGCTTTAATGTTAAAAGCTTGCATGTGAAAAGACTTGATATTTCCAAGGATGCAGGAAGGGCTAGAATTTGAATTTCTAAACAACCTTGCATTTCTCTGAACCCAAAAGGAGTAGACACAGCATGCAAGAGCTAGCTTGTTGATGTAGATGTGTAAGCTTTTAGAAGCTTTCCAGTGTTCAGAGATTCATAGCAGCGAAGAAGGCCAGTCCATAGGGTCAATGTGGAAGAAACAAAGGGATTGAATATGGTTCCAAATCAGAGCAGAGAAGGGACGTTTGAAAAACAAATGGGATAATGATTCTCTATCTGTTAGGCAAAGTGAACAGTGGTTAGGAGTATTGAGATGAGCAACTGATGCTCTATCAAGGGTCTGAAGCCCACCCCAAGCTGACAACCAAAGCACAAAGCTATGCTTTGGAATGCAATTCTTAAACCAAACTACTTTATGCGAATGGATCATGGAAGAGGGAGGTTCAAGGGCAGGAAGAGTGTGAGGAAGGTAGAAATAACCAGAGGGAGAGAGGGTCCAAATCACCCTGGCTTCACTAGCATCATGGTTAATTACAAAAGAATAAGAATTTAGGCTTGGAATAAGGTGCATTAGCTTAGAAGGAATATTCTACTGGGAGTTGTGGATTAAGTCACTAACCTTAGTAAAAGTCAATGTGATTCCACTATTTCAACCCTGGCTTCACTGGCATCATGGTTAATTACAACAGAATAAGAATTTAGGCTTGGAATAAGATACATCAGCTTAGAAGGAATATTCTACTGGGAGTTGTGGATTAAGCCACTAACCTTAGTAAAAGTCAATGTGATTCCACTATTTCAACCCTGGCTTCACTAGCATCATGGTTAATTACAACAGAATAATAATTTAGGCTTGGAATAAGGTACATCAGCTTAGAAGGAATATTCTACTTGGAGTTGTGGATTAAGTCACTAACCTTAGTAAAAGTCAATGTGATTCCACTTTTTGAACCCTAGTCATTAGCTGACATCTAACATGTTGTAGCGACTACTCTTATAAAATTCTGAATCCAAACTATTTCACAATTGTTCATGAAATTATTCTGATAATTGGTAATAGAAATAAGGAAGGGAAAGCCATGACCCTCCCAAAATAGAACTCGACAACAAATACTATTTATTTGAGAAGTGAATTAACTGGCGTCTTCTTAGAATTGTAGTCAGTCATGCACATGTAATAAAAGGAAATAAATCAATTAAAGAAACAATGTTGTCATCAAGTAATTGTCCAGAATTTCAAACGGGTGCAAATCATTTAGCTGAACATATATATTGAGTCATCAGTACAGTCATGTTTGATTCATTCTATATGGATTCAGTAGTCCTCAAGAACTAGTTGCTTAGCTACACATATTTACCCATCATTTGGGCATCCCATGAATGTTATATTGGTCTATTGTATTTGAGCTTTGAATGAAAACAAACACAAACTAAGACATGAAGACATCGATACAGAGATTACCATAGTACCCAAAGGAAAAAAAGGTAAATAACATGAGAACCTAGTGTTGTGGCTACCATAGCAGAGAAATGCATGTAGATAATTTCTCTCTTTTGGGGTCATACCTCTATATGAATGAACTATAGTTGTAAATCTTCTTCCTTGATATGTTCCGAAAGATTGTCCATGTTGGCTTGCAACTTTATTACAACATCACTAATATCCAATCTTTGAGCTGGTGATTCTGTTGAACATGCAATACCAATTCTAAATATCGAAGCCAAACACTCCTGAATCTTGTGACAATTCTCCCCCTTCTTTCCTTGCTGAAGAAGTACTGAATCTGCAATATTGACTACTCTCTCTGGCAAAGCCATCTTAGCATAGTTATGAAGGTTCAGATCATCATTGAACATTTCATTAGTTGGCCTTTTTCCTGTTAACATCTCTAACAAGAGGGTCCATAACCAACTTTTTTGCTATTACTGTATCTAGTTTGAGTGGTAACTCTAGTCAGCTTGAGACCATTAATAATCATTGAAGATATGGTACTCCTAAATAATACTAGCTCGTTTCATTCAAGTGTGGTACTTTCCTTTTCTTTTTTGGCCCCTTTTTTTTGTACAGGGATCAAGATAGATACCTTAACTTCATAAAACCTCAATCCTAGTTTTGAAATTTACTCTTATGCTCTAATAATCATACATGTGGGCCAACTTGATAAAATTGTCTGTTGGCAAGGGAATTTTTTTGCATGAAAATGGAGTTACACATGTACTTAGTAGTTTTTATACATATTTTGCTATATGAAAATATTGTAAATGTAAATTAATTAGACTAATGAAAAGAGAAACATAAAAGGAATATAACCAACAGATCTTCTGATTCCAACAGAACTGGTTTGATTTCCGCTATCGTTATGGTTAGCATCAAGAAGGAATCTTGATATCCCAAAGTCACCCACATGTGCAGTCATGTTGTCGTCCAAATGAACATTGCTTCGCTTCAAATCACAGTGAACTATGGGAGTTTGGCAATCATGGTGAAGATAATCCAGTGCACAAGCAACATAAATTGCAATATGTAATCTCTGAAGAAGATTTAAATTTTTTGGCAACTCATATTGTCCTCCAGTTGGATGCAACCACTCATCTAGACTTCCATTTACCATGAACTCATAAACAAGAGCCTTGAAAGCATTATTTCGGTAATTGAACACTTGAACATGAACATGCACTGAGTACCTTGACAAGATTTTGATGCCTTGTGTTTCTCAAAACCTCACATTCAGCAATGTAACTCTTAAATTTATTTAAATTTAAGAGATCTTAGATTTTGGTTCACTTTCACTTCTTTTACATCCAAGTATTGAATATAGTATTATACTGTGAGTTACAGCCTCCTTCACAGTACTAATATATAATGGTTTTGTGAAAGTTGTGGGGTATGATAGAAAAATGATAAGTTTAAGACTAAGAGAGTAAGATGAATTTTGAACTATGATTATCACACTGTCAGTGATTTGGATGAAGATAAAGACTTTGGTTCATGAAAAAGAAGTGTAACCTTGGTGGAAATGAGGAGTAAGTGACAAAGTTGAAAAAAAGAAAAAGACTAAGTTGAAAAAAAAGAAAGAAGACTGAAGAAGTCAAGTTTGAAAGCTTTCTTTTTATTATAAAATCTTGTGTGTATAAATTACCTACTTTTCTCCCTGAAATATCTAGAGCTTATGTATGAAAGACAATTAATGAAACAATATATGTATATTTCTTGCATTGAATTGCCTCCTTTGGGATGAGTTGTTTTGGGTTGACTGATGATGATTGAAACTCCCTAGTTTTATCCTTTGTTTATAGTTAAGTGAATTGAGAAAGGTCATTTCATCTTATAACAAATGTGCTCTATTATTACATTAGTTGGGTGGACCGGCATTAAATCTTTACTTTCTGTCATTGGTTTGGTTTAGAAGGGTATGACTAATAAAGGAAGGTTCATATTCAGGCGAAAAAATTACAGGAAAGGTTCATGAAGACACGAACCAGACATTCTGAAATCTAGATTTGTTTGTTATACCATTTCATGTTGGAATTTGTCTTGAATTCATTATGAATTCAGTTTGGAGCTCATAGACCCATTTGGATTATAAACCGTCTATTGAAGGCTTATTTGGGATGGTGGTTAAGATGTCTTATTTAGAGAACTTTGTCGAAGTGTAAGCCGTCTTTCGTCTTTGGATTTGGAATTTCCTTTTGGGATAGTTATCTTTGGAATTTACTTTGGGAAAAATAAGACGTCTGTCTTTTGGACCTTGTTTTGGTATAAAAGGGGATCTAGGGTCTGTGAGTGGTGTGGGCGATTGATTTTTGTAGCATCGAATGTGAGATTTTTGTAGCGCCGTTGTGGGGCGCATTTGTGAGTTTTATTTGTGAGGGATTGTGTAGCAACTTTGTGTTATATTCGTTTGGGTTGTTCTTGTTTTCCAAAATAGCTTCCGCCCACAACATTTCACACACTACAGATTTTGATGTAGCTGCTTCTGATATTTATTTAGTCCTTACTTGTTATAGCTAGTGTGCTTCCAAAAATGAATTGACTCAATAAATCAAGGAATGACTGATAAACACAAACCAGACATGGTATGGGAAGTAAACTTTCAAAGCTCAAAACAATACAAAACCAATGGAAGGAAAAGCCAATCTATGAGCACAACAAAAACAAAGTTGAACACCAAACCAACTATAACCACAAAATGAAAACCAGTCAAATTACAACCACCTGGAGAAAGCAAAAACAATCAGTGCAACGACTAGGCAAAAGGCAACCACCACCCACTCAAAACAACCCTAAGAAGCCAATACAACCTGTAAGAATTTAGTGTTCAGAGGTCCACAGGGTGAATGTGGAAGCAACAAAGGGATTGTATTTTGTGCCGTTCACCTGTAATAAAAGGAAATGAATTAGATTTTGAAAACCTCAATTGTAAGTCAAAAGAATTAATGTCTCGTTTGATAGGAAGGAAAGAAGATAGATGCACAAGGAATTAGACTGAGTTTGAATGACAAAAGGAATCTGATTTTCCTAAATTAATTTGCAACACAATTTTCATAATAATTGACCAAAAAAATGTTGTCATCAAGTAATTGTCTAGATTTTCAAATGGATGCGAATTATTTAGCATAAACACAAACTATGACACCAAGATAGGGTCATACCTACTTATGATTACACTGTAGTTGTAATTCTTCTCCCTTGACGTGTTCCAAAAAGATTGTCCATGTTGACATGCAACTTCGTTACAACATCACTGATATCGAGTCTTTCAGCTGGTGATTCTGCTGAACAGTCAATACCAATTTTAAATATCAAAGCCAAACACTCCTCAATCTTGTAACTGCTAACATGGCTCCGATCGCTAGTGTTGTTGGTGCTCGTCTCCTTTTCTCTTTGCTGAAGGAGAACTGAATCTGCAATATTGATTACTTTCTTCGGCAAAGCCATCTTAACATAGTTATGAAGGTTCAGACCATCGTTGAACATTTCATCAGTTGGCCTTTTTCCTGTAAACATCTCTAATAATAGGATTCCATAGCTGTATACATCACCAGATGTTGACACCTCACTTCCCATTCCATATTCTACATTCCACACAACCAAGTGTAGAAACAAATGTAAAGGAGTCGGTTCAATTATATATCTCATGAGAAAAGCATATAACAAAATTATCATTAGCATAAAAAATAAAAACAAATTTGTGGAAAGTCAATGTGAACTGTTTTTGAGGTTCAAGAAGAAGATACTTCTTTAAATCGAAATTCTAACATATGGGGTGCACAATGATTAACACAATAACTGTGTTGGGTAGTTAGCTTTCAAAGTCCAAGTTTAAATGGTGCAAATTTTGTCAAGAACACAATTTATCAAACATTCGGATGAGAAATAATCCACGTACGATAACTTGTTTTCAAACTTGAAAAAGCTAGGCAAAAACACAAAAAGCTATGCTTAACTTTTTTAATCTCCTTCAATACTCATACATGATGGGGGCAAAACATGAAAAAAAAATGTTGCAAGGGAAATATTTTTGCATGAAATTGGGGTTACACATTTATGAGTAATGTTTTTACATATTTTTCTATTCGAAAACATTGTAAACATAAATCAATCAGAGTAATGAAAAGAGAAGCATAAAAGGAACTGTAATTACCTGGAGGCATATAACCAACAGATCCTCTGATTCCAACAGAACTGGTTTGATTTTCGCTATCGTTATGGTTAGCGTCAAGAAGGAATCTTGATATCCCAAAGTCGCCTACATGTGCAGTCATCATGTCATCAAGAAGAACATTGCTTGGCTTCATATCACAGTGAACTATGGGAGTTTGACAATGATGATGAAGATAATCCAGTGCACAAGCAACATCAATGGCAATATGTAATCTCTGAACAAGACTTAAAAATTTTGGCACCTCAGATTGTCCTCCAATTGGATGCAACCACTCATCTAGATTCCCATTGACCATGAACTCATAAACAAGAGCCTTGAAATCATTATTTTGGTAATCAACACTTGAACATGCACTAATTATCTTGACAAGATTTCGATGTCTGATGTTTCTCAAAGCCTCACATTCAGCAATGAAACTCTTGGAAGCTCCTCGGTGCAAAAGGTTAAGTACCTTCACGGCAATCTTCTTCCTGTCATGATCAACAAGTGTTCCTTCATATACAGTCCCAAAGCTACCGACCCCAATCAAATTAGATTCACTAAACCCATTGGTAGCTCTATGTAGACTTTGGTAGGATACTCTTAAAAACCAGTTTCCTGAATCTGTTGTAGAAGGTTTTTCTCGTTTCTTCCGGCACCAACAAACACACAAGGCATATAGCACAAAAGTCACTACTAAAAGTCCCGAAGCTATGGCGATTACTATTTTGAAGGAAAGAGTTGTACGCCTCTTCTTAGGATATGTGAGGTTGCATCTGGGAAGCTGTAATTCTGGTATACCCCCACAAAGCTTACTATTTCCAATGATTGAAATTGCACTTGCATTCCCAAACACACCCTTTATTGGTACCATGCCATCAAAATTGTTATAAGAAAGATTCAATTTCTGCAACAATTTAAAGTCCTTGAAATATTCTGGAATTTTGCCTGACAAATTGTTGTGAGAAAGATCCAGTTCTTGAATAGCTTTAAGGTTGCTCAAAGATGCGGGAATGCTGCCTTGGAAGAAGTTACTCGACACATATAAAAGCTCTAAGCTTACACAACCGCCAATTGTGCTTGGAATTTCACCCGACAACATGTTCCCAGAAACATACAATTTACCTAAATTTTTCAAGTTTCCAATTTCTAAAGGAATGGAACCAGTGAAATGGTTTTGAGAAAGATCAAGGAAGATTGACAAGGACAAAAGATTGAAAACATGTGTGGGTATGGTACCACTGAGTTTGTTATTAGAAACATCCAATGACAACAAATTTTGGCAATTAACAAGACTTGAAGGGATACTTCCCTGAAGATTATTTTCTTTCACACCCAACACAAGTAACACACTTAAATTTCCTAGAGAGAATGGAATGTTTCCAGAGAAATTGTTTGTACCAAGACTCAATTCAATCAGTTTCTGAAGCTTCCCAATCTCAGTGGGAATGTTACCTGTGAGCTGGTTGCCCCACATACTTAGCACATTCAATTCGATGAGATTGCCAATTGCAACACCCGAGATGCTTCCAAATATATGATTGTCAGATACAATAAAAAATTGAAGCTTAGTTGACAAGTTGCCAACAGATTGGGGAAGTATTCCTCCAAAATTATTTACTCCCATACCCAACGACCATAAATTGGTAGCATTGGTCAAAGAGGAGATAAAGCTCAAGTCACCAACTTCTCTGTTTCCAAGATGATTAAAATTGATGTTTACATTCTCAAGTTTATGTAGCCTTTCCATGGTAGGCACTTTTCCATTAAAATTGTTTCCACTGATTTGAAGCAGTCGAAGATTAGTTGCATTGGATATTGAAAGAGGAATGGATCCAGTAAACTGGTTACGTGAAAGGCTGAGGATTTGAAGACTTGTAAGAGTGATGCCAATGTTAGAAGGAAGTTTGCCTATGATTCGGTTATTATCCATCACTTCAAAAACTATGAGTGATGAAATATTGAAGACTGAGGGAGGAATTGTACCAGACAACATATTTTCACTAAGCGCAAATAAAGTTAGTTTTGTTAGTTTGCCAAGAGCTTCAGGAACACTCCCACTAAGATAATTTTCCGTTACAGAAAGTTCCTCAAGAGACGATAAGTTCATAAAGGAGAAAGGAATTTTTCCGATTAGATTGTTATGCCTCATATGCATTGACTTGAGCTTTGACATGGAGCCAAGTTCCTCAGGAATTGCCCCTACCAGTTTGTTATAACCGAAATGGAACTCAAGGAGGTTAATGCAAGCAGATAAATTGACAGGAATGTTGCCACTTATTGAGTTATTGTTTAGGAATAAAAGTTGCAGTCTATGTAGACGGCCAACTTCTGGAGGGATTTCATTTTCAAAACTATTGTTTTGGAGATATACTGCTCTCAGAAAGCTTAGATTGCCAATGTGTGGTGATATTGAACCAAACAATTTCTGGGAACTTAGGTCTAACATGGTGACCCTTTTGTGTCGACGACTACACGTAACACCATGCCATTGACAAAAGTGAATGGAACCATTCCATGAACTCATAACCTTGAGAGGATCATTGGTTATTTTGGCCTTGAAAGCCAAGAGTGCAAGTCGATCTGTCTCGTTCCCTCCTAGTCTAGAGGTGGCTACAGTGGTAGGAAAGCTTGCATGCATCAAGCACAAGCAACATACAAGTAGAACATAGATGAAAACATTGTAAAGTGAACTTGATATGCTGCTTAAGCTCATGCCAGCTGAAAGTCCCATTTGAGTACTCCTGTTCCTGCAGAGCAAAAAATAAATAATTATCAAGTCCTACAATATAATCTAAAATAAGGTGATTGAGAGCATTTGATGAGAAGAATTATGCTCGTCGCAATTGTGGCAACCACTACTTTAAGAACAATAAATTAACTGTCAGCGCTTTCTTAAAGATTGTAGTATTGTACATTTGTACCTGTGGGATGGATTTATGATTCAGATTGAACTAGAAGTATTTTGCCAAATTTCATTCCTTGAAATATATAGTGTTTTTTCTTCAGTTTTTCCCATATTTTGATATAGACATGGTAGAATTTTCTAAATGGCAGTTTGAATTGTGTGGTTGTAGTGCATTTAAACCATGTGCATTATTGAAAGAATGTGGACCATGACCTTCCAAAACGTCTAAAGGTCTAGTAGCATGCTACACACGGCATTGACTCAAAGGGGTAGTGACAAGTTGTTTTCTGTTTGCTTCGTCTTTAGAATGGAATGGACTTACAACACAAGGGTTCAATTGTTGGAATAATGTTTCAAATCAATTTTATTTTATCAATTTCTTTAGTCAAGACATCCTTAGATTTTTGTTCATTTTCAATTCATCTTTTACATCCAAGTATTTAATATAATTTCGCTTGTACTGTATTGTGAATTTCACATATAAATAAAGGTTTTGAAAATGCTGTGGGGGGGTAAAATCGAAAAATGACAAGTTTAAGTACAATTAAGGGAGTAAGATCAAAATGATCTTAAATAAGACTTTAATGTTAGACAATTTTCAAATTTAATACCGTTTGTTATTCCAATTTGTTCGTGCTAGTTTGCATACTTATCCTTGAATATGCATATATTCACGGAGATTTAACAGAGTCAAACAGAACAATATATAGAGAATATTGTAGTGGGTGTGAGACTGTGACAGGAATATTTGGACTTAGTTGAATTTCAGAGATAGTTTTGTGACGCCGGACAGAATAGTGATTATTCTGTAAGCTAATGGCAACAGAAAATAAACAGAAAGAATACACGAGAATTGCCTAAAAAATTCAGAGAAAAGTCTCTGATATAATATTATTATTCAAAATCAAAAGTATCTTAGAATCAACCCACAAGCCGAATTATATAGCTGAACTTGGTCAACATTACCAAAAATAGCAGGATTTCAAAAATTGTGCCAAAATAAAATACGAAATAAAAGAAGGAAGTTGCTAGAAATCTGGCCCAAATCAAGCCCAGAATTTCTTCCTAATCAACAAAATAAATATTAATAAAAAGGAAAGAAATAACTAAAATTAGGGATTCGGAGGGGAAAACAGTGTATTTTGGCCTCGAAAAAATACACACCCAGCGTCGCTTGGTGCCCACGACGTGCGCGCCCAAACAAGCTTTCCGAATTGTGGTCATAAAGGCGATTCTGACACTCATAGTCAAAGTTATGGCCAAAATACTGAAACGCATTTAAAATTATCCTAATTAGGGCCAAGGTCACGGTTTCCTGCCATCTTTGCGCTCATCTGCCAACTCAAGGTATTTCAGTGTCATCAACGTGTCGTCTAACAGCTTAGCATCATCTGACTCGGATGCTCCTGCATCATTTTACCATTTACTTTCCATTTGTACGTGAAAAATATTTCAACTATCTTCACAGTGATTACGAGACTCTAATCCTCGATAAGTACTCTTTTAATAGATTTGTTCTAACAATATAAAAGTACTTTATTTTCAACAATCTCGGGTTTTAACAAGTTGGTCAAGAGTTTCAGGAGCACTCCCACAAAGATTATTTTGGGATGCATCAAGTTCCATAAGAGACGATAAGTTCATAAAAGAATGAGGAATATTTTCGATTAGACTGTTACACAAAATATTCATAAACTTGAGTTTCGACGAGCCAAGTTCCTTCGGAATTGCCCCTGCCCCTACCAGTTTGTTATAAGAGAAATCAAACCCAAAGGAGGTTAGTGCAAGCAGATACATTGACAGGAATGCTGCCACTTACTAAGTTATTGTATAGGCCTAAAAGTTGTAGTCTACCTAGATGGCCAACTTCCGGAGGAATTTCATTTTCAAAACTATTGTTTTGGAGATATACTTCTCTCAGAAAGCTTAGATTCCCAATGTGGGGTGATATGGACCCAAACAAATATATTTTTGTGTGGCAACCAGTTCATGCAGAGGAAAAAAATAAAAATAAAAATATATTATATACTTTTTATTATATCATTTCCTAAACTACATATAGGTTTATTATATCTTCTCCTAAACCATCTAGAATTTTTTATTTCCTTTCCTAAAGCACATAGATTTTTTGTCTTCTAAGTTTATTTAATTTTCAAAATTATTTGCCTATAAATAGACCTTTATGTATTGTTTATAATTCAATTCAATTAATACAATCTTTTTTATTTTTAATAATTACAAAGTCATATGTTATTCATAATTAAATTCAATCAATATAATATTTCTTTATTTCTAACCATTACGAAGTCCTAGAATATAATCTAAAATCTGTCCTTTGTTAAATATTGAAGTATATTAGTGAAAAGAAAGATTAGGTTATGATCACTTAGTGATTTGCCCAATCCGCGGACTTGACATATATACTGTTTTTACTTTAACTTTTTCCATATTTTGTTATAGACATTGTAGAATTTTCTAACAATATGGAATGTAGATATTAAAGGCACTTTGAATTGCATGGTTATAGTGATTTTGCCAAAAAGTCTAAAGGTGTACAATGATTGAGATGACACTGACTCAAAAAGACTGTGACTAGTGACAGATCCAGAAATTCTTTTGAGAGAGAGTGACATTGACGTTATAAAAAAAATGAAGATAATTTATTTTTAAGTAAAATGATAAATATAAAAATATAGTTTTAATTGGTAATATTTTTATTTATTGCATTTAGAGAGAGATGGGGGTTGCATGGGTGATTATTATGAGTGAAAAAATGAGAGAGAGAGATTTGATTAGTATAGATATAGGTAAGTAGAGAGTGAATAAAGGAGAGAAGGAGAGAGAGAAGAAATGAAAAAAATAGTGGGGCCTATGTGTATTTTCAAATTTTGAGTGGGGTATTTCTAAGTTTTTACTATCTTTTGGATTCAAAAAAATAAAATCAGTGGGGACGTACATGAGAATCTTCAAATTTTTGAGGAGGGGCATTTTTAAATTATAAACAAAAAATCATTACTAGTATTGCAAATAGCCAAGTGTCCAGTGTGGGCGGATAGCCTTCCATTCAGATTGTTTTCACCAATTTCCATGATAGTTCAAGAGAAGCTTATATAGCCTTTCCATTCAGATTGTTTTCACCAATGAAAATATTGTTAAGTGACCTTGATATGCTTAAGCTCATGATTTGAGTACTAGTCCTTGATATTATTTTATTCCACATTGTAAAGGTACTTTGAATTGGGTGGTTTTAGTGCATTTAATTTAAACCATGTGGGCCATGACCTTGCCAAAAAGTCTAAAGGTCTTGTACCATGGTAGACGGCAGGATTGTGACGGACCATGACCTTGCCAAAAATTCTAGAGGTCTAAGGTACCATGGTAGACGGCATTGACTTAAAAGGACTTGCCAAAAATTCTAAAGGTCTAAGGTACCATGGTAGACGGCATTGACTTAAAAGGATTTGCCAAAAATTCTAAAGGTCTAAGGTACCATGGTAGACGGCATTGACTTAAAAGGACGACCTTGAAGTTGTTTTCCTTTTTTATTCTTTGAACTTAGAATAAAGGGTCCGTTGTTGGAATAATGTTTCAAATTAATTTTAATACGGATATGAAATAATAATATCATATTTAATATATATTCAACAAGTTGACCAATATCTATAATATTATAAATTTATATAAAAAAAAGATAAAATTATACAAATATTTTAATTCATTATCAAACTGTTTAGACTGTAAAAAATCTTTTAGTTGAAGCGCGGGCGTGCAAGGCACTTGTTCAATTCCAATTAAAGATTCAAATTAGATTTCAGTTGAAAAGTAGGGACCAGATAATTTGTTAAGAATGTCTGAAATGACAACATTCCAAAGATTCTTTTTTGTCTTTGAGATTAAATGACTTTTAGAGTTTTCTATGACTGGAAAGGTAAATGGAAATGAAGTACAAAACAAAGAAAGTAAAGGAAGGAAAGTAAATGAATTTAAAGAACATGACTGGAAAGGTAAGTATTTAAAAGAAAAGTGTTGAGATTAAGGAAAGAAAATTGCATGACTTTGGAAGGAAAGTTCAACAAAACATAAACAACCTTGGATTAAAACGTATTGAAATACATTACTAAAACGAAAAGATAAACTTTCAAAGTTGAAAACAATACAAAACCAAAGGAAAGAAAATCCAATCTATGAGCACAACAAAAACAAAGTTGAACACCAAACCAACTATAACCACAACATGAAAACTAGTAAAATTACAACCACCTCGAGAAACAAAAAACAATCATGTAAGATTTCAGTGTTCAGAGGTCCACAACAGCAAAAAAGGCCAGTCTAAAGGGATTGAAGATGGTTCCAATTGAGAGCAAAGAGGTGACATTTGAAAGTTAATAGGCGCCTTCGTAGAATTGTATTTGGTCCCCTGCACCTGTAATAAAAGGAAATGAACTAGCTTTTGAAAACTTCAATTCTAAGTTAAAAGAATTAAGGTTTTCAAATTTATGCAAATCAATTAGCTGAAAACAAATACAAACTATGACACTAAGACATGGATAGGGTCATACCTACTTATGATTGAACTTTATTTGTAATTCTTCTCCCTTGACGTGTTCTAAAAAGATTGTCTATGTTGACATGCAACTTCGTTACAACATCACTGATATCCAATCTTTCATCTGATGATTCTGTTGAACAGGTAATACCAATTCTAAATATCGAAGCCAAACACTCCTCAATCTTGTAACTGCTAACATGGCTCTGATCACAGGTGTTGTTGGTGCTCGTCTCCCCCTCTTCTCTTTGTTGAAGAAGAATTGAATCTGCAATATTGATTACTTTCTCTGGCAAAGCCATCTTAACATAATTATGAAGGTTCAAACCAACGTTGAACATTTCATCAGTTGACCTTTTTCCTGTAAACATCTCTAACAAGAGGATTCCATAGCTGTATACATCACCAGATTTTGACACGTCACTTCCCATGCCATACTCTACACTCCACACAACCCAAGTGTAGAAACAAACGAAAACGAGTTGGTTCATTAGCATTACAAAACAAAATTTTGAAAAGTCAATATGAATTGTTTCAGATTCAATAAGGAGATACTTCTTTAAAATAAAATTCTATAATCTGGGGTGCATAATGATTAAACATAATAATTGTGTAGAGCTAAGCAATTAGAGTAATGAGAAGAGAAACAAAAAAGAAAGCGGTAATTACCTGGAGGCATATAACCAACAGATCCTCTGATTCTAATAGAACTGGTTTGATTTCTGCTATCAAGATGGTTAGCGTCAAGAAGGAATTTTGATATCCCAAAGTCACTTACACGTGCAGTCATGTTGTCGTCCAAAAGAACAATGCTTGGCTTCAAATCGCAATGAACTATGGGAGTTTGGCAATGATGGTGAAGATAATCTAGTGCACAGGCAAAATCAATGGCAATTTGTAATCTCTGAATAAGACTTAAATATTTTGGCACCTCAGATTGTCCTCCAATTGGATTCAACCACTCATCTAGATTCCCATTGACCATGAACTCATAAACAAAAGCCTTGAAATTATTATTTCGGTAATCAACACTTGAACATGCATTGATTATCTTGACAAGATTTCGATGCCTGATGTTTCTCAAAGCCTCACATTCAGCGACGAAACTCTTGGAAGCTCCTCGGTGCAAAAGGTTAAGTACCTTCACAACAATCTTCTTCCTATCTTGATCAATAAGTGTTCCTTCATATACAGTCCCAAAGCTACCGACCCCAATCAAATTAGATTCACTAAACCCATTGGTAGCTCTATGTAGACTTTGGTAGGATACTCTTAAAAGCAAGCTTCCTGAATCTGATGTAGAAGGTTTTTCTCGTTTCTTCCTACACCAACAAACACATAAGGCACATAGCACAAAAGTCATAACTAAAAGTCCCGAAGCTATGGCAATTACTATCCCGAAAGAAAGAGTTGAACCCCTCTTCTTAGGATTTGTGAGGTTGCATCTAGGAAGCTGTAGTTCTGGTATACCCCCACAGAGCTTACTATTTTCGATGATTGAAATTGCACTTGCATTCCCAAACACACCATTTATTGGTACAATGCCTTCGAAATTGTTATAAGAAAGATTCAATACCTGCAACATTTGAAAGCCTTTGAGATATTCTGGAATTTTGCCTGTCAAATTGTTGCGAGAAAGATCCATTTCTTTAATACCTTTAAGTTTGCTCAAAGATGAGGGGATGTTTCCTCGAAAGAAGTTACGTTCCATACGTAAAATCTCTAATCTTACACAACTACCAATTGTGCTCGGAATTTCACCCGACAACATGTTCTCATAAACATACAATTCACCTAGATTTTTCAAGTTCCCAATTTCTACAGGAATGGAACCCGTGAAATGGTTTTGAGAAAGATCAAGGAAGATTGACAAGGACAAAAGATTGAAAACATGTGGGGGTATGGTACCACTGAGTTTGTTATTAGAAACATCTAATAACAACAAATTTTGGCAATTAACAAGACTTGAAGGGATACTTCCCTGAAGAATATTTTCTGCGGCATTAAACCTAATTAACACACTTAAATTTCCTAGAGAGAATGGAATGTTTCCAGAGAAATTGTTCATACTAAGATCCAATTTATTCAGTTTCTGAAGCTTTCCAATCTCAGTGGGAATTTTACCTGTGAACTGGTTGCCCCACATATTTAGCCAAGTCAAGTTGATGAGATTGCCAATAGCAGCACCCGGGATGCTTCCAAATATATTATTATCAGCCACAGAGAAAATTTCAAGCTTAGTTGACAAGTTGCCAATGGATTGGGGAAGCAGTCCTCCAAAATTATTTCGGTCGATACTCAACACCCTTAAATTGGTAGCATTGGTCAAAGAGGAGATAATACTCAAGTCAGCAATTCCAAGATGATTCAGAGCCAACATTACACACCGAAGCTTATGTAGCCTTTCTATAGTAGGAATTTTTCCAGTAAAATTGTTTAGACCGATTTCAAACCATTCAAGATTCGTTACATTAGCGATTGAAAGAGGAATGGATCCAGTAAACTGATTAAATCCAAGGGCGAGGTGTTGAAGACTTGGAAGAGTGATGCCAATGTCAGAGGGAAGTCTGCCTGTAATTCGGTGATTATACACCACACTAAAAACTATGAGTGATGAAAGATTGAAGATTGAGGGAGGTATGGTACCAGACAACATATTAGCACCCAGTACAATGAATGTTAGTTTTTTTAGTTGTCCAAGAACTTCAGGAACACTTCCACTAAGATTATTTTCGGATGCTTTAATTTCCTCAAGAGATGATAAGTTCATTAAAGAATAAGGAATATTTCCGATTAGATAGTTACGCCTAATATTCAATAACTTGAGCTTTGACAAGGAGCCAAGTTCCTTGGGAATTACCCCTACCAGTTTGTTAGAGCTGAAATTGAACCCAAGGAGGTTAGTGCAAGCGGATAAATTAACAGGAATGTTGCCACTTATTGAGTTATTGTTTAGGCCTAAAAGTTGCAGTCTACGTAGACGGCCAACTTCTGGAGGGATTTCATTTTCAAAACTATTGTTTTGGAGATATAGTACTCTCAGAAAGCTTAGATTGCCAATGTGTGGTGATATTGAACCAAACAATTTCTTGGAATTTAGGTCTAACATGGTGACCCTTTTGTGTCAACGACCGCACGTAACACCATGCCATTGACAGAAGTGAATGGAACCATTCCATGAACTCAAGATCTTGAGAGGATCATTGGTTATTTTGGCCTTGAATGCCAACAGTGCAAGTCGATCTGTCTCGTTCCCTCCTAGTCTAGAGGTGGCTACAGTGGTAGGAAAGCTTGCATGCATCAAGCACAAGCAACATACAAGTATAACATAGATGAAAGCATTGTAAAGTGACTTTGATATGCTTATGCTTATGCTTATTCTTATGCCAGTGGAAAGTTCCATTTGAGTACGTACTCCAAGTCCTGCAAATTAAACCAAAAAGTAAAATAATAAATAAATAAATTATCAAGTCTTAGAATATAATCTAAAGTCGGTTGATTGAGACTACTTTATGAGAAGAATTGTGGTAGTCGCAGAACAAATAACTGTGTGTGAGATTGTAATGTTGTACCTGTGGGCTGGAATCTGGATTTAAGTTTCAGGAACTTCAAGTATTGATCAAATTCCTTGCTTGAAATATATTAGTGAAAAAGCAAGATCAAGTACTTATGATCACTTAGTGATTTGTCCCAAGGTTTCATATATATATATATAGTGAATGAAATAGAAACTTCTAAAGGATGATAACTTGATTGGATAAGAAACACAAAGTGAGAGACTAAGGAAAGAGAGAGGAAATGAGCTTTTCTCTATATTCATATATCTAACTCTATACATCTCACTTAGGCCTTTGGCTATTTATAGCCAAAGGAGATTGAAGCCGGTTGTTGTATTCTATTAAAAGGGAAAATAATTAAATCAACATAAGTGGAGCAATATCAATATGAGTGGAATATAATGGAGCATAAACCAGATATAAAAGCCACAATGTAGATTTGTGTGTGAAGATAGGGAAGTGAGTGGATCGTATCCCAACTTCCACTGATATATAACACTCTCCTTTGGGATCTACTATACTACACTAAGAAATTGCCTCGTTAAAATATTCTTGTGTATCTGAAAATGGTATTGCATGGATTAAAACTGCATTATTAAAACCTTGACAGAAAAATCATTGAGATAAAACCTGATCGAAGGAAAATAGTACAGTATGCAAATACCTTTACAATCAATTTCTCTCCCTCATTAGCATGGTAGTTGTATTGACTCATCATAAAACATCCTTAATATTAGATGTGATTTTTTTTTAACGGATCATTTGTCTAAAGTCGTGTTAGAATAATTTTGCAAAATTTTTAATTTGAGGGTAATTAAACTAAAACTCAGGAGAGGTCAGAATAATTTACCCATTTATTTTCTCTCCTCTCTCTCAGCTCTCCCTCTCTCTCTCTCGATCTTTTTGTCTCTATCTTTCTCTGTTGTATTCAAATTCTATTTTAATTAGAATTGTATTGAAACCAATTGTTTTAAACATAATTTATTTTTTAAATATTATTATATATGTCAAATTATAAAATGAGTTAATAATGTAACAGATAATTATTTTGTGAGAAGCAAATTAATAATTATAAAATAATATTTTATTCATCACCAATTTTGAATATAGTAGTTGGAACCCATAATTTATTTTATTTTATTTTATTTTGTGAAAAAATATGTAATATCTTTCTATCTCTCAACAAAAAATTGAAATAAATAAGTTTTAAAAATTTTATGAATTACTGTTTTTATAAAAAAAAATATTAAAAAAAGTAGGCTAAAGTGCAATAATCCCCTCTCTGGTTAAAAAATGGTACACAATACCCCCTCTCTTTTTTTGGATGCAACAAATATCTTTCAACTTATAAATTAGTGTAATTTGCCCCTATTTGTCACTATTTGGATTAAAAATTGACTTAAAATGACAAAAATACCCTCACAAATAAAAAAAATAAAAATAAAAAACTGATTAATTTACTTAAAAATATCAAAAAAAATTACCCAAAAAAAAGACTTTAATTTGTCGAAAAAATTTACCCAAGAAAAAGAACTTTAATAGCATATCTCTCACCCAAAAGGAGTAGACACTGCATGCAAGAGCCAGCTTGTTAATATAGACGTGTAGAGGTTCATAGCAGCGAAAAAGGCCATTCAATGTGGATGCAACAAAGGGATTGAATATGGTTCCAAATGAGAGCAGAGAAGGGACATTTGAAAAACAAATGGGATAATGAATCACCATCTGTTAGGCAAAGTGAACAACTAAAGATCTATCAAGGTTCTGATGCCCATCCCAAGCTGACAACCAGGGACGGAGCCAGGATTTCATTCTAGGGGGGGCACAGTGTACTTGATAAAAAAAAAAAATTTTGAACAAACATAATAAATATAGATTGTTCATACGTAATCTCACATATAAATATATATAATCTCAAATGAAAAACCCAAGAAAACTTGACAAATAGAAGGTCCAAAATATCGATTGATAATATTTTCAGAATACAATTACAACTGTCCTCGACGCGTTTTCATATTTTGGAAGTGATGCATGATAGCCTCATTATCTATGTCAGTAATAAATATATCTCTTTCTATATAGACAACCAAGCTATCATTCATAAATTGATCTCCCATTCGATTACGCAGTCGATTCTTTATAACATTCATG
The DNA here is from genome assembly GCA_026545225.1 of Cornus controversa. Lineage (NCBI taxonomy): Eukaryota > Viridiplantae > Streptophyta > Magnoliopsida > Cornales > Cornaceae > Cornus > Cornus controversa. The sequence continues at coordinate 35,201,998 of CM048852.1, read as the reverse complement.
GCTGAAAATGCCCTCTCCACCGTAGCAGTTGCGACTGGTAAGATCAACGCCAACGTCACAAGCAAATACACCAATGGATACACCTTATCTTTTTTTGTCTCAACCATTCTTTTTGCAAGAGCAGGAATCCCTTTCAATCCTTCAAAACTACCACAAGAGCGCACATCATAAATATAATTATCAAGTTGATCATCAAGTTCCTCGAGATTGCCTTCAGAAAATTCTTTTGGATAATATTTAGCAAGACGAGTTAATTTTAGCTTGTCAAAAGCAAAGAATGCATCATCTGGACATAGACATGCCACACAAAGAAGTAACTCGGTAGTTGACTCAGTGAAACGACTATTTAGCTCTTGAAGTTGCATATCTATGACAGAATAAAACACCTCAACACGATAGTGATGCAAGTTTGTCGTATCTTCCACCTTACGTCGTGGTCGTCCTCGAGCTAGGAACATATCATCCATGTTAGGAACATCAATATCACGCCTCTCACAAAAAGAAGAAACTTGATCAAGTAAAGTATCCCATTCATCATCTCTCAACACTTGCAGTCGTTGCTTACATATTTTGACTAAAGCCATGGCGTTCGCGATATCTTGATCTTTTCTTTGTAGTGCTTTTGATAACTCATTTGTAATTCCCAACACTCTCCTCATCAAATGGAGACTAAATACAAAATCAAAGGATTGGATCGACCCAAGTAAATTAGTTGCTTCACCTCTTTGATCGGAATTCAATCCATCCTCTTCAATATTCTCAAGAACACCAATTACAGATGAGAACATTGTAATCAAGCTAATTAAAGTACCATAATGTGAGCCCCAACGAGTGTCTCCAGCACGTATAAGAGAAGTACTCTAATTTAGGCCTTGCCCACTTGAAAGCTCACCTTTGTTAAGTCCCTCAATAACTTCAGCAGCTTGTTTCTCTCGAAGCATATCACGACGTTTACATGAGGCTCCAACCACATTCACCACACTAGCAACAAATGTGAAAAATGAGGAAGTCTGGGAATGATTCTTTGCCACAGCAACAAGAGCCAACTGAAGTTGGTGAGCAAAACAATGAATATAAAAAGCAAATTCATTCTCTTTCAGAATAAGTGCTTTAAGACCGTTGAACTCGCCTTGCATATTGCTAGCACCATCGTAACCTTGCCCACGCAGTCCAGAAATGCTCAATCCATGTACAGAAAATAGATTATCAATCGCTGTCTTAAGTGAAAGAGAGGTAGTATCTAAAACATGTACCAGACCAATAAAACGCTCAATGATACTCCCATTCTTCACATAACGTAACACAATAGCCATTTGCTCCTTTATTGATACGTCACGAGACTCATCAACTAAAATAGAAAAAAATGCATCTCCAATATCTCTGACAATGAAATTGATGATCTCTATTGCGGTGGCATTAACAATGTCCTTTTGAATATCAGGTGACGTTAGTTTCAAATTTTCAGGAGCATTTTCCAATACAACAGCTCTAACATATGCATTCTGACGAGCATTCCATTTCAAAAGTTCAAGAAAATTCCCTTGATTGTTTGAATCCTCAGATTCATCATTGCCACGAAATACAAGTCCTTGTTGTAAAAGATATCTGATACATTCAAACGAGTTCGATATTCACTTCGAGCTTGGTCCGATTGCCTGTAGAAAATTGTTTGAATATGTTGGTTTTGATTCATTAAAGCTTCACACGATCTCCAAGCTCGGTTATGGGCACTATTGGGGCCTCCAACATGAATATGAAGTTTTTCTTTCTTTTTCCAATTTGAAAACCCCTCACCCACAAAGGAGTCACCGCCTGCTTGTTCTCCGATATCTGGTTTGAAAAGGTAACAGTATAGGCAAAACGCCGCATCTTTGGTTATGCTATATTCTAGCCAAGTAGAATAGTCATTAAACCAACCAGTGTTGAAGCGTCGTAACTTTTTCCCAAAATGCTTAAAGGGAAAAGTATGATTTCGAGGTTGACAAGGACCCTTTTGCATATATGCTCTACGAATTTGGTCTCGGACATTAGGATTGTAGTCCAAAATCCGAGTTCGTAGTCCAGGATCAGCTGGAAGATCCTCCAAGTTGATTTCAGAACGACTTTGCTTTAACTTATTACCATCTCTTTCTGTAGGGGTTGTCGACTCCGAATATCTTTTATAAAATTTCAACATAACTGTTTCAAAAAATAAATTTATTCATATACAAATTTTATTTTCAAAAAACTACAATCACCTACATATTATAAATTGTAAGGCTTATTTTAGTTATCATGAAATCGTGACATATAAATTTACAGTTATTGATTTTTATTAAAGTAAGCATTCTAATAAAAAATTAAATTATTAAAAAACTCAAAAGAGTATATAACTTAAATGATAAATATTATCAACTAATAAGGAAAAAAAAAATTCCATATAACCTAAATCAATTGATGCTTCAACAGAGAAAAGAAAAAAAAAATCAACAACTCTTATCAAATGAATAGACTATAAACAGAACAAATCTAAATTGAAATATAAATCATAAATGTGAGTGAACATCAGAACATGTATTTTATTTGAACTTTGAAGAACTAAGGAAGAAAAGAAGAAATAGAAATGAACAGATCTCAGTTCATGGAATAATAAGTTCTTACCGATCTTTGAAATTAATTTGGTGGTCTACTGGTCTTTGATGGAGAAAATTAATGGCTGTCACTTGTTGTCGCCGTACCCGTCTGGAGAGAGTTGGAAACTTGGAAGAGAACCAGAGAAAATCGAAGCAGCAAAGCGGCAAAGCCCCAAACTATTCGTATATTATATTTCAGATATGCAGTGCAGTGAACTAACCTAATCTTTCAATCTCTCAAATTTTGTTTTATTATATAATTAACTATGGGACTTTATTCAGTAAGTGAACCTCCATTGAGAATTTTGCACCTTCAATATAAGTTAAAAAATAATTCGGGGGCCAGGGGGGGCATTTTATAGTTTTAATATATATATATATATATATATATATATATAGGTAAAAGTATATATACATCCAGGGGGGGCACGTGCCCCTCCTGGTCTTTAACTGCCTCCGTCCCTGATAGGGGTGGCAAAATTAGACACAACACGATAACACGACTCGAACACGACACGAATTAAACAGGTTTGGGTTTGAGATAAGCCGACACGTTTAATAAATGGGTTGACACGAACACGACACGCAAAAATTGGGTTGAGTTTGGGTTTAAGCTGTCTAACCCATGACACGATTACGACACGATTACAACACGATTACGACATGAGTTATTCATATATTATGGTTTGATACAAACATATATATACATAGTTATATATATTGCAATTGTTTGTAATCTATTTGTTTATTTACAGGACTGATGTAGCCATAAAACACAAGGATGAGATTGTTATGATGTCTTCCTAGTTGTTGAATTACCTTAGTATGTTTTTAAGTTTATATATAGATACAAAATTTATAATATATATAGTTTGATTTTAGGATTTATGTATTGATATGTACTTTATTTTTATATGATCTTTAGAGAGATTTTTAAGGGTGGAGAAACTCATATGATATAAGTTAAACGGATTAAAAATGTTATTAAACAAGTCATGTTATTATAAGACATGTTTATTAAACGGGTTACACGGGTCGACATGGATAACACGTTTAATAAACGGGTTGGGTTAGTGTTGAGGGTCTCTAACACGATTAGTAAATGAGTCGGGTTAGGGTTGAGCTATTTAGTAGAATAGTTAAACATCGACACGACACGAATACGACACGGGAACACGAATTGCCACCCCTAGTCCCTGATAATGATTCTCCATCTGTTAGGCAAAGTGAACAGTGGTTAGGAGTATTGAGATGAGCAACTAAAGATCTATCAAGGGTCTGAAGCCCACCCCAAGCTGACAACCAAAGCACAAAGCTATGCTTTGGAATGCAATTCTTAAACCAAACTAATTTATGCGAATGGATAATGGAAGAGGGAGGTTCAAGGGCATGAAGAGTGTGAGGAAGGTATAAAGAGCCAGAGGGAGAGAGGGTCCAAATCACCCTGGCTTCACTAGCATCATGGTTAATTACAACAGAATAAGAATTTAGTCTTGGAATAAGGTACATCAGCTTAGAAGGAATATTCTACTGGGAGTTGTGGATTAAGTCACTTACATTAGTAAAAGTCAATGTGATTCCACTATTTCAACCCTAGTCATTAGCTGACATCTAACATGTTGTAGCGATTACTCTTATAAAATTCTGAATCCAAACTATCACATTTGTACATGAAATTATTCTGATAATTGGTAATAGAAATAAGGAAAGGCAATCCACGACCCTCCCAAAATAGAACTCGACAACAAAAACTGTAGAATAGAGAAGAAAATTTTGAATACATGAAGCAAAGGAAAATGACAAGAAATTACAGAATACTATTTATTTCAGAAGTGAATTAACTGGCGTCTTCTTAGAATTGTAGTCAGTCCCATGCACCTGTAATAAAAGGAAATAAATCAATTAAAGAAACAATGTTGTCATCAAGTAGTTGTCCAGATTTTCAAATGGGTGCAAATCATTTAGCTGAACATATAAATTTAGTCATCAGTACAGTCATGTTTGATTCAGTAGTCCTCAAGAACTAGTTGCTTAGCTACAAATATTCACCTATCATTTGGGCATACCATGAATGTTATATTGGTCTATTGTATTTGAGCTTTGAATGAAAACAAGAGTTACCATAGTACCCAAAGGAAAAAAAGATAAATAACATGAGAACCTAGTGTTGTGGCTACCATAGCAGAGAAATGCATGCAGATAATTTCTCTCAGTTGGGGTCATACCTATTTATGATTGAACTATAGTTGTAAATCTTCTTCCTTGATGTGTTCCAAAACATTGTCCATGTTGGCTTCCAACTTTATTACAACATCACTAATATCCAGTCTTTGAGCTGGTGATTCTGTTGAACATGCAATACCAATTCTAAGTATTGAAGCCAAACACTCCTGAATCTTGTGACAATTCTCCCCCTTCTTTCCTTGCTGAAGAAGTACTGAATCTGCAATATTGACTACTCTCTCTGGCAAAGCCATCTTAGCATAGTTATGAAGGTTCAGATCATCAGGTGGCATTTTTCCTGTAAACATCTCCAACAAGAGGATTCTACAGCTGTACACTGCCAAATGTTGACACCCCACTTCCCATACCATACTCTACACTCCACACAACCCAATTTACAAACTAATGTAAAGCAGTTGGTTCAATTATATGTCTCTTGATGAAAGCAGATAACACAATTAATCGTTAGCATAAAAAAACAAAATTTTGAAAAGTCCTTATGAATTGTTTCAGGTTCAAGAAGGAGATACTTCTTTAAAATTCAATTCTATCATCTGGGGTGCACAAAGATTCAATGCAATAACTATGTTGAGCGAAGCTTTCAAAACCCGAGTTTAAATTGTGAAAATTTTGTCAAGAACACAATTTCGTAATATGCAATGCTGGGCAAGCAGTTCATCTATCAAACAAATGCGTAGTCATGTAATAAGATGGTTCTTATGATCTGCAGTCTAATTTGTGGCCTTAAAACCAACTTTTTTGCTATTACTGTATCTAGTTTGAGTGATAACTCTAGTCAGCTTGAGACTATTAATAATCATTGAAGATATTGGTACTCCTAAATAATACTAGCTCGTTTTATTCAAGTGTACGTGGTACTTTCCTTTTCTTTTTTGGCCCCTTCTTTTTGTACTGGGATCAAGATAGATACCTTAACTTCATAAAACCTCAATCCTAGTTTTGAAATTTACTCTTATGCTCTAATAATCATACATGTAGGCCAACTTGATAAAATTGTCTGTTGGCAAGGGAATTTTTTTTGCATGAAAATGGAGTTACACATGTACTGTACTTAGTATTTTTTATACATATTTTGGCATCTGAAAATAATGTAAATGTAAATTAATTAGACTAATGAAAAGAGAAATATAAAAGGAAGCGTAATTTACCTGGAGGCATATAACCAACAGACCCTCTAATTCCAACGTTGATTTCTACTATCGTTGTGTAGCATCAAGAAGGAATCTTGATATCCCAAAGTCACCTACATGTGCAGTCATGATGTCGTCCACACAAACATTGCTTGGCTTCAAATCACAGTGAACTATGGGAGTTTGGCAATCATGGTGAAGATAATCAAGTGCACAAGCAACATCAATTGCAATATGTAATCTCTGAAGAAGATTTAATTTTTTTGGCAACTCATATTGTCCTCCAGTTGGATGCAACCACTTATCTAGACTCCCATTTTCCATGAACTCATAAACAAGAGCCTTGAAATCATTATTTTGGTAATCAACACTTGAACATGCACTGACACTACAAGATTTTTTTACATCACCGGCGCTTTAAACTGCCGGAAAATGTCTTCAAAACCACCGGAAAAAATTTCACCGGCGGTTCACCGGCAATTAAAAAATCTGCCGGAAAATATCCCGCCAGTAGAGAATTACCAGCGGTTTTGCTAAACTGCCGGTAATTACCGAAAGTTTTTTTGCAGCCGCCGGAATTAAGTTTTTACTGGCAGTTTTTTATGAATCGCCTGTAAATCACTAAAAATGTTGCTTTTATCGGCAGTTTTTGTAAACTGCGGGTAAAAGTTGGTTTTTTTTTTTTTTTTTTTTTCAGATCAGGTTATGTACTGCCAGCAGTTTTTTCTTTTTTATTTTTTTCAGATCAACTTTTGTGGATTTCATAAAAAGGACATTGAAATTACGATGGTGGTGGGCTACGACGATGGGTTTGACCCACCTAACTATTCTTTGGACTTGAATTTCTATGTCTACATTTGCTTATGAAATTGACTTTGGAATTTGAATGCAAAATGCTTTTTGTTTTGCAATGTCTATTTTTCTTGTATATATATACATATGAAAATGTTTATACAATCAGTAGTTGAAATTTAAAAATACATATTATAAACAAAGAAATTAGAGCAAATAAGTCGCATTGAATCCAGATATGGGCAACTCCAGATTTATCAAGGATGAAGATCCCCAAGGGCAATGGTTGCAGTTACACTTATCACGAGGCCACCAATCAATATATTTGAAGCCCTCTGCCGAAAGCCTCGTTGAAACAGCCTGGTTTGAAACTCTGACACAAATGGGAACCAGGCAAGGATGACCACAGGTACAAAGATGATCATCCCGATCATGTACTCGTACCCTCTTGCTAGAGCTCTGACAGACCCCTACATTCCCAGGCCTTTCACCACTGGCCTACATGCTTATAATCCACCCACCTGTGCAACATATATTTTGAGAGTTGAGAAGAGTAAGAGATATCAACAAGTGGTTATGGTGTGAATTAGGCTCAACAATCAATCCTCACCAAGCATCTGCAATCGAAAAACAAAGCAGATCACACTCAGTATGATCTTATGTTGGTGCAGCAACGGTTCTAATTGGTATCTGTTGAACAAAGAATGCAAACAAAGAATGCTCATCATTAAGTGTAAGCAATGCATATAAAGAGGCTAGCCTACAATGTAATGTAAACACAGAAGTATATTCGAAGTATATTCGAGTCTGAAGAAGCTAAATGCTATACAATAAATAGATTCTCATAGAATTTACATACCTAAGGTTGCTAGAAACGGCCATATAGACACCGTAGGCAACACTGGCTGACAATAAGGGCACATCCTCGGCCTCAGCAGCGAAAGATTTATCAATGGCCTTTCGTGCGTTAATCAACAAATTTGTAATACTTGTACCTATCTGCAAAAAACTGCTATCAGCATATGCTATCAACCTTATAACAATAACAACTTGACATATAGAATTTCAAAATACTACTTTGTCCTGTATTCTTACCACTTTATTGTTTTTCTTTCTTTTTTTTTTTCATTTTGTTTTCTTCATATTTTAACCATAATCCTGTACACGCGAGTACCGTATAGAAGTTCATCCATGGAGGAGCGTGCTTTTCACTTGGGAGTAAATCGCGTCTGGCTGAAATTTACCCCCAAAACTGAAGGTTATTTCTGAACACGAGCTGTGTGAGTTAGAGAGAGAAAGTAGTAGTTCTTAAACAAAGTAATTTCCAAAACAAAAAAATGCGGAAGAGAATAAAAAGAGAAAAGAAAAGAAGAATTATCAGAGTTCCATTCTCCCTCTAGGCCCTCTATTTATAAGGAGAAGGAATTTGCAGTAGCCCTTCTTATTCTCCCCTCCATTTTTGTATATACATTAATTACATTACATACATACCCAATTTTAGTGAAAGAGAAAATGCATACACATATATATGTATACATAAGTAGTTGGTTATATAATATATATATATAGTGTATATATTCACTACCACTCATCTCTAAAAGAGAACAAGATCAATTGTCAAGTTACGTTCTCTAAAAGAAGGAATGGTTTGCTCAAGAAAGCTTACGAGCTTTCTGTTCTCTGCGATGCTGAGGTTGCTCTCATCATTTTCTCCAGTCGAGGCAAGCTCTATGAGTTCGGTAGTTCTGGGTATACACACCTCTCTCTCTCTCTATATATATATATATATATGTTAATCTCTGACTGGTTCTATGAGCTTTCTGTTATGTATGTGTTAATCTTTGAGTGGGAAAAAATAATTAAATTTTGGTGTTTGGAAATATGAATCTCTTACAACTAAGTAAATGTGTTCTACAGTTTCTCTCTCTACTTGCTAGCTCTTCTCTCAGACCACTTTGCTGGATATGTATGTTTTTTTATTCTTTTAGAGTTGTGTACACTTTCTTTCTCTCTGTTACTATATAACCTTTCTCTTTCTAGTTACTCTCACTCTCTCTCTCTTCTTCTGGTTGTGGTCTTCTGGGGATCTTCCTGCAGCTTTTTATATATGGCTTTCTCTATTTCCTTTTCTACATTGATGTTATGTGAAGTGGTTTTCTAATGACAGATCGACACGTTTTATGCTTCTGAAAATCTCATCATAAGAGCAGACAACTGGTGAGGAGACGAGGTTGTTCCCACAAACTTCACCTGTTAGTAAGATCTTGTGAATTCTTCACTGGTTTTGTACCTTTTCTCTCTCTCTCTCTCTCTAACATCTCCTTCAAAAGTAATCTTTCCCCATTTATGTGAATTGGATGCTATAAGACTACAGTTTCCAAGAAGGTGATAGCATAAATTGGCGCACTGATACTTTTCAGTGTAAAATATATGAGGGTTTTTAAGCTATCTGAGTCTCAGACTCAGAGTCAAGTTTTTTATGTTTCATACTGGTAATCTCTCTCTCTCTCTCTGAGTGTATCTATCTATATCTTCGCATGGTTCTGGTGAGAATCAAAGCTATGATTGCTGTGTGTTTTCAATTCTAAGTAGTTCTCGATTTTCTACCATCCAAAAGCATCTTTATATTGTTCTTATATATATATATATGCAGAGTACTGATGGACATCTCAAGCATATTAACTAAAAAAGTATAAGATAGAAATGATTAATTTCAAAACTTGATTAATGAAAAGAAAATAAATAATGTATACAGGATTCTATATTACTAACAACAATTTGAAAGCATGTTTTTTTATGTAATATCCAAGTTTGATACTTTATGCATTCACATTCAACATATGTGATCTTAATTACTTTATGCTAACTGCATCAACAATTAAAATCATACTAACCTAAACAGTTTAGACAAAAAAAGCTTCTTTGATTTTCTTAGTTATAACCACCGCAAAATCTGTATGAATAACTTGCTCGATTAGCACCTTTGAGTGCAAGAGGATCTCAATGTTAAACCTTTTTAACCAGGATACATGCAAAATGAATTTTACATAATGTGACATCTCATTCATGCTCAGGCCTTTATTGTAAGAAAGAAGGAACAGTAAAAGGTGAATAGAAACATGTCTAATGCATCACCTAATCCAGAAGTCGGTCGATGCCTTCTTAATCAATCACCTAATCCAGAAGTCGAATCGAGCTCCAACCTCAAGTGTTCGAGCTCGGCTTGGTCAGGTTCACGAGCTTTTCGAGCTCGGCTCGAAACTCGTATAGAGATATACATATTACACACACAAAACACACACATGAACAGATCTATCATATAGATATTACACACACAAACAGATCTATCATACATATATTACACACAAACATATGCAGAATGCACATATCTGTCTAAAACTAAATTTACATCAGAAGAAATTTCATACAAAATTATAAAAAGTAGAAATACCTGGAAAATCACCGATCTCGTCAAAGCCACTGCTCCGATCTCGCCAAAGCCATCGTCACCGTCCTCCCATGCCACGAGAGAGAGAGAGAGAGAGCGCAAACACAAAATACAGATCCGCAGTCGTGAGTTGGGACTTAGGATGCAAAGAGAGGAGTGCGGGCCGTGTAGTTAGGGTTGAGAGTAATTGAGTGGTTAAAGAATATATATAGATGGGCTTTCAGAACATGGGCTTAGGTTTGAGCTATGTTAATTCTCTTGGTTGGGCTGGCCTAAAGTTATAAGTTAGTATGTTAGATTATTTCTGGCGGTTTCATAAAAGTGCCGGTAATAACCACTTATTTCTGGCGCTTTTTCTGGAACCGCCAGAATTGAGAGTCATTTCTGGCGCTTCTAGATAAACCGCCAGAATTATTGATCATTACCGGCGGTTTTTAAAAATCGCCGGTAAAAACTTCAAATTTCCGGCACTTCTGGTACCGCCGGTCAAAAACCGCCGGAAAAAAATAAATATGTTGTAGTGTGAGTACCTTGACAAGATTTCGATGCGTTGTGTTTCTCAAAGCCTCACATTCAGCGATGAAACTCTTAGAAGCCCCTCGGTGCAAAAGGTTAAATACCTTCACGGCAATCTTCTTCCCATCGTGATCAAGAATATTTATTCCTTCATATACAACCCCAAAGCTACCCACTCCTATCAAATTAGATTCACTAAACCCATTGGTAGCTCTACGTAGACTTTGGTAGGATACTCTTAAAAACAAGTTTCCTGAATCTCCTGTAGAATGTTTTTATTGATTATTTCTACACCAACAAACAAATAAAGCACATAACACCAAAGTAACTACTAAAACTCCTGAAGCTATGGTCATTACTATCTTGGAGGAAAGAGCTAAACCCCTCATCTAAGGATCTGTGAGGTTGCATCTAGGCAGTTATAATTCAGGTATATCCCCACAAAGCACTTGCATTCCCAAACACACCCTTTATTGGTACCATGCCATCAAAGTCGTTAAAAGATAGATTCAATTTTTGGAACAATTGAAATTCTTTGAAATATTCAGGAATTTTGCTTGTCAAATTGTTGCGAGAAAGATAATTCTTGAATACCTTTAAGGTTGCTTAGAGATGATGGGACGCTTCCTTGGAAGAAGTTACTCTCCGTATATAAAATCTCTAAGATTACACAACTACCAATTGTGCTTAGAATTTCACCCGACTATATTGTAATACCCCGTAATTTTGAGGTTTATTTAATTTTAATTTGGGTTTGAGTTTGGGTTAGATTATTGAGTTGGGCTATATTTTGTTGTATTATAAATTTTTAAGTTTGGACTTGCTTATCTATTTGGAGTGGGCTAAGTACATATTTTTATGTTTTTTTTATTCCTTTCTTTTATTTTAATTTTGTTTTTTCATATCTCGGATTTCCCTTCCAAAATTCGGGTATGACAGTTGGTGTCAGAGATCTAGGTTCGAGTAACTAGGGACGACATGTAGGAATTAGGTCAGTTGTCTAATACCAATTAGGTATCAGAAGTTTTAGGTTCGAACACCCTAGGACTACGAGTTAGGACCTAATGATACATTAGGGTGGAACTTAGGTTTGAAAACCTTAGGATGACGGGTTAGAATCCAAACACGCGTTAAGTTTGGAATTGTGGGTTTAAGTATAAGACCTTGTCGGGAGATCAGATTTTCTTTTGTAGACATAAACAAGTTGTCTGTTGTATTGTCTGTTGTGATTTTTCATAATTATGATTTAATGTTGTTTCGGATATAAAGTTATATATATTTTAAAAGTAATATGAAGGCATGTCATGTAATACCCCGCTTCAAGACATGGTATGATATTGTCCGCTTTGAGCCTGAGTCCGCACGATTTTGCTCTAAGATTTACCCCAAAAGGTCTCATACCATTTGAAGAGAACACATTACATATATGCACATCCCCTTCTCCACACCCAAGTGATGTAGGATTAAGCAATCCTGACATGCCCCTACAATCCACCCCATGGGTGATTACAATCCACCCCCCTTATGAGGCCTGACGTCCTCGTCGGCACACTTCCGACTAGGTTCAGGCTTTGATATCATCTGTAATACCCCGCTCCAACACATGGTATGATATTGTCAACTTTGGGCATGAGCCCGCACAGTTTTTCTCTTGGATTTTACCCCAAAAGGTCTCATACCATTCGGAGAGAACACACTAAATATAAGCACATTCACTTCTCCACACCCAGGCGATGTGGGATTGAGCAATCCTGACATGCCCCAGCAATCCACCCCACGGGTGATAACAATCCACCCCCCTATGAGGCCCGACGTTCTCGTCGGCACACTTCTGGCTGGGTTCAGACTCTGATATCAACTGTAATACCCCGCTCCAACACATGGTATGATATTGTCCGCTTTGGACCTAAGTCCACATGATTTTTCTCTTGAGTTTTACCCCAAAAGGCCTTATACCATTTGGAGAGAACACACTACATATAAGCACATCCCCTTCTCCACACCCAGGCGATATGGGATTGAGCAATACTGACATGCCCTAACAGCAATCCTCACATGCCCCGGCAATCCACCCCACGGGTGATTACATGTCAGGATTGTCAGGGGGCATGTTAGGATTGCTAATACCTATTAAGGTATCTAAAGTTAAAGGAGGCATGTAAGTATTGCCAGGGGGCATGTTAGGATTGCCAATACCTATTAAGGTATCTAAAGTTAAGGGAGACATGTAAGGATTGCCAAGGGGCATGTCAGGATTATCAATACCTAATAAGGTATATAAGGTTAGTATAGGAAGCATGTCAGGATTGCCAAGTATTAATAGGGTAGTTTATTTTGTTAGTTTTCGGGCATGTTGGGATTGCAATTTTACAAATATTTATTTTTCGGCATATTAGGGATTGCGATTTTACAAAGATTTATTTCAGGCATATGGGGATTGCAATTTTACAAATATTTATTTTTAGGCATGTTGGGATTTGTAATACCCCGCTCTAACACATGGTATGATATTGTCTTCTTTGGGCCTAAGCCCCGTACGGTTTTGCTCTTGGGTTTTATCCCAAAAGGCCTCATACCATTTGAAGAGAACATACTACATATAAGCACATCCTTTTTTTCATACTCAGACGATGTGGGATTGAGCACCCAGTACCCTGTCAGTGTGGTAACTCAGCCCAGTGTTTGTCTTCGCACCCGCCCACTCACACCGTTCACAAGGGTTACTACAGGATTGCTAATTTTACAACATTCATTTTTCGGGGTTAAAGTTTATGAGTTGCCTGATTATACATTTAATTATTTTCAGTCATAGTTGAAATGTCTGCTGGATTTTATATTTATAAATTGCTGTTAAATTTGTATGAGTTGCACATTTATCTATAGATATTTGATCAAGTGCATTACGTTTTGTAATGATATGATTATGTGATTATATGTTTACTTTAATTATAGAATATATATATGTTGAGTTAGATGTGATTACACCTAGTAGAAAGTGAGAGGGATCATTACTAAAGGAGAGTAATATTCTCTATCGGACTGGACTTGGAAAAATGTGAGTACGAGAATTCTCACTTTATTGTATAAATGTTTACCCTGGAAGTTTTTTATTTTATAATTTCTTTACGAGAGACAAAAATTTGCCAATCCAATAATGGAACGAAACAGACAGTGGACAGTTGAATCACACATATGACAGTAGTGACCAACAGTCAGTCCCATTTGGTCATGTTACGAGAAAACAGAATCCACTTGAAAAAGGGAAGATGAAATTAAGGCAAAGTATTCAGAGCTTTTTATTTCAAGTATGAGATAAATTCCGAAGACGGAATTTCTCTTTTTAGGGGGAAGAATATAATACCCTATAATTTTGAGGTTTATTTAATTTTAATTTGAGTTTGAGTTAGATTATTGAATTGGACTGTATTATATTGTATTATAAATTTTTAAGTTTGGACTTGCGTATGTATTTGGAGTGGGCTAAGTACATATTTTTATGTTTTTTTTATTTCTCTCTTTTATTTTTTTTTTAGGATTTTATTTGTTTTTCTAAAAATAAAAAATAAATAAAAGAGAAAAAAGGAATAAGGTTTCAATAGTTTTTTCACGCGAGATCGAGAAAAGTTTTAGAGAGAAAAAGAAGAGAAGAAAGAAAGATAGAGATAAGGAGAGGCTGCCGAGAAGGGTGGTGGCTGTTGGGCAGCCATGGTGGCTTCCTTGGGATGCCGAAGGAGGCTCTTGGTGGCAGCTGGCCGAGAAATGAAGGCTGAGGTATGGGTGAGTCATGGTGAGGGTTGATGATGGTTGATATTAATCTGTCATGGAGAGGTTGCTGTTGTGTGCCGAAGCTCGGGGGTTTGTTTGATTCGGTAACGGGTCTTCCATGGGGCTGCACAGCTTACATGAGAAGATGATGACTTGGTTGATTAGGTTGGGCATGGTGATGGCTATTCGGGTCTTCGCATAATGAAGGTCCGGTGATGATGGTGGCAGCCATGTTAGCTGTTCTGACGTCGATCTTCGCGGCTGTGTGTGTGTGTATTGCCATGGTGATCACTGCTGGGAAGCGGGTCCTTGAGGCTGCGGCTGATGGTGAACACCTTCTATGGAATGGCTGTGGGATGTTTAGCTTGCCGATACTCATGGTTGGCAGTGAGGAACCGTGGGTGGTGGCCTTCAAATGTGGGTGCAACGCGGGCTACCATGGCTTCCATGATGGTCCGTTGCAGAAGGTGCGTCTTCTTGTTAGCGTCTGTAGGTGGTTGCAGCCAAGGCACCAATAGTAGTGCTGCATGGTGGTAGCTTGGTGAGTTACTGCCGATTTGAAGATAGTGCATGGTGAGGCTTGATTTGGGTGTTTAAAGATTGGGTGCATGATTCCTATAACCAGGAATTTGGGCATAATGTTTTGATTTCAAATTGATCTTTTTGGGTACGATTTGGTTTATTAATTTGGGCCTAGACAAAGAATTGGGCTCACTGTATATTGGGCCTTTAAATTTGATTGGACTGAAATGGGTTGGACATGGAGATGGACTACTATGGATTGTAATTTAATTTGGGCTGAGGTTAAATTGTTGTGTGGGCTAGAATTAAATATAGGTCCAGTACTACTAAAAGAAATGGTGGGCTTTGACAGTAGGCCAAAATCATTTGGGCTGCTACAGGATGGACCGGACAGCAATGAATTCGCGGGCTTCCGGATAAAAACCCGAGGCAAATTGATACTTGCTCTTTTTTCCTAGTATTATATGTTTTAATTTATGTATGACTTATATCGATGCATATGTGCTTGACGTGTATTAAATTTATATGTATAAATATAAATTTAATGTGTTGGTATTTAATATATACCTACGTGTAAGAATGTGTATATATATAATTATATATATCTATATATATATATATATATATATATCTAGTAGTAAATATTATGTGTATAAATATATATATAAATATTGGTGAAAATATTTACGTGTGGTTTATAAATTGATGTATTTGAATTTGTGCATTGAAATTGGATTTGTGAATGTGGAATGGATTTGTGTTGTTAAATTTTTTCGTGTTGTGAATATTTTGTGCAATTTAATGTGTACTTGTTATTTAATTTGTGCATTTAAATTGTAATTATTATATGTGTACAAATGGTATGTGTTTATTTGTACTTGTGGATGTATTTTTTTTGGTGCATTTAAATTTATTAATGTTAAATGCAATGTGATTAAATTGTTATATTTGATTGTATTGTTTATTGAAATATATTTATTTAAATTATTTTGAGATTATGACTCAAAAGTCAACTTGCTGCGGTAACGAAATATTATTCAATATATTCTTGTTGAGCTTTGAGCTCACTCCCTCCCAGACTTTGCAGGTTAGGACGGCGACGCTGACACAAGGACAATTTACGGGATCTGGTTGTACTGGTCAAAGAGGTAGCTGTTGAACCATTAGAATTTATTTCGGTTCATTAGATATTTATTTTCTGCTCAATATATGAGACATATTATTTAAAGTAAAAATTTGTAAGAAAGAATTGTATTTAACATTTTCTTCTAATAAAAGAAGTTGTACAGGACTTATGTATTTAAGAGACTGTTTGGAGATTTTAGATTTCCCTTTCTTTTATTTTAATTTTGTTTTTATTTGTTTTTTCATATCTCGGATTTTCCTTCGAAAATCTAGGGTATGACATACATGTTCCTAGAAACATACAATTTACCTAGATTTTTCAAGTTTCCAATTTCAACGGGCAGGGAACAGTGAAATGGTTATGAGAAAAATCAAGATATTTTGACAAGGACGAGAGATTGAAAACATGTAGGCGTATGGTACCACTGAGGTTGTTTTTAGAAACATCCAGTAACAACAAATTTTGGCATTTTCCAAGACTTAAAGGGACACTTCCTTGAAGGTTATTTTTATCCACCCAGAACTCGGTTAACACACTTAAATTTCCTAAAGAGAATGGAATATTTCCAAGGAAATTGTTCATACTAAAAAACAATCTATTCAGTTTTTCCAATCTCAGTGGGAATGTTACCAGTGAACTCGTTCCCCCACATATTTAGCCAATATAAGTTGATGAGATTGCCAATTGCAGTAGCCGGAATGCTTCCAAATATATGATTATCAGCTACAACAATAATTTCAAGTCTAGTTGACAAGTTGCCAACGGATTGGGGAAACATTCCTCTAAAATTATTTTGTTCCAAAGTCAACCACCTTAAATTGGTAGCATTGGTCAAAGAGGAGATAAAGCTCAAGTCACCAACTCCTCCGGTTCCAAGATGATTCTGAATGAAGATTACACGCTGAAGCTTATGTAGCCTTTCTAAGGTAGGCACCTTTCCATTAAGATTGTTTTCTCTGATTTGAAATACTTCAAGATTAGTTGCATTGAAGATTGAAAGAGGAATGGATCCGGTAGACTTGGAAGAGTCTTGCCAATGTCAGATGGAAGTCTGCCTGTAATTCGGTTATTATACACCATACTAAAAACTATGAGCGATGAAAGATTGAAGATTAAGGGAGAGATTGTACCAGACAACATATTGAATCCCAGTCTAAAGGCTGTTAATTTTGTTAGTTGGCCAAGAACTTCAGGAACACTCCCACTAAGATCATTTTTGGATGCATCAATTTCCTCAAGAGATGATAAGTTCATAAAAGAATGAGGAATATTTTGATTAGATAGTTTGCCTAATATACATTAACTTGAGCTTTGACAAGGAGCCAAGTTCCTTGGGAATTACACCTACCAGTTTGTTATAACTGAAATTGAACCCAAGGAGGTTAGTACAAGCGGATAAATTAACAGGAATGTTGCCACTTATTGAGTTATTGTTTAGGCCTAAAAGTTGAAGTCTACGCAGATGGCCAACTTCTAGAGGGATTTCATTTTCAAAACTATTGTTTTGGAGATTTACTACTCTGAGAAAGCTTAGATTCCTGATGTGTGGTGATATGGAACCAAATAATTTCTGGGAACGTAGGTCCAACATGGTGACTCTTTTGTGTTGGCAACCACACCTAACACCATGCCACTGACAGAAGTGAATGGAACCATTCCATGAACTCATAACCTTGAGATGATCATTGGTTATTTTGGCCTTGATTGCTAACAATGCAAGTCGATCTGTCTCATTCCCTCCCAGTCTGGAGGTGGCTGCAGTGATAGGAAAGCTTGCATGCATCAAGCACAAGCAACATGAAACTATAACATTGATGAAAATATTGTAAAGTGACCTTGATATGCTTAAGTTCAAGCCAGCTGAAAGCCCCATTTGAGTTCAAGGAAATGTAACTCGATCTGAAAGATGTGGATATTGTACTCCAGTTCCTGCAGATCCTCTTAAGACAAATTTGTGATTCACACTAAATAGACACCAAAAGTGTCTGTTAGTATCGAATAGATACAATTAGTATTGTTTAAAGTTGAAACAGTACGAGTTGCAACCTTTTGCACCAAAAGACATGTCCCATGACTAGAAAGGGTACTAGTATGCCTATAAATAGGCCATTTACCTTCATTTGTAAAATATATATTTTTAAGACTACTTCTTCTCTCTACGTCTGAGGTCTCCCTCTCTACAAAACCTCTATAGCCTAACCAAGTTGTAGTCCAGTGAATCTTTGTGGTCTGGTCTTCACCAATGGGTTAGAAGAGTCAAGTCCAAGAGAGTACAAACACGCAGGTGGTTCGCAGAAGCTCAATTGGTTTATAGTGTTGCTACTGATTGAGATAAAGATCGTTGTATCCTGGGAGACAATCGCCAAGAGTCCGTTCAACACCATTGCGGGGCGATAATTGTCTTAAGGACATACAGTCTAACTCTAGCCTCGATCTACAGGTTCTTCAGTATTTATATATTTTAAGTTATAAAAGTATAAAATCAACATTATTTACTTAATTGTGTTATATGGTTTATATAACATGTGATATATGTATTGTACATGAGTTACTTGATATAGAAACTTATAGAAGGTTTTTCATATATTATGGAATAATAAGAGATTTTCTTATGATGTTTTAGAGGATACACAATTTATGTGATTTAACGTGTTAGTATAATTGTTTTATATCTTAATAGTATCATATACGCATAAATTTTTTCAACAATCTTAAGACATCCAATCAATTATCATTATCATTTATATTGATATCCAATCAATTTCATTCATGTGGGGGGATTGTTGGACGATTTTGTCAAAAATCGTTAGTTATTGAATGAAAATTTGATTGTTAAGATCCTCCAACCAAACATCGCCTTAAGTAGTGGTTGTCTGAAGAATAGACATGACTATTCTGGAAGAGTTATGATTCTTCATGAACAAACATGTTTGTTCTATAATAGGTATGACTCCACGAACAAACATGTCTGTTTTGTAATAGGTATGACTCTTCATGAACAAACATGTCTGTTCTAGAATAGGTATGACTCTTCATGAACAAATATGTCTATTCTAGAATAGATATGACTATTCACGAACAAACATGTCTGTTCACCATTGGCTCTATATATAGCCAGTCATGCGTAACAAAATAGAAATAATAATTTCATATCGTCTATCTCTGCATATATATATATATATATATATATATATATATATATATATATATAGTTCGAGTACTGCACAAGTTGTGTTCGAAGGATTCTAGAAATTGAAGTGTTGCCTCTTTAGAATCATAAATCTGTTCTATCTTGGGAGACAATTGTTCATCACCTTGAGCACTATAAGGGAACAAATTTGTCTTAAGGAAATTGTGTTTACACAAGGCTCGGATTCAATTTAATTCATTATTCAATCATTCTGTAAGTTGGTTGATAATTTTCTGTTTTGTTTAACTTTCTACTTCTGTTTATTTTTCTAAGTATAATTATATTTTGTTTTGCTTGTTTAGCATACAAGGAGATATATTCCTACAGATCCAACAAAAGAAATTACAAAGTCCTCGAATATAATCTAAAAGCTGGTGATCGGGAGCTTTTGAGAATAAGAATTATGTTAGTCACATGCAGCTAGGCGCAACTATGGCTAGTACTACTCTAAGAACAGTTAACTGTCGCACTACGTTAAAGATTGTACCTGTGTGCTGGATTTGAGTTTCAGGAAGTTGAAGTTTGGCCAAAAGAAATATCAAGGTTTGATCACTTAGTGATTTGCCCAAAGGATTTCAATCCGCAAGCTTGATATATATATACTGCCTTTTCTTCAACTTTTCCCATATTTTGATGTAGACATGGTAGAATTTTCTAACCACGTGGACCATGACCTTGACAAAAAGTTTGATCAAATAGTGATTTGGCCCCAAGAATTTTAATCCACATGGCTTGACATATATATATATATATATAGACATGGTAGAGTTTTCTAACAATATGGAGTGTAGATACTATAGGTACGTTGAATTGATCGGTTCTTGTGCATTATTTAAACCCTGTCGACTATGACGTTCTGAATCATCTAAAGGTCTGGTACCATGGTACACACAACATTGACTCAAAGGGGTTGTGACAAGTTGGTTTGTGTTTGCTTCCTCTTTAGAATTGGTCAGTTGTTGGAATAATGTTTCAAATTAATTTTATTTTATCAATTTTTAAAATTTAAGAGATCTTAGATTTGGGTCACTTTCACTTCTTTTACATCCAAAGTATTGAATATAGTTTCACTTATACTGTGAGTTACAGCTTCCTTCACAATACTATAAATAAAGGTTTTGAGGAAGTTGTGGGGTATGATGGGAAAATGAATTCTAAGTTTGAACTATTATTATCATCTGTCAGTGATTCGGATGAAGATAAAGACTTGGTTTCATGGAAAAGAACTGTAACCTTGGTGGAAATGAGGAGTAAGTGACAAAGTTGAAAAAAAAGAAAGAAGACTGAAGAAGTCAAGTTTGAAAGCTTTCTTTTTATTATAAAATCTTCCGTGTGTGCATAAAATACCTACTTATCTCCCTGAAATATCTAGTGCTTATATATGAAAGACAATTAACGAAACAATATAGGTATATTTCTTGCATTGAATTGCCTCCTTAGGGATGAGTTGTTTTGGGTTGACTGATGATGATTGGAACTTCCTAGTTTTAACCTTTTTATTGTAACATCCTTAAAATAGGATTTCATTTTTTGCCTTTATTCTTTTGGGAATTCAAAGGTAATTTTTGAATTTTGTAGGGCTATAAGTGTAGTGATGGATATGTGTATATATATGTAGACTATATGTACTAGTCTTGTGAGTGAATCTTTAAAATGGAAGTGGCAGACAAGTTTTTTTTTTTTGGTTGACAAATGGAAGACATTAGGAGGGTCACTTCTGCACGTGAAGTTGGATGTTAGTAAGTAATGTATAAAGCATATATATAGGAACCCAAGACTGTTCGATGGAAACAAGAAAAGGGTATGGCACTAGCCTTTTGTAAAGAGAGAGAGAGTGAGAGAAAGAAAGAAAGAGAGAAAACAGAGAGAAAAAGAGAAGAAGAAGAAGAAGAAGAGAAAGAAAGAGAAGAAGAAGAAGAGAAGGAAATCTACATTGAGGCAAGTTAATCCTTGCTTACTTTCTTGTATATATGTATATTAATCTGATCTTGGTATTCAATAAGTTGGATGGAGATTTTAGATTTTTGCTAGATTAGAGCTTGAGATTGGGTCTATATATATATATATATATATATAGAGTCCTAAAATATGATCTAGTTGAATAAGTATAGTAGAATTCTAGCCTTGATTGATTGTCCCAAATTATGTTTTGGGTTTATTAATATGTCTTTATCAGTGGGTTGTTGCATAATACGACTACATCCGTAGTTTGGGTATGACTAATAAAGGAAGGATCATATTCAGGGGAAAAAATTATAGGAAGGGTTCATGAAGACACGAACCATACATTCTGAAATCTAGATTTGTTTCTTATAGCATTTCATTTGGTATGGAATGTAAACTTTCAAAGTTCAAAACGAACACTGAACCAAAGGAAGGAAAATCCAATCTATGAATACCAAACCAACTATAACAACAACATGAAATCCAGTAAAATTATAACCACCACCTTGATAAACCAAAAACAATTATGTAAGATTTCAGTGTTGAGAGGTCCACAGCAGCAAAGAAGGACCGTCCAAAGTGATTGAAGATGGTTCCAATTGAGGGCAAAGAAGTGACATTTCAAAATTACAGGCTTCGTTGAATTTTATTTTGTCCCCTGCACCTGTAATAAAAGAAAATGAATTAGCTTTTGAAAACTTCAATTCTAAGTTAAAATAATTAAGGTTGTAGTAACCCTTATGGACGGGTATGAGTGGGCGAGTGCAAAGACAGACACTGGGCTGAGCTACCACACTGACATGGTACAGGGTGCTCAATCCCACATCGCCTGGGTGTGGAGAAGGAGATGTGCTTATATGTAGTATGTTCTCTTCAAATGGTATGAGGCCTTTTGGGGTAATACCGAAGAGCAAAACCGTGCTGGCTTAAGCCTAAAGCGGACAATATCATACCATCTGTTGGAGCGGGGTATTACAGTTGGTATTAGAGCATGAACCCAACCGGAAGTGTGCCGACGAGGACGTCGGGTCTCGTAGGGGGTGGATTGTAGTAACCCTTCTGGACAGGTGTGAGTGTGCGGGTGCGAAGACAGACACTAGGCTGAGCTACCACATTGACATGGTACAGGGTGCTCAATCTCACATCGCCTGGGTGTGGAAAAGGAGATGTGCTTATATGTAGTATGTTCTCTTCAAATGGTATGAGGCCTTTTGGGGTAAAACCCAAGAGCAAAACATAGCAGGCTCAGGCCCAAAGTGGATAATATCATACCACGTGTTGGAGCGGGGTATTACAGTTGGTATCAAAGCATGAACCCAGCCAGAAGTGTGCCGATGAGGACGTCGGGCCTCGTAGGGGGGTGGATTGTAATAACCCTTGTGGAAGGATATGAGTGGGCGGGTGCGAAGACAGACACTGGGCTAAGCTACCACACTGAGAGGGTATATGGTGCTCAATCCCACATCGCCTGGGTGTGGAAAAAGGGATGTGCTTATATGTAGTATGTTCTCTTCAAATGGTATGAGGCCTTTTGGGGTAAAAGCCAAGAGCAAAACCATGCGGGCTCAGGCCCAAAGCAAACAATATGATACCGTGTGTTGGAGCGGGGTATTATAGTTGGTATCAAAGCCTGAACCTAGTCGAAAGTGTGCTGACGAGGACGTCGGGCCTCGTAGGGGAGTGGATTGTAGTAACCCTTGTGGACGGATGTGAGTGGGCGGGTGCGAAGACAGACACTAGGCTAAGCTACCACACTGAGAGGGTATAGGGTGCTCAATCCCACATCGCCTGGGTGTGGAAAAGGGGATGTGCTTATATGTAGTATGTTCTCTTCAAATGGTATGAGGCCTTTTGGGGTAAAAGCCAAGAGCAAAACCATGCGGGCTCAGGCCCAAAGAGGACAATATCATACCATGTGTTGGAGCGGGGTATTACAAAGGTTTTCTAATTTATGCAATTCATTTAGCTGAAAACAAACAAAAACTATGACACCAAGACATCGATAGGGTCATACCTACTTATGATTGATCTGTAGTTGTAACTCTTCTTCCTTGACGTGTTCCAAAAAGATTGTCCATGTTGACATGTAACTTCATTACAACATCACTGATGTCCAATCTTTCACTTGGTGATTCTGTTGAACAGGCAATACCAATTCTAAATATCGAAGCCAAACATTCCTCAATTTTGTAACTGCTAACATGGCTCTGATCGCGAGTGTTTTTGGTGCTCGTCTCCCCCTCCTCTCTTTGCTGAAGAACTGAATCTGCAATATTGATTACTCTCTCTGGCAAAGCCATCTTAACATAGTTATGAAGGTTCAAACCATCGTTGAACATTTCATCAGTTGGTTTTTTTCCTGTAAACATCTCTAACAAGAGGATTCCATAGCTGTATACATCACCAGATGTTGACACCTCACTTCCCATACCATATTCTACATTCCACACAACCCAGTGTAGAAACAAATGTAAATTAAGGAGTCGGTTCAATTATACATCTCATGAGAAAAAAATTATACACAATTATCAGAGTAATGTTTCTATATATTTTTCTATTCGAAAACATTGTAAATATAAATCAATCAGAGTAATGAAAAGAGAAACATAAAAGGAAATGTAATTACCTGGAGGCATATAACCAACAGATCCTCTGATTCCAATAGAACTAGTTTGATTTTCGCTATCGTTATACTTAGCATCACAAAGAAACCTTGATATCCCAAAGTCACTTACATGTGCAGTCATGTTATCGTCCAGAAGAACATTGTTTGGCTTCAAATCGCTGTGAACTATGGGAGTTTGGCAATGATGGTGAAGATAATCCAGTGCACAAGTAACATCAAAGGCAATATGTAATCTCTGAACCAGACTTAAATTTTTTGGCAACTCAGATTGTCCTCCAATTGGATGCAACCACTCATCTAGATTCCCATTGACCATGAACTCATAAACAAGAGCCTTGAAATCATTATTTCGGTAATCAACACTTGAACATGCACTGATTATCTTGACAATATTTCGATGCCTGATGTTTCTCAAAGCCTCACATTCAGCGATGAAACTCTTGGAAGCTCCTTGATGCAAAAGGTTTAGTACCTTCACGGCAATCTTCTTCCTAACTTGTTCAATAAGTGTTCCTACATATACAGTCCCAAAGCTACCGACCCCAATCAAATTAGATTCACTAAACCCATTGGTAGCTCTATGTAGACTTTGGTAGGATACTCTTAAAAGCAAGCTTCCTGAATCTGTTGTAGAAGGTTTTTCTCGTTTCTTCCTGCACCAACAAACACACAAGGCACAAAGCACAAAAGTGACAACTAAAAGTCCTGAAGCTATGGCTATTACTATCCTAAAGGAAAGAGTTGAACCCCTCTTCTTAGGATTTGTGAGGCTGCATCTCGGAAGCTGTAATACTGGTATACCCCCACAGAGCTTACTATTTCCAATGATTGAAATTGCACTTGCATTCCCAAACACACCCTTTTTTGGTACCATGCCTTCAAAATTGTTATAAGAAAGATTCAAATTCTACAGAATTCGAAAGCCCTTGAAATATTCTGGAATTTTGCTTGTCAAATTGTTGCGAGAAAGATCCAATTCTTGAATACCTTTAAGGTTGCTTAAAGATGAGGGGATGCTTCCTTGGAAGAAATTACTCTCCATACGTAAAATCTCTAATCTTACACAACTACCAATTGTGCTTGGAATTTCACCCGACAACATGTTCTCAGAAACATACAATTTACCTAGATTTATCAAGTTTCCGACTTCTACAGGAATGGAACCTGTGAAATGGTTTTGAGAAAGATCGAGGAAGATTGACAAGGACAAAAGATTGAAAACATGTGTGGGTATGATACCACTGAGTTTGTTATTAGAAACACGCAATATCAACAAATTTTGGCAATTAACAAGACTTGAAGGGATACTTCCTTGAAGATTATTTTCAGCCACATTAAACATAATTAACGCACTTAAATTTCCTAGAGAGAATGGAATGTTTCCAGATAAATTGTTTATACCAAGATTCAATTCAACCAGTTTCTGAAGCTTTCCAATTTCAGTGGGAATGTTACCTGTGAAGTGGTTGCCCCACATATTTAGCAAAGTCAAGTTGATGAGATTGCCAATTGCAGCACCCGGGATTCTTCCAAATATATGATTAGCAGCCAGAGAGAAGACTTCAAGCTTAGTTGACAAGTTGCCCACGGATTGGGGAAGCATTCCTCCAAAATTATTTCCATCCATACTCAACACCCTTAAATTGGTAACATTGGTCAAAGAGGAGATAAAGCTCAAGTCACCAACTTCTCTGTTTCCAAGATGATTCAAATAGATGTTTACTATCTGAAGTTTATGTAGCCTTTCCATGGTAGGAACTTTTCCATTAAGATTGTTATCTCCGATTTGAAATACTTGAAGATTAGTTGCATTGGAGATTGAAAGAGGAATGGATCCAGTAAACTTGTTACCTTGAAGGCTGAGGAATTGAAGACTTGGAAGAGTGATGCCAATGTTAGAAGGAAGTTTGCCTGTGATTCGGTTATTTAACATCACTTCAAAAACTATGAGTGATGAAAGATTGAAGATTGAGGGAGGAATGGTACCAGACAACATATTGCCACCCAGTGCAATGATTGTTAGTTTTTTTAGTTGTCCAAAAGCTTCAGGAACACTCCCACTAAGATTATTTTCCCTTGCAGAAAGTTCCTCAAGAGATGATAAGTTCATAAAAGAATGAGGAATATTTCCGATTAGATTGTTACGCAAAATATTCATTGACTTGAGCTTTGACAAGGAGCCAAGTTCCTTAGGAATTTCCCCTACTAACTTGTTATAATCGAAATTGAACTCAAGGAGGTTAGTGCAAGCAGATAAATTGACAGGAATGTTGCCACTTATTGAGTTATTGTTTAGGAATAAAAGTTGCAGTCTACGTAGATGGCCAACTTCTGGAGGGATTTCATTTTCAAAACTATTGTTTGAGAGATATACTGCTCTCAGAAAGCTTAGATTGCCAATGTGTGGTGATATTGAACCAAACAATTTCTGGGAACTTAGGTCTAACATGGTGACCCTTTTGTGTCAACGACCGCACGTAACACCATGCCATTGACAGAAGTGAATGGAACCCTTCCATGAACTCATAACCTTGAGAGGATCATTGGTTATTTTGGCCTTGAATGCCAAGAGTGCAAGTCGATCTGTCTCGTTCCCTCCTAGTCTAGAGGTGGCTACAGTGGTAGGAAAGCTTGCATGCATCAAGCACAAGCAACATACAAGTATAACATAGATGAAAACATTGTAAAGTGACCTTGATATGCTTATGCTTATTCTTATGCCAGTGGAAAGTCCCATTTGAGTACGTACTCCAGTTCCTGCAAATTAAGCAAAAAAATATAATAATAAATAAATAAATTATCAAATCTTGGAATATAATATAAAGTCAGTTGATTGAGACTATTTTATGAGAAGAATTATGATAGTCGCAGAACAATTAACTGTGTGAGGTTGTAGTGTTGTACCTGTGGGCTGGATTTTAGTTTCAGGAACTTCAAGTGATGATCAAATTCCTTCCTTGAAATATATTAGTGAAAAAGCAAGATCAAGTTATGATCACTTAGTGATTTGCCCCAAGGCTTCATATATATATATATATTCTTCAAAATTTCTCATATTGGTGCATTAAAACCGTGTGGACCATAATTTTGCCAAAAAGTCTAAAGTACCTTTTTTTATATAAGACATACTTAGATTTTGGTTCACTTTCACTTCTTATTTTACATTCCAAGTATTGAATACTGTATCACTTATACTGAGAGTTACAGCTTCCTTCACACGACTATAAATAAAAGTATTGAAAAAATTGTGGAGTAAAATCGAAAAATGACAAGTTTAAGTAAGATCAAAATGGTCTCAAATGTGACAATAATTTTACAAATTTAATATCATTTCTCGTTCAAATTTGTTCCTGCTAATTTGCTTATCATGCACAGGAACTCTTCAAACTTATTTGTTATCAAGCATTAAATATGGAACCCTAAATTTGCTTATCATTGATTTGTGTTCATGGAGGTTTCAGACAGAGCAATATGAAACCCTAAATTATATATTCTGCTTAGTTGAACAAATCCATCTTGCCATTCGACATCCAATGCCATTTGAAGATGTAATCCACTAGTAAAATGTTTATTATATATGAACTACTATTGAACAAGAAAGAAGAATGAATAAAAAAATGGTTGGGTATTTGGGTTATTTTGTAAATGTAAATAATGGTTGGATACGTATTTGGATTAATTTTTAAGAACTTGGATCCTCTCGGTTAAAAGTTACCATAAGTTGAATTTTCTATACACTGTTTAGTTACCTCCATATTTTGTAGGCATGGTAAAATTTTCTAACCATGTGGATCTCAAAAAGTGTATATTCCAAAGTATTAATTTAAGATATCTTTAGATTTTGGTTCACTTTCACTTCTTATTTTATATTCCAAAGTATGAATACAGTTTCACTTATATACTCTGAGTTACAGTTTCCTTCGCACTACTAATATATCATATGTTTTAAATATGTATGTATAATATTTGCATATATATAAGTTTTAAGTAAATATTTAGAAAGGTGAAAGAATTACTTTGAACGCCTTCTTAACCTGAAATACTCTTAAAAAGAAATAGAAAGCGATGAATCTAACAAATCTATTTAACAAAATTCTAAAAAAAGAAACAATTCAAAATTTGTTGGAAAAAAGCAAATCTGGTTAACATATATATATATATAACATGTTAATTTCAGTCAAATGATTATAAATTGAGGTTATTTTTGCACAAAAGTATTAAAATTTGAGAGTATTTTGTAATTGTATATTAGATGTAATTTTATTTAACGGATCGTTAGTCTGAAAGACGTGTTAGAGTAATTTTGCACAAGCTTTAATTTGAGGCTAATTAAGCCAAATCTCACGAGAGATCAGAATAATTTTCCCATTTAATTTCTCTCATCTATCTCTCTCTCTCTATCGGCTCTCCCATCTCTCTTTTTCTATCTTTATTTCAGTTGTATTCAAATTCTATTTTAATTAAATTAGAATTGTATTAAAACAAGTTGTTTTAAATATATATTTTTTTAAACATGACTATATATGTCAAATTATAGAATGAGTTAATAATATAACTGATAATTATTTTGTGAGAAGCAAATAATTGTAAAATAATATTTTATTCATCACCAATATAGAATATAGTAGTTGGAACCCATAATTTATTTTTTTTTGTGAAAAAATATGTAATATCTTTTTATTTGTCAAAAATAAATAAGTTTTAAATTTTTTTATGAATTACTCTATTTACAAAAAAAATGTTAAAAAGTAATGTAGAAAGACACTGTACTAGAGTGTTATAATCTCTATAATTATGAAGATTCACATCAGTTAAAAAAATACAAATTGGGAAGCCCTTGCAGAGAGCACGAGAACGGATGCTCTGGGTTCAACATAGAAAACAGGACGAAGTCTGAAAACAATGACTTTTATGTACAAATAAAATAAAAAAATCAAGTCTTTCTCTTGTCTTTTCTTTTCTTTTAGAAGACTGGCGGGGATCCACCATTATGAAGAAAATGTGGATGGTAGGCGTGCAGGTGTGTGCTTATCATGCATACTAACTTGTACGCGTAAAAAGCATGTGAATGGACCCGCTGATGAAAAATATGAGACTTTCGCCCCCAATACATCATGTGTGAAAATCCACCAACATTATGAAGAAAATGTGGATGGTAGGTTTGCAGGTGTGGGACACGTTGATGAAGAGACGAGACTTTCGGCCAATAGATCGTGTGTGGTCAACTCTGTTAAAGTAAATTGACATAAAAAAAAAAATAAGGATAAACTTGATAAACACCATACTGAGATTTGATATATTATAGGCGGTTATAACTTCGTAATTTTTTATCAACAACACCCTCTGTTAAAATTTTTAATTTTTTTATAAGTGAAAGTTCCTAATTGTCTCCCTCATTATTTAAATGAATTTTAATATAAAAACATTAGAATTTGAAAATAACAAAACTATCTTTCTCTCTCTACCTTCTTCAACCACATAAACCCTAACTACCACCACCACAGTCACCACCACCACCACCACCATCGCTGCCGCCACCACCACCATAGCCGACACTCTCATCTCCTCCTCCAACCACCACCACAGCCGCCACTCTTATCTCCTCCTCCAACCACAACCGCCACCAACCACCACCACCATCACAACTGCCACTCACATCTCCTCCTCCAACCACATCTGCCACCAACCACAACCACAACCACAACCACCACCACCACCATAGCCACCACTCTCATCTCCTCCTCCAACCACAACCACCACCACCATCACAGCTGCCACCACCACCATAGCTGCCACTCACATCTGCTCCTCCAACCACTGTCGCCACCAACCACAACCACAACCACCACCACTGCCACCACAACCGCTTCTTTCTCTCTCATCTCCTCCTCCAACCACAATCGCCACCAACCACAACCACCGCCACCGCCACCAACCACAACCACATCAAAAAGAGAAAAAAATAAAATAAAATATAATAAAAATAAAACAATTTAATATAATTGAAGATCAGAAGGTCCATTTCTAGATCTTGATCCGAAGATCAACCTTACAGTCCATCCATCTATTTGCCCACTTTCTTACTATTCGGTCTATCCATCTTCACCACCACCTTCGTGTCCATCATGATTTTCAGTGGCAAACTCGTTTTCTTCTTCAGATCTAAACTCAGCAAACTCATGGAGTCGGTGTCGAGGTGTCATTGGCGACCAGGTTCAGATCTAACCCATTTGCAATTGTGACTTGGTTCGATGTGGAGGTGGTGATGGTAATGGGGTAGTAGAAAAATGGGAGCTTTCTGTTGGGGGTTTTGGCAAAGATGGTGAGGTTGAGGAGGGAGGTGTCGTCGGCGGCTGTGGTGAGGTTGAATCGGGAGATTCTGAGGACGGAGACAGTGGTGGTGGTTAGTGGAGGTTGGTGGTGGTGGTTGATGATAGTTGGTTTTTTGTTAGACAGTAGTGGTGGTGGTTGGTGGCAGTGGTTGTGGTTGGTGGCAGTGGTGATGATGGTTGTGGTTATGGTTGTGGCTGTGGCATGTGTATATATTCTTCTTCGTCTCCGGTCCCTAATTTTTGTTTGACAATGGTGGTGGTGGTTGTTGGTGGCAGTGGTGGTTGTGGTTGTGGTTGGTGGTAGTCGGCTTGGGTGGTTGTTGGTGGCAGTGGTGGTAGTGGTGGTTGTGGTTGTGGTTAGTGGTAGTCGGATTGGGTGGTGGTTGGTGGCAATTGATTTTTTGTTCGACAGTGATGGTGGTGGTTGGTGGCAGTGGTGGTGTATATATATATATATATATATATATATATAATGTAATAATAGGGTATAGTTGGGGGCATGTTGGTCTATTAGGTAGGGTTAAATCAATAATTTTAGTATTCAAAAAAGTTAGGTCAAAAGTCAAAGCGTAGCATGGTCTTTTTACCATCAAAAAGTGGTCTAACACGACCTACTTTTGGCAGGAGGGGGTGTATATGATATACGACACAAACCTCAGGGGACCTCAAATCTCAGGGGGTATAAATGAAGCTTACCCAAACAAAATGTCAAAACTATCTTCAATTGCAGTAGTACTGGTTTGAAATTGATGAATATATATATATATATATATATATATATATATATATATATATATATATATCAGTCAAAGGATTATAAATTGAAGTTATTTTTGCACAATAATATTATTACTTGAGGGTACTTTTGTAATTGTATACTAGATGTGATTTTGTTTAACGAATAGTTAGCTTGAAAGGCGTGTTAGAGTAATTTTTTAAAAACTTTAATGTGAGGGTAATTAAGCCAAATCTCAGAGGAGGTTAGAGTAATTTACCCATTTAATTTCTCCCCTCTCTCTTTCTCTCGACTCTCCCTCTTTCTCTTTTTTTTTGTCTCTATCTCTCTATGTTGTATTCAAATGCTATTTTAATTAGAATTGTATTGAAACCAATTATTTTAAATATGATTATATATATCATATTATAAAATTATAAAATGAGTTAATAATGTAATATATAATTATTTTGTGAGAAGCAAATAATTGTAAAATAATATTTTATTCATCACCAATATAGAATATAGTCGTTTCAGCCCGTAATCTATTTTATTTTATTTTTTTGTGAAAAAATATTTAATATCTTTTTATTTGTTAACAAACCATTAAAATAAATAAGTTTTAAAAAAATTTATGAATTACTTTTTTTATGTAAAAAAAAATTATAAAGTAATGTAAAGACACACCATACGAGAGGGTTATAATCTCCACAGTTGTGAAGAGACTGATGTGGCTCTCCACTATTCAACTGTGGAGAGTACTTGTAGAGAGCATGAGAACGGATGCCCTAAACTTCAACTAGAAAATAGGACGAAGTCTGAAAATAATGACTTTATGTACAAATAAAACAGGACGAAGTATGTTGTACTTTTTTTTTTTTTTTATTTCTTGTTGAAATCAGCTTGGCCAATTTATATCTTGGCTTGTTTTTATTTAAAAACTCTCACGGTGTTTTTTTTATTTAAAAAAAAGAAGATATCAGAGCGAAAGTTCTTGTTCGGTGATTGTTGTGTGTGGTAGAGATGGAGGAGATATCCAGTGCCATGATCAAATTGATGGCAACTAATTATGTCATTTGAAAGCTAAAAATGGAGGATATCTTTTATTGTAAAGATTGGTATGAGGTTGGGAAAAACAGGATAGAGTATGACCAATTGTCTGCAGTCCAAGAAATGAGTGAGGCTCAATTAGGACTAGAGATCGATGTGGAATCTGCATAAGTTTATAAGTTTATGGCCAGAGAATGGACAATGGAAGAATAAATGTGAGGTGAATTCCATATTCGAGAGACACAAGGAACATTTGGGCATCACCAAAAAATTCATTTAGACCAAAGGTTATCTGCCAATTTGAAAAGTATCCAATGACCGCATTGACTTCAAATATGATTTGATTGGGGGAGAATAAATGTATTCATCCATGTTAGTGTATATTTATTATATATATTCTATATTGTATATACTTTCCTACTCCATCTAGGACTCCTAATTCATCTAGGATTATGTTTCTTATCTCCTAAGTAAACTTGGCCTCCAAGACTATATGTCAATAAATAAGCCTTATGTGCATTGTATAGTTATGAGATAATATACTGAAATAATAGAGATTTCTCTTATTCTCTCTCCTTTTATTTTAACATGGTATCAAAGCTAGGGTTCATAAAACCCTTCTTTTTTTCTTCTGCTCATTAATTTCATGGTGCCTTGTCAAGGATGACACAACTTCTGTCCGGTGTCATAA
The DNA here is from genome assembly GCA_026545225.1 of Cornus controversa. Classification (NCBI taxonomy): domain Eukaryota; kingdom Viridiplantae; phylum Streptophyta; class Magnoliopsida; order Cornales; family Cornaceae; genus Cornus; species Cornus controversa. Next base: position 35,169,295 of record CM048852.1, on the reverse strand, counting down.
ACAACACTTTCGAGTGTTATTTAACTATTTTGATCACATCAGGCAAAAGAAAAGACTAAGACGATTTCGAAGCCACCAGAAACCATCAGAAATAGACATTCACGTGCTCCCACGCGCTGCCAGAAGATTATGGTCCACAACACGCTCCGTCACGCGCCACCAAATCCTATCACGTGCCATCACGCGCTCCCACGCACCAGTCACGTGCCGCTAGAATCTGCCACGCGTCTGCACGCTTCGATCATGCACTAGTCATCTTCCATGTCAGCTTCTTTGCCTTGTTAGTCTCCTTGTCATCAGCCATGTCATCGCCAAATCAACCTCTTTGCCAAGTCATCCAGTTGCGTCGCTAGACACATCATTGCCACACTAGATTCCGAACAGCCACGTCACCAGACACGCCATTGACACGTAGATTCTGAGCCACCACATCATCAGACATGCCATCACCACGTCAGATTCAGACTGCCACGTCAGATTCCAGAACCTTATTTTGTGCCACACAATCTGCCACGTCAGCATCAGTACTGAAAATTTTAAAGAGACATGTCCTGCTCAGTTTTTTGCACTGGTCTTGTATTTTTTATCTATTGCTCAACCGATACATACCATACTCAATGGGTCAAACTATACTCTATGGGCTCAACCTATGCGCAGCTTTCTAAAAAGACGTAAACTCTGGTGTACTGTTACTGGAGACATACAAGCCCCTACAAAAGATGACGAGGAAGATGAAACAAAGTATTCCGATCGTCTTGATGATTGGGATAACAAAAATCATCAGATCATCACCTAGTTGCGCAATACTTTAGTACCCTCCATCCATCTTCAGTTTGGTCATTTTGAGATAGCAAAAGAAGTATGGGATTTATTGGCCCAACGATATACTACCGCCGATCTTGCTTATCAATATCAACTTCTGGGTACACTTCATTGTATGAACCAGGAGCCTGGACAATCTATCAGTGATTTTCTCTCTCAAAGGCACTCTCTTTGGGATCAACTTGCTCTCTCAGAACCTACATGGGAGTGTAATGATGATGCCACTAAGTTCACTACCTATCGTGATCATATACGTCTTGTTCAGTTTCTCATGGCCCTTAATAGTGACTTTGAGCATGTTAGGGCTTCTCTTCTTCATCGACATCCTCTGCCTACTTTTGATTCTGCCATCTCTGAGCTCATTTTAGAGGAGACTTGACTTGGTACAATGAAATCCCAATGCTCTAATACTGTTCTTACCACTTCTCCAAGCATCCCGCACACTAGTCAGTCTTCCACTGGACATAAACTCTACAAATTTTGTCATAAGATTGGTCATCTTTTTCCAAAGTTCCCTATTATTGTCTGTTGAAACTATCAGAAGAAAGGTCATATCGCAAGTAATTGCTCTACACGGTATTTTCTAAGGGTATTGTCACATGCATGGTCATGTCATTAGAGATTGTCCCAGGAGACCCCTGCACGTGCGCTGATCATGTTAGGGGTAATTCATTCAAATTAACCACTTCATCCAAATTCCATTCTCGCGCTACTGTCAATGATGATCCTTTTATTGAGAACTCATTTTCCACTAACTCTGGTTCGACTACTGCTATGTCTGTTACTCCAGGTACTTCTTGGTATTTTGATTCTGAATGTTGCAATCATATGACCTCCGATTCTACTCTTTTTTCCTCTAAAACACTTGATTCTCATGCTCCTATTATTCATACTGCTAATGGATCACACATGGATGTTAGTCATATAAGCCATATTTCGACTTCTACCTTAACACTTTCTCATACTTATCTTATTCCTAAACTTACTCTCAATCTTATTTTCGTTGATCAATTGTGTAAACTTGGTCTTGATTTATATTTTTCTGCCTCTGGTTGTTATGTGCAAGATCTGCAGACGGGACAGATTCTTGGGACATGCTGTAAGGTTGGAAGATTGTTTGAGCTCACCCACTCCAAGTTGCATCCAATTCTACTTCTCCATTTTAGTCTGTTGTTTCTACATTGTCCAACTCCTCTCTTTCCTTATGGCATTCTCGTTTGGGTCACGCTTCTATTAGTCGGATTCGTCCTTTAATTTCTAGTGGTAAAATAGGACTTGTCAATGATGAGACTATTAATTGTTTACCGTGTCAACTTGCTAAGCAACCTGCTTTACCTTTTAATAAAGGTGAGTTTATTTCATTTGCATATTTTGATTTAATTTATTATGATGCATGGGGACGTTCACCAACTCCCACCATGGGTGGCTCTAAGTATTTTGTTCTCTTTGTGGATGATTATTCTCGTTTTACATGGATATATCTTATGCATTCCAGATCTGAGTTACCACAACTTTATGTTACTTTTGCTAATATGATTAAAAATTAGTTTTCTAAAATAATTAAAATTCTTTGTACTGATAATGCCATGAAATATCGAGAATCAACTCTTTAAAAATTTCTTCAGCAACATGGTACGAATTGTGCAACGATCATGCCCAGGGACCTCCCAACAAAATGGGTGTGCTGAATGTAAACATAGACATATGTTAGATTCTATTCGTGCCATGCTCATTTTCGCTTCTTGCCCGGAATGTTTTTGGGGGGAAGCTGCCCTTACTGTCATTTACAAGATCAATCGTATTCCCTCTGCAGTTATTCATCATCAGTCTCCTTTTGAACAGTTATATGGTACTTCCCCTAACTATTCTCTTCTTAAAGTATTTGGGTGTGCGTGTGTTGTCTTATTTCAACCACATGAGCATACAAAATTGGAACCCCATTCACGATTATGTTATTTTCTTGGGTATGGAATAGAATATAAAGGGTATCGTTGTTGGGATCCTCTTTCCAATTGCCTTCGGATATCTCATCATGTTGTCTTTTGGGAACACACAATGTTCTCTTTTTTATCTCCATTTCGTCTCTCTATTGCTCATAGTATTTCATTTTTTACTGACCTTTCTATTGAGTTATTTTCTAGTGACTCTGTTGCAGGTACATCTGGTGGGTCATCTTCTGACAACCTTTCAGCCTCTCTTCCTGAATCTGTTTGGCCCACGAGTCCTATCCCAGACCAAACTGAGATTTTTTCATCGTCTCTTGACACTTCTGAATCTCCCACTTCTTCCTCTCTGGATCCTCCTCTTCGACGTTCTACTTAGGTAAGAGAACCTTTTGTTCGTCTTTAAGATTTCTATTGTTTCTCTGTTATTGTTTCTTTACATGAGCCTCAAACTTATAGAGAGGCCCAGTCTAACCTCATTGGCAGTAAGCTATGACAGAAGAACAACAGGCTTTGGAGAAGACTCATACTTGGGATTTGGTTGATCTACCTCGCGATAAGACAGTTGTGGGGTGTAAATTGGTGTACAAGATCAAACTCCTTCTGATGGGTCTGTCGAGTGCTATAAGGCTCGTCTGGTCGCAAATGATTTACACAAGAGTACGGGATTGATTATGAGGAGACATTTGCTCCTATTACTCATCTTACTATTATATGAAGTTTACTAACGATTGTTTCTGTTCATAAATGGGAGTTTTTTCAGATGGAAGTCAAAAATGCATTTCTCAATGGGGATTTACAAGAGGAAGTTTACATGCAACCTCCCCTTGAGTTTCCTCATTCTTCACATCAAGTTTGCAAACTTCGTCGTGCTCTATATGGTCTCAAATAGGCACCTCGAGCTTGGTTTGCAAAATTCAGTAATACAATTGAGCATTTTAGGTTCACCTCAAGCCCACATGACTCTACTCTTTTCATTCGTAAGTCTGATAAAGGGATTTGTCTTCTCTTACTTTATGTGGATGACATGATTATCACAGGTGATGATCTATCTGGAATCTTAGATCTTAAGAAATTTCTTAGCCAACATTTTGAGATGAAAGATCTTGGACCTCTCAGTTATTTTCTAGGTCTTGAAGTCTCCTCTACTTCTGATGGTTACTATCTTTTCCAGGCCAAGTATGCTTCCAATCTCTTATCTCGTGTCGGCAAAATTGATAGTAAGACTGCATCTACTCCTCTGGAATATAATCTTCGCTTTACTCTGCTAGATGGTATACCACTTTGTGATGATACTCTTTATCGCCCGTTAGTTGGTAGTTTGGTCTATCTTACAGTTACGTGCCCTGATATTGCCTATGCTATTCACTTAGTCAGTCAATTTATGTCTGCTCCTCCTTCTTCTTATTTTGCTGCGGTACTTCACATTCTTCGTTATATCAAGGGCAATTTATTTTATGGTCTTCACTTCTCCGCTCACTCTTCCCTCGAGCTTCATGCTTATTCTGATGCTGATTGGGCTGGAGACCCAACTGATCATCGTTCTGTCAGTGGCTATTGCTTCTTTCTAGGAGATTCCCTTGTCTCCTAGCATAGCAAAAAGCAAACCGTTGCTGCACGATCTAGTACTGAGGCTGAATACCAAGCAATTGCTGACACCACATTTGAGCTTCTTTGGTTACGTTGGTTGTTATAAGACATGGGTATTACACATTCTTTTGCCACAACTCTTTATTGTGATAATCGCAGTGCCATCCAGATTGCTTATAATGATGTTTTTCACGAATGCACCAAACACATTGAGCTTGATTGTCATTTTGTGTGTCATCATCTGTTTCAGGGTACTCTTCGATTAGTTTCTGTTAGTTCTACTGCTTAGACTGTTAATATCTTCACCAAAACACATTCATTGGGACGTTTTCAAGATTTAATTTCCAAACTCAAGTTTATTTCCACTCTACCACCTTGAGTTTGATGGGAGATGTTAATGTATATTTATCAAGGTTGTCAAAATCACAATTTGGATCGTAGAATCGTACGATTCTATGATCCAAAATGTTAAAAACGAGTCAAATCGTGTATAAATAATTTTTTTTGGTAGAAAGAGAGTTGAATCGGTAGAATCACACGTAGAATCGTACGATTCTGTACGATTCTACCAATTCAACAAAATTCACTTTTACTTCATTTTTTACTAGGCCTTTTGGCCTTTCTGGGTCCTTTCTCAGTTTCTCTTTTGGGTTAAATTTAATTCTTTTGGGCAATATAATTCAAAGCCCAATAAGCCCATTATACTCAGTTAGCCACATATCCCAATAACTTACAATATATGAATATACATAATTACATTTACATATACTGTATATAACTATATATTTGAAGTCGAAGACCTGAAGCAGTGAAGCACTGAAGCCCATTCGAAGAAGCCCTAGATTTCTCGAAGTGTCGACGATGGTACGACCTGCGACGGTGCGACTTGGTGAACTGTGATCGACCATTCTCTTTGAGTCTTTTCTCTCTTTAGACCTGCGACGGTGCGAGCTGCGATCAACTTTCAAGTATCAAGTATCATCTTCTCCACTTCTTTTTTCTTTCTTTTGGAAGTCTTAAAGACTTGCGATAGTGCGATTGTCGACCTCCTAGACTCCTACAGCTCCGGCAACCTCCAGCAGCACCGACAAGGTCTCTCTATTCACTTCGGGTGTATTTCCACTTCTCTCCTCTGTTTTGAGTTTTGATTTTGCAAGTCTTTTCTCTTCTATCAGATTACATGGTCTATTTTGCATCTTAATTCTATTGTAGTTTGTTCTTGTTGCTGGACTACTGTTTCTTTTGGTTGTTAAATTGCTTTGAATTTGGGTGTCTTTGCTGCAAATTCAAAGTTGTGACTTTTCTATCGTGGTCCTATAAATTGATTGGTTGATGTTGATCATGATACTGATTACTGAGTTTTTCATGGACTTTGTGTAACTGTGTTCCAGTTTGGAACTTTAGACTGAATATGCACTTTTGGTCATTGTAAAATACTGTTTCTTTTGGTTGTTAAAAACTTAAATACGTAAATTACTTTGAATTTGGGTGTCTTTGCTGCACTTTTGGACATGTTGTTTTTAGATTCTAACTTTAGTATTAGTTTGTTATATTTTAGAGGTATCATTATTTAAAAGTTAGTTTGAATTGTTTTTCTACTAGTTTGGTAGAATTTTACGATTCACGATCCGATTCTACGATTCCGATTCTATGGAATCCAAAACGATCCAACATAGAATCCCGATTCTGACAACCTTGATATTTATTATATATATTCTATATTGTATATACTTTCCTACTCCATCTAGGACTCCTAATTCATCTAGGATTAGGTTTCTTATCTCCTAAGTAAACTTGGCCTCCAAGACTGAATGTCTATAAATAAGCCTTATGTGCATTGTATAGTTATGAGATAATATACTGAAATAATAGAGATTTCTTTTATTCTCTCTCCTCTTATTTTAACAATCTAGAAGAGGAGTTTGATTTGAAAAGTTGCAGCATACTTGCATATGACAAGAATTTGCTTGAAATGCAGGAGGATTCGAGTCAGAAGGTGCTGAGCTGTTAGATGACACATTGATGGTGCTGAGATACCTTGAGTTGGCAGATTAGCGCAAAGATGGTAGGAAGCCGCGATATTGTCCCTAATTGGGGCAGTTTTGGGCGCGTTTTGGTATTTTGGTCATAACTTTGGCTACGGGTATTAGAATCGCTTTTATGACCACAATTCGGAAAGCTTGTTTCGGCGCGCACATCGTGAGCACCTAGCTTAGCTAGGTGCGTATTTTTTCGAGTCCAAAATCCACTGTTTTCCCCTCCGAATCCCCAATTTTAGTTATTTTTTTCTTTTTTTTAGTAATATTGCTTTTGTCGATTAGGAAGTGATTCTGGACTCGATTTGGGCCAGATTTCTGGCAGCTTCCTTCTTTTATTTCGTATTTTATTTTGGCACGAATATTAGGATTTTGCTATTTTTGGTAATGTTGACCAGTTTCAACTATATAGCCCGGCTTGTGGGCTGATTCTGAAATAACTTGAATTTTGAATATTGAATAGAATATCAAAGGCTTTTCTCTGAATTTTTGGGCGATTCTCTTGCATTCTTTCTGTATATTTTCTGTTGCCATTAGCCTACAGAATAATCATTATTCTCTCCGGCGTCAGCTTGACTCCTACTTTTGGCTGCTCAATAAGGTTTGTGCATTTAGCTCTTGATAATCTAGATGCAAGTTATATCAGTATATCCCCATTTCCACCACTCTGTCAAAAACTTCCATTGACCTATTTTTGATATATATAATATCATCATATATGGTTTTTACTATAACCAATTGCAACCAATTAAAACATGGTAAAATAAAATTAAATATATATGCAACACAACCTCAGAGTTGGTTTGAGGTTTTTCCTTGGATGTGCCATCCATGGAATAGAACTGAAACTTACTTGGGCAAATCCTCAAACTAATTCATACAAGCTAGTACATTTAGAACTGAAATCCAGATAAGCACTCTGAAAGTTCTCTCCAGAATAAATTTTCATTGAGATGAACTGGCGATATAGTGTTTGAACATTCATATATATAACACATTTTAATAGCTGTGTTTACTAGGAGTTTCTGCATGATCATCAAGAACCAAGCTAGCTTCATCCGCTATCATCGTCCCTGCAGCATCACCAAGGCTTACGATGTTGGAGGTTTGGCCCGTGAGTTCTTCAACAAGTGCTCTGAACTCGAAGGGGTTGTTCGTTCTTTTTTAATTTTTGTTGGTTTTGTGCTCTTAAGGTGGCAATGGGAATGGTGACTTCTTAGATTGTTCATTTTCATTTTGAAGAAAGAGAGAGAGTTGTGGGGATTTGTTTTGCTAATGGTTCAAACCAGGCATTGTATGGAAAGCAAACTTTCAAAGTTTAGAACAATACAGAACCAAAGGAAGGCTTTAACCAAAGCAGGGAAAAGCCAAACTGTGAGCACCACAAAAACAAAGTTAAACACCAAACAATCTATAACCACAACATGAAAACCAGCCAAATTACAACCACCAAATCACAAAGCTATATTTTGGAATCCAATTCCAATTCTTAAACCAAACTACTTTATGCCAATGGATAATGGGGGAGGGAGGTTCAAGGGCATGAAGATCGAGTATGAGGAAAGGAGAAAGAGCCAGAGGGTCCAAATCACCCTGGTTTCACTAACATTATATATGGTTAATTACAACAGAAAAAAGAAGGATTTAGGCTTGGAATAAAGGACAAAAGCTTAGAAGGATTAAGTAACTAACCTCAGTAAAATTCAGTGTGATTCCACTATTTCAAGCATATATAGTCATTAGCTGCCATCTAACATGTTGTAGCTGCTACTCTTATAAATTAATTCTGAATCCAAACTATTTCACAATCGATCATTTATGAAATTATTGTAATAATTGGTAATAGAAATAAGGAAGGGAAAGCTACAAGCCTCCCAAAATAGAACTAGACAACAAATGCAGTACAATAGAGAAGAAAAATTCTAATACATGACCAAAGGAAACTGACAATAAATGACAGAATACTATTTATTTGAGAAGTGAATTTACTGGCGTCTTCTTAGAATTGTATATCGTCCCATGTGCACCTGTAATAAAAGGAAATGAATTAGCTTTTGGAAAATTCAATTTTATGTTAAAAGAATAAGGTTGATGTACCCAAGGAATATGAATCTGAGGTTGAATGAAAGAGGGAATCTGCAGATTTTAGTATAATTGTTTTTGCAATATAATTTTCATAATAATTGATTATTAAATCAATTAATGAAACAATGGTGTCATCAGTGTAGTCATGTATATATGGATTCAGCAGTCCTCAATAACTAGTTGCTAAACTACAAATATTTACCTTTCATTTGGACATCCCATGAATGTTATATTGGTCTATTGCGTTTGAACTTTGAAAACAAACACAAACTAAGACACCAAGACACATGAACGAAGATTAGGATAGTACCCAAAGGAAAAAAAAAAGATAAATAACATTAGAACCCAATGTTATGGGCCATATGGCTACAAGCTACCATAACAGAGAATAAAATAATAGATTTACTTGGTTCACTCTAATAATGGGCTACGTCTAAGGAGTACACCGAACAATTTTACTATAAAAAATATGATGAAGGATTACAATCACTTAAACTCTCTTCTCTCTTGCTCTCACCAATTTCACATAATTGAATTTTTTCGGCTCACAATTTGATATACATTGTTAGGGTTACACAAAACCCCTATTTATAGAGAAAGATACAATAGTGATGGGGTCATACCTACTTATGATTGAACTATAGTTGCAATTCTTCTTCCTCAATGTGTTCCAAAAAGATTGTCCATATATTCTGATTCTAACAAGACCGGTTTGATTTCCGCTATCATTATATTTAGCATCAAGAAGGAACGTACCTTGATATCCCAAAGTCTTTGATTTCCGCTATCATTATGGTTAGCATCAAAATGGAACATACCTTGATATCGCAAAGTCACTTACAAGTGCAGTCATGTTGTCATCCAAAAGAACATTTCTTGGCTTCAAATCACAGTGAATTATGGGAGTTTGACAATTATGGTGAAGATAATCCAGTGCACAAGTAACATCAATGGCAATATGTAATCTCTGAACAAGACACTTAAATTTTTTGGCATCTCACATTGGCTTCCGATTGGATGCAACCACTCATCTAGACTCCCATTGACCATGTACTAATAAACAAGAGTCTTGAAATCATTATTTTGGTAATCAATACTTCCCTCTTGACAAGATTCCAATGCCTCATTCTGATGGGCATGTGGAACGCTACAAAACTCGTTTAGTTGCCAAAGGTTATACACAGAAATCTCTATTGCAACAATGATGAGTCATTCTTTTAAAACAATTTCCAGAACATAGTTCAATAACTCATTGTCCTGAAAAACTTGAATTTAGTTTATTCTTTTTATATACATTTTTTCTACAATTTAAATTTAATTATAAATTAAATATATCAAAAGATTCTTCAAAAATTACATCTAAAATATGTTTACATTTAACTCCGAAAGTTACGTTTATTATTGATGTATTAAAATTCATTGTTATAAAATTATTTGAGTAAAATGTAGAAAGAACAAAATAAATTTGACTATTTTAATCAATGGATGAATTTGTAATTTTTCATTTCTCATTACATTTGCTGTTCATTTCATAAAGTTTAGGAGTTTTTTTTTTTTTTCAAGGGGTTTTTTTTTTTTTGCAATTCAGGTAAAGTACAGGGCTAGGGCGGTGGGTGTTTCACATTTTATTCTATTTTTAAGTTTTAAACGTGTTGAGATGAGACCCGTTTCAACCCGCCCGGTTTACTTTGCCTTGCAAACTCGAAACCCTAGTCTCCCAATCTCTCTCTCGCTCTCGATTGTTGTCTCTCACTTCCTTTGTTTGTTTCTTGTTCGCTCTTTCTCCCAGATTTCACCATAGAGACTCCTCTCTCACGCCGACGAGAGTAACCACAAAAGCAGATTAGGTTTTTTGCTCATTCATTCTCTGCTGGGTGGAGAAGAAGCAAAGGTACGTTCACCTGCAGTCTTGTTCTTCAATACTTTCATGGGCATGACTTGCTAGAATATTTCCTGTCAAATTGTTGCGAGAAAGATCCAGTTCTTGAATAGCTTTAAGGTTGCTCAAAGATATGGGGATGCTTCCTTGGAAGAAGTTACTATCCATATATAAAAACTCTAATCTCACACAACTACCAATAGTGCTTGGAATTTCACCTGATAACATGTTCTCAGAAACATCCAATGCACCTAGATTTTTCAAGTTTCCAATTTCAGTGGGTAGGTTACCATGGAAGTGGTTTTGGGAAAGATCAAGAAAGATTGACTAGGACAAGAGATTGAAAACATGTAGGGGTATGGTACCACTGAGTTTGTTTTTAGAAAGATCCAAACAAATCTTGGCAATTTACAAGACTTGAAGGGACATTTCCTTGAAGATTATTTTCTTCCACATTGAACGCAGTTAACACACTTAAATTTCCTAGAGAGGACGAAATCTTTCCAGAGAAATTATTTGCAAACAAATTTAATACTTCCAGTTTCTGAATCTTTTCAATCTGTGTGGGAATATTACCTGTGAAATGGTTCCCCCACATATTTAGCGAATTCAAGTTGATGAGATTGCCAATTGCAGCAGCCGGAGTGCTTCCAAATATACGATTATCAGCTACGCCAAAAATTTCAAGCTTAGTTGATAAGTTGCCAACAGATTGGGGAAGCATTCCTCCAAAATTATTTTGTTCCAAAGCCAACAATCTTAAATTGGTAGCATTGGTCAAAGAGGAGATAGAGCTCAAGTCACCAACTCCTCCGCTTCCAAGATGATTCTCACGGAAGATTACGTGCTGAAGCTTATATAGCCTTTCCATGGTAGGAACCTTTCCATTCAGATTGTTTTCCCCAATTTGAAACACTTCAAGAGTAGTTGTATTGGAGATTGAAATAGGAATGGATCCAGTAAACTGGTTACCTTGAAGACCGAGGTGACGGAAACTTGGTAGAGTGTTGCCAATGTCAAAGGGAAGTCTGCCTGTGATTCGGTTATTATAAAGTTACGAGTGATGATAGATTGAAGATTGAGGGAGGATTGGTACCAGACAACATATTGGCACCTAATAAAATGTTTGTTAGTTTTGTTAGTTGGCCAAGACCTTCAGGAATACATCCACTAAGATTATTTTGGTATGCATAAAGTCTCTCAAGAGACGACAAGTTCATAAAAGAATGAGAAATATTTCCGATTAGAATGTTACGCCTAATATACATTAACTTGAGCTTTGACAAGGAGCCAAGTTCCTTAGGAATTGCCCCTACCAGTTTGTTATAACCGAAATTGAACCCAAAGAGATTAGTGCAAGCAGATAAATTGACAGGAATGTTGCCACTTATTGAGTTATAGTGTAGGCCTAAACGTTGCAGCCTCCATAGACGACCAATTTCTGGAGGGATTTGGTTTTCAAAACTATTGTTTTGGAGACTTACTACTCTCGGAAAGCTTAGATTCCCAATGTGCGGTGATATGGACCCGAACAAATTCTGGGACCTTAAGTCTAAGATGGTGACCCTTTTGTGTCGACGACCACACGTAACACCATACCACTGACAGAAGTGAATGGAACTATTCCATGAACTCATAACCTGATGAGGATCATTGGTTATTTTGGCCTTAAATGTTAACAGTGCAAGTCGATCTGTCTCATTGCCTCCTAGTCTGCAGGTGGTTGCAGTGGTAGGAAAGCTTGCAGCAACTATAACATAGACGAAAATATTGTAAAGTGACCTTGATATGCTTGAGCTCATGCCAGCTAAAAGTCCCATTTGAGTACTAGTCCAGTCCTTGTTGCTTTGCTACTTTCACATTTTTCTTTGTTTAGCTAGTATAGTCTGGTTGCCCCTAAGGAGCTTGTTTGTACATTCCTTTAATCTATAAGATCCACTTACCTTATCCAAAAAAAAAAAAAAAATGATTGTAGTATCGTACCTGTGGGCTGGATTTAAGTTTCAGAAACTTGTTGAAGTATTTGTCAAAATTTCCTTCCTCCAAAATATATTAGCGAAAAAGAAAGATCGAGTTCTGATCACTAGTGATTTGTCCCCAAGGATTTCAATCCATAGGCTTGAAGTATATACTGTTTTTTCTTCAACTTTTTCTGTATTTTGATGGTAGAATTTTCTAATAATATGGAGCGTAGATGCTAAAGGTCTTTGAATTGGGTGGTTTTAGACTTTAATGCATTTAATTTAAACCACGTGGACCATGACCTTGCCAAAAAGTCTACAGGTCTAAGTACCATCATTGACGACATGGACTTAAAAGGACTTGCCAAAAATTCTAAAGGTCTAGTACCATGGTAGACGACCTTGAAGTTGTTTTCTTTTTTATTCCTCTTTAAAAAGAACTTAGAATACAAGGGGTCCGTTGTTGGAATAATGTTTCAAATTAATTTTATTTTATCAATTTTGTTAGTCAAGTCTTCTTAAATTTTTGTTCACTTTCAGTCTAGGAGACACGAAGACGATACAACATGACACGGACACAACCACTAGTAAATTTTTAAAAAAACTAGGATACGAACACGACAGAGATACGACTATGAAATAATAATATCATATTTAATATATATTCAACAAGTTAACCAATATCCATAATATTATAAATCTATCCAAAAAAAGAAGACTAAATTATACAAATACTTCAATTCATTATCAAACTGTTTGGCCTGTAAAAAATCTTCCAGTTGAAGCGCGGGCTTGCAAGGAACTTGTTCACTTTCAATTGAAGATCCAAACTAGGTTCCAGTTGAAAAGTAGGGATCAGAGGATTGTTAAGAAGGTCTGGAATGACAACATTCCAAAGGTTCTTTTTTGCCTTTGAGATCAAAGGACTTTTAGAGTTTTCTATGGCTAGAAAGGTAAATGGAAATGAAGTAGGAAACAAAGAAAGTAAATGAATTTAAAGGACATGACTAGAAAGGTAAGTAATTAAAAGACAAGTGCTGAGATTAAGGAAAGGAAATTGCATGACTTTGGAAGGAAAAATCAACAAAATATAAACAACCTTGGATTCAAACATATTGAAATACATTGCTAAAATGTAAAAGATAAACTTTCAAAGTTGAAAACAATACAGAACCAAAGGAAGGAAAATCCAATCTACGAGCACAACAAAAACAAAGTTGAACACCAAACCAACTATAACCACAACATGAAAACCAGTAAAATTACAACCATCTCGAGAAACCAAAAACAATCATGTAAGATTTCAGTGTTCAGAGGTCCACAGCAGCAAAGAAGGCCAGTCTAAAGGGATTGAAGATGGTTCCAATTGAGAGTAGAGAGGTGACATTTGAAAATTAACAGGCGCCTTCGTAGAATTGTATTTGGTCCCCTGCACCTATAATAAAAGGAAATGAACTAACTTTTGAAAACTTCAATTCTAAGTTAAAAGAATTAAGGTTTTCAAATTTATGCAAATCAATTAGCTGAAAACAAACACAAACTATAACACCAAGACATCGATAGGGTCATACCTACTTATGATTGAACTGTAGTTGTAATTCTTCTCCCTTGACGTGTTCCAAAAAGATAATCCATGTTGACATGCAACTTCGCTACAACATCACTGATATCCAATCTTTCAGCTGGTGATTTTGTTGAACATGCAATACCAATTCTAAATATCGAAGCCAAACACTCTTCAATCTTGTAACTGCTAACATGGCTCTGATCGCGAGTGTTGTTGGTGCTCGTCTCCCCCTCTTCTCTTTGCTGAAGAAGAACTGAATCTGCAATATTGATGACTCTCTCTGGCAAAGCCATCTTAACATAGTTATGAAGGTTCAGACCATCGTTGAACAATTCATCAGTTGGCCTTGGCCTTTTTCCTGTAAACATCTCTAACAAGAGGATTCCATAGCTATACACATCACCAGATTTTGACACATCACTTCCCATGCCGTACTCTACACTCCACACAACCCAAGTGTAGAAACAAATGGAAACGAGTTGGTTCATTAGCATTACAAAACAAATTTGTGAAAAGTCAATATGAATTGTTTCAGATTCAATAAGGAGATACTTCTTTAAAATGAAATTCTAGAATCTGGGGTGTGTAATGATTAAACATAATAACTGTGTAGAGCTAAGCAATTAGAGTAATGAGAAGAGAAACAAAAAAGTATGCGGTAATTACCTGGAGGCATATAGCCAATAGATCCTCTGATTCCAACAGAACTAGTTTGATTTCCGCTATCGAGATGGTTAACGTCAACAAGGAATTTTGATATCCCAAAGTCACTTGTACGTGCAATCATGTTGTCATCCAAAAGAACATTGTTTGGCTTCAAATCACAGTGAACTATGGGAGTTTGGCAATGATGGTGAAGATAATCCGGTGCATAGGCAACATCAATGGCAATTTGTAATCTCTGAACAAGACTTAAATATTTTGGCACCTCAGATTGTCCTCCAATTGGATGCAACCACTCATCTAGATTCCCATTGACCATGAACTCATAAACAAGAGCCTTGAAATCATTATTTCGGTAATCAACACTTGAACATGCACTGATTATCTTGACAAGATTTCGATGCCTGATGTTTCTCAAAGCCTCACATTCAGCTATGAAACTCTTGGAAGCTCCTCGGTGCAAAAGATTAAGTACCTTCACGGCAATCTTCTTCCTATCTTGATCAATAAGTGTTCCTTCATATACAGTCCCAAAGCTACCAACCCCAATCAAATTAGATTCATTAAACCCATTGGTAGCTCTATGTAGACTTTGGTAGGATACTCTTAAAAACCAGTTTCCTGAATCTGTTGTAGAAGGTTTTTCTCGTTTCTTCCTGCCCCAACAAACACACAAGGCACATAGCACAAAAGTCACTACTAAAAGTCCTGAAGCTATGGCGATTACTATCCTGAAGGAAATAGTTGAACCCCTCTTCTTAGGATTTGTGAGGTTGCATTTGGGAAGCTGTAATTCTGGTATACCCCCACAAAGCTTACTATTTCCAATGATTGAAATTGCACTTGCATTCCCAAACACACCATTTATTGGTACCACGCCATCGAAATTGTTATAAGAAAGATTCAATTTCTGCAACATTTGAAGGCCCTTAAGATATTCTGGAATTTTACCTGTCAAATTGTTGCGAGAAAGATCCATTTCTTGAATACCTTTAAGGTTGCTCAGAGATGAGGGGATGCTTCCTTGGAAGAAGTTACGCTCCATATGTAAAATCTCTAATCTTACACAACCGCCTATTGCCCTCGGAATTGCACCTGACAACATGTTCTGAGAAATATCCAATCCACCTAGATTTTTCAAGTTTCCGACTTCTACAGGAAGGGAACCAGTGAAATGGTTTTGAGAAAGATCTAGGAAGATTGACAAGGACAAAAGATTGAAAACATGTGGGGGTATGGTACCACTGAGTTTGTTATTAGAAACATCCAAAAACAACAAATTTTGGCAATTAACAAGACTTGAAGGGATACTTCCTTGAAGATTATTTTTTTCCACATTAAACTGAATTAACACACTTAAATTTCCTAGAGAGAATGGAATGTTTCCAGAGAAATTGTTTATACCAAGATCCAATTTATTCAGTTTCTGAAGCTTTCCAATCTCAGTGGGAATTTTACCTATGAACTGGTTGCCCCACATATTTAGCCAATTCAAGTTGATGAGATTGCCAATTGCAGCATCCGGGATGCTTCCAAATATATGATTATCAGCTACACCCAAGACTTCAAGCTTAGTTGACAAGTTGCCAATGAATTGGGGAAGCATTCCTCCAAAATTATTTATGTCAATACTCAACATCCTTAAATTGGTAGCATTTGTCAAAGAGGAGATAAAGCTCAAGTCACCAATTCCTCCACTTCCAAGATGATTCGCAGCCAACATTACAAACTGAAGCTTATGTAGCCTTTTCATAGTAGGAATTTTCCCATTAAAATTGTTTTGACCGACTTCAAACCATTCAAGATTAGTTGCATTAGAGATTGAAAGAGGAATGGATCCAGTAAACTGATTACTGCCAAGGCCGATGTATCGAAGACTTGGAAGAGTGACACCAATGTTAGAGGGAAGACTGCCTGTGATTCGGTGATTATTGGTCACACTAAAAACCATGAGTGATGAAAGATTGAAGATTGAGGAAGGAATGGTACCAGACAACATATTGCCACCCAGTGAAATGGATGTTAGGTTTTTCAGTTGTCCAAGAGCTTCAGGAACACTCCCACTAAGATTATTTTCGTGTGCAAAAATTTTCACAAGAGACGATAAGTTCATAAAAGAATGAGGAATATTTCCGATTAGATTGTTACGCCTAATATACATAAACTTGAGCTTTGACAAGGAGCCAAGTTCCTTCGGAATTGCCCCTACCAGTTTGTTATAAGAGAAATCAAACGCAAGGAGGTTAGTGCAAGAAGATACATTGACAGGAATGTTGCCACTTATTGAGTTATTGTTTAGGCTTAAAAGTTGCAGTCTACGTAAACGGCCAACTTCTGGAGGGATTTCATTTTCAAAACTATTGTTTTGGAGATTTACTACTCTCAGAAAGCTTAGATTGCCAATGTGTGGTGATATTGAACCAAACAATTTCTGGGAACTTAGGTCTAACATGGTGACCCTTTTGTGTCGACGACCGCACGTAACACCATGCCATTGACAAAAGTGAATGGAACCATTCCATGAGCTCATAACCTTTAGAGGATCATTGGTTATTTTGGCCTTGAATGCCAACAGTGCAAGTCGATCTGTCTCGTTCCCTCCTAGTCTAGAGGTGGCTACAGTGGTAGGAAAGCTTGCATGCACCAAGCACAAGCAACATACAAGTATAACATAGAGTAAAACATTGTAAAGTGACCTTGATATGCTGATGCTTATGCTTATTCTTATGCCAGTGGAAAGTCCCATTTGAGTACGTACTCCAATTCCTGCAAATTAAGCAAAAAAAGTAAAATAATAAATAAATAAATTATCAAGTCTTGGAATATAATCTAAAGTCGGTTGATTGAATTGAGAGTACTTTATGAGAAGTATTATGGTAGTCACAGAACAATTAACTGTGTGTGAGATTGTAATGTTGTACCTGTGGGCTGGAATCTGGATTTAAGTTTCACGAACTTCAAGTATTGATCAAATTCCTTGTAATATATTAGTGAAAAAGAAAGATCACTTATTGATTTGTCCCAAGGATTGATTTGAATCCACAGGCTTCATATATATATATATATATATATATATATATATATATATTCTTCAACTTTATCTCATATTTTGACGTTGACATGGTAGAGTTTCCTGAAAATATAGGTGTAGACTGAGACTAAATCTACATTGACTTGGTTGCATTAAAACCTTGTGAATCATGTTTTTGCCAAAAAGTCTAAAGGAATATTGGATGGTCAAGTTGTTTCGTGTTTTGTTCCTCCTCTTTAGAATGGACTTAGAGAACACAAGGGGTCAGTTGTACGTTGGAATAATGTTTTAAATTAATGTTTTTTATCAAACTCTTTTTATTTATTTATTTAAGACATACTTAGATTTTGGTTCACTTTCACTTCTTATTTTACATTACAAGTATTGAATACAGTATCACTTATACTGAGAGTTACAGTTTCCTTCACACGACTATAAATAAAAGTTTTATATATGAACAACTACTGAAGAAGAAGAAGAAGAAGAATGAATAAAAAAAATGGTATGTATAATATTTGCATATATATAAGTTTTAAGTAAATATTTAGAGAGGTGAAAGAATTACTTTGAACGGCTTCTTAGCCTGAAATACTCTAAAAAAGAAATAGAAAGTGATGAATCTAACAAATTTATTTAACAAAATTCTAAAAATGGAACAATTCAAAATTTGTTGGAAAAAAGCAAATCTGGTTAACAAAGTCACTGCAAGGTCATTGGTGCAATGATGTGAGCCCATCCGTGTAGAACGGATGTGGAGAACGTATAGGACTCGCGTAAAAGAGGGTTGCATGTGTTTTTTTTTGTCTCCAAGCTCTCTACAAGCAGGACTCGTATAGAGAGCACATGTGGATTCCATCTCATTATTTTTGTTTATTTAATTTGGGTAAATTATTTAGACTTTTTCGGAGGTTTTGTCTAATTATCTTTGAATTAAAGTTTTTAAAATATGGTGGTCAAATTGATTTTAAGGTTTGCTTCACTTTATTCCAAATACTATGTCGCTAATTGACAGTCAGCTCCGTTAAAATAAATTGACATAAAAATCAAAATGTCAAAATTACCCTCAATTGCAGTAGTGTAGAATGACATTGTTGGAGAATATATATATATATATATATATATATAAAATGTTAATCTCAGTCAAAGAATTATAAATTGAGGTTATTTTTGCTCAAAAGTATTATAATTTGAGAGTACTTTTGTAATTATATATTAAATGTCATTTTATTTAACTGATCGTTAGTGTTAGAGTAATTTTGTAAAAACTTGAATTTGAGACTAATTAAGTCAAACTTCACGAGAGGTCAGAATAATTTACCCATTTAATTTTCTCCTCTCTCTCTCTCACATCTCTCTTTTTCTATCTTTATATCCCTCTCTCCATTGTATTCAAATTCTATTTTAATTAGAATTGTATTGAAACCAATTGTTTTAAATATATATATTTTTAAATATGACTATATATGTCAAATTATAAAATGAGTTAATAATACAACAGATAATTATTTTGTGAGAAGCAAATAATTGTAAAATAATATTTTATTCATCACCAATATGGAATATAGTAGTTGGAACCCATAATATATTTTTTATTTTGTGAAAAAATATGTAATATTTTTTTTATTTGTCAACAAACAATTGAAATAAATAAATTTTAATTTTTTTTATGAATTACTCCTTTTATAAAAAAATAAATTAAAAAGTAATTTAGAAAGACGCTATACCAAAGTCTTATAATCTCTATAATTAGGAAGCCCTTGTAGAGAGCATGAGAACGGATGCCCTAGGCTTCAACTAGAAAACAGGACAAAGTCCGAAAACAATGACTTTAATGTACAAATAAAATAAAAAAAAATCACGTCTTTCTCTTGTCTTTTCTTTTTCTTTTAGAAGACTGGCGGGGATCCACCATTATGAAGAAAATGTGGATGGTAGGTGTGCAGGTCAGCAGGTGTGTGTTTCTCATGCATAGTAACTTGTACACGTAAAAAGCATGTGAATGGACACGCGGATGAAAAAATGAGACTTTCGACCCCTCTGTTAAAGTAAATTGATATAAAAAAACAAAATGTCAAAACTATCTTTAATTGCGTGACATTGATATATATATATATATATATATATATATATATATATATATATATATTTGTTAATCTAAGTTAAATGATTAAAAATTAAAATTATTTTTACACAAATATTATTACTTGAGTGTACTTTTGTAATTGTATATTATATGTGATTTTGTTTACCGAAGTCAGAATAATTTTGTAAAAATTTTAATATGAGGGTAATTAAGTGAAGCCTTAGAGGAGGTCAGAGTAATTTACCGATTTAATTTCTCTCCTCTCGACTCTTCCTTTCTCTTTTTCTGTCTCTATCTCTCTCTATTGTATTCAAATTATATTTTAATTCAAATTGTATTGAAACCAATTATTTTGAATATGATTATATATATCAAATTATAAAATGAGTTAATAATGTAACATATAATTATTTTGTGAGAAGCAAATAATTGTAAAATAATATTTTATTCATCACCAATCTGAAATATGGTCGTTGGAACCCGTAATTTATTTTATTTTATCTTTTTGTGAAAAAATATGTAATAGCTTTTTATTTGTCAACAAACAATTGAAATAAATAAGTTTTAAAAAAATTATGAATTATTCCTTTTATAAAAAAAATATTAAAAAGTAAGGTAGAGAGACACCATATGAGAGAGTTATAATCTCTACAATTGTGAAGAACTACGTCAGTTCAAAAGACTATTGTGACTTCCTACAGTTTAATTGTAGAGAGTAGTTGCAGAGCACATGAGAACGGTTGTCTTGAGCTTCAACTAGAAAATAGCCCGAAGTCTGAAAACAACGACTTTATGTACAAACAATGCATTTGAAAGCAATGACTTTATGGGCATTTGAAAGCCCAGAATGGAGAATATCCTTTATTGTAAAGATTTGTAAGGAAAATATAAAAAGTATCCGATGATTGCATTGACTGCAGATATGATCTGTTTGGGGGAGAATAAATGCGTTCATCCAGAAGAAGTACAAGTTATATCAGTATATCCCCATTTCCACTACCCTGTCAAAAACTTTAACTGATCTATTTTTGAAATATATAATATCATTATATATGGTTTTACCATCACCAATTGCAACCAATTAAAACATGGTAAAAGATAATTAAATATGCAACACAACCTCAAAGTTGGTTTGAAGTTTTTCCTTGGATGTGCCATCCATGGAATAGAACTGAAAGTTACTTGGGTAAATCGTCAAACTAATTCATATAAGCTAGTACATTTAGAACTGAAATCCAGATAAGCACTCTGAAAGTTCTCTGTAGATTAAATTTTCATTGAGATGAACTAGCGATATAGTGTTTGAAAATTCATATAACACATTTTTAATAGCTGTGTTTACTTGGAGTTTCTGCATGATCATCAAGAACCCAGCTAGCTTCATCTGTTATCATTGTCCCTGCAGCATCACCAAGGCTTACAATGTTGGAGGTTTGGCCTGTGAGTTCTTCAACAAGTGCTCTGAACTCGAAAGGGTTGTTGGTTCATTTTATTTTTGTGGGTTTTCTGCTCTTAAGGTGGCAATGGTAATGGTGACTTCTTAGAATATTGTTCATTTTCATTTTGAAGAGAGAGAGAGTTGTGGGGATTTGTTTTGCTAATGATTCAAACCAGGCATTGTATGGAAAACAAACTTTCAAAGTTCAGAACAATACAGAACCAAAGGAAGGCTTTAACCAAAGCAAGGAAAAGCCAAACTATGAGCACCACAAAAGAAAGTTGGACACCAGTGACCAGACCATCTATAACCACAACATGAACACCAGCCAAATTACAACCACCAAATATTTTGGAATCCAATTCCAATTCTTAAACCAAACTAAATGCCAATGGATAATGGGGGAGGGTGGTTCAAGGGCATGAAGAGTATGAGGAAAGAGTGGTTCAACTTTATTTTCTGGTGTCTTCTAAGAATTGTATTTGGTCCCATGTGCACCTGTAATAAAAGGAAATGAATTAGCTTTTGAAAACTTCAATTTTATGTTAAAAGAATAAGGTTGATGTACACAAGGAATATGAATCTGAGGTTGAATGAAAGAGGGAATCTACAGATTTTAGTATAATTGTTTTTGCTATATAATTTTCATAATAATTGATTATTAAATCAATTAATGAAACAATGGTGTCATCAGTATAGTCATGTATATATGGATTCAGCAGTCCTCAATAACTAGTTGCTAAACTACAAATATTTACCTTTCATTTGGACATCCCATGAATGTTATATTGGTCTATTGCATTTGAACGTTGAAAACAAACACAAACTAAGACACCAAGACACATGAACGAAGATTAGGATAGTACCCAAAGGAAAATAAATAAATAACATTAGAACCAGTGTTATGGGCCTTATGGCTACAGGCTACCATAACAGAGAATAAAATAATAGATTTACTTGATTCACTCTAATAATGGGCTACGTCTAAGGAGTACATTGTTTGTAGTAGGTTCTGTTAAAATGAAGTCAAACTTTCCACGATAATGGTCGCCAAAAAGTGAGTCCCGGTGGGAGTCCAAGCTGTCACAGAGGGGTCCACTGTTCTACGTGGATTCTAAGAAGAGGGGAGGAATAAGGTAGGAAAAAGACGAGATTTGGGGTGTATAGGAAATTGTTTGAGAAAAGTGTTCTTTTTGTCGTGCTTTTCTGTGCTGATCCTTGTTCTATACTTTTCTCTCGTTATTTATAGGTAAAAATGTATTTTCTCACCAAGGGTCGAGGTTTTGCGGTGGTATATATCTACTAAACAAGGGCTGAGATTATACTTATTAGAAAAGGGGATTCACTCACCTCACATGGTTCTCTTCTTTCCTTTGTGACAGGTCAATCCAAGATGTAATGACCTCATCCTAGCTAGAAATAAGATCCGTCATGGATTTAGCATACTTTGGACTCCAACCTTTGAACCCAAGCCCTTGGTTCCCATAAGGCAGTGATCCGAGCTCTTACCCCCCATAGGAGCACGGAGTGTCACGAGGTTTATCCATAGGGAGGAATTCCTCGTAAAATAGAGGTTTATCCGTAGAGAGGAACTCCTTGTAAAATAGAGGTTGATCCGTAAAGAGGACCTCTACGATGTTTTATCCATAGAGAGGAGTGCTTCCTCGCTTTGGAGATATTAATCCGTAGAGAGGATTTCCCGTGATGTTTATCTGTAGAGAGAAACTTATCTCTATCCAAGACTTATCCAAATGAAAGGAAAAAGGCTCGTTTGAGGTTTATTCGTAGAGAGGAACTCCTCGCAAGGTTTTATCCGTAGAGAAGAGTGCCTCCTTGCAAAATAGAGGTTGATCTATAGAGAGGACCTCTGCGAAGCTTCATCAGTAGAGAAGGACTCGTCAAAGAAAGACAATCACACCTATGAGGCGTGCCCTACAGAATGAGGGAAGGAGCTCAGTGGTAAACTTCTCTCACTAGAAGAGCTCGAGAGAAACCAAGAGAGAAAAAATGAGTATACCTTGAGATGGAGAAATGTTGTTCGTATTTTGCAGAAAAAAAAAATCCACCAAAATCTGTGAGGGAAATGTTGGATTTGTTATGGACTTCAGTATTTATAACTTCCACCCTCAAATCCACAAAAATCCATCACTTAGTGAAATCCTTCAAAATGTATGACTTTTTGGATACACCTTAGACTTTTGTAGACTTTTTTAAAATCCTAATTAAATACTGCTAGATTTGTATGGATTCTTTAAAAGTCTATAAAAGTCTGGATTGAATACCGTTAAATTTGTATAGACTCTTTAAAAGTCTAAATTGAATACACTAAAAATTTTAAAATCTTAATTGAATACACCCTCCTATTACTTAGACAATTTTAACAATTGCGAATATTACTTGATAATAGTAAGAGTCACAGTTTCTTTCTTTAA
The DNA here is from genome assembly GCA_026545225.1 of Cornus controversa. Classification (NCBI taxonomy): domain Eukaryota; kingdom Viridiplantae; phylum Streptophyta; class Magnoliopsida; order Cornales; family Cornaceae; genus Cornus; species Cornus controversa. Next base: position 35,145,765 of record CM048852.1, on the reverse strand, counting down.
GTGTAGCCATGACAAATTTGAGTGTGTTCCCCTGTATAATGTTAATTATGTTACATCAAAGGCCTTGATGACAATTTTTTATTTTACTTATGAAATAATATTTTTATTATATTGTAATTTATTTTAAAACAGAAATATATCTGGCAATTAGGGTATCCAACTTCTATGTTTTCGATTTCACATGAAGTACAAGCAATAAACATTGATAATTTAAATAGCAAACTACAAAAGAAAACCCTCCTATCCATTGTTCATTGGCAAAAAAACACTCTTGTCATCTATTTTTTTGGACAAAAAATCTCTAATGAAACCACACGAGGAGAGTTATTGTGACGAAAATGCCCTCCTCATCTATTTATTTTCATTTTTATTTTTCTTTAAAGAAATTTTATTTATTCTCTAATTTTGTAAAAAAAATTATTTGGGAATCCGAGATACAAGTGGGTCAATCTTTTTACAGTAAAAAAATATCAATAAATTCTTTTTTTTTTCTTTGAATGATCATGCTATAAATTTTCAATAATACCATTAAAATCATACATTTGGATAAATATGAGGAATTGTATATTTTGTAAAACTTTATCCTTTATCATTTGTAATTGTATATAATATGAGAAATATGTTATTTGCAAGTAATTTTATTTTTCTGTCATTGTTTTATCATTTTAAATTTTATGTTAATCGCAATTTAAAATATAGTTTTTATCTCACTTTTGACCTTCTTTTATAATATTTATTTATTTATTTGAAGCAGTAAACACAATTTTATTTATCATCTAAGAAGTTATTCAATATTTTTTCTCAAATAAAAAAATAATATTACAAAATTAGAAGATTAAAAAAAAAATTTTAAAATTGAAAATAAATAGATGAGGGGGCATTTTTGTCATAATAACCCTCATCATGTGATTTTCATTAGTTGGAGGAGATTTTTTGTCAAAAAAAAAAAAATAGTTAATGGGTGTTTTTTGTCAATAAAAAATAGATAAGGAAGTTTTTTGGAGTTTGCTCTAATTTAAATTTAGGTCAAACTTGGGCCTGAATGTCAACTTCTTAACGCTTGCTTGCGACACTTATCCTAAATTCGGGGTTGGTTTGCAGTTTCCACCACGTCTGGGCTACACAATGCAAATGTATTCATTGCCAACCCATTTTTTTAATTAAATTATTATAGGGCTCTTAAAATACTTTAATCCCGGCCCATTGGGACCTTCAAGTGTGTAAATTGTGTAACCTATATAAACTATTAAAAGTGTAAACTATTATATATATATATATAGGGAAACAATATTTACACTCTCATTTTTTACGTTTGCACTCCCATCTTAGGAGAAATGTCACTTCTAATCTTTATTTCACATGTGAATGATTAATTTTTTTCAAAATATTAAACTACCATTTCAAATATTCTTTTGTGTCTTATCTTTAATGTTTTTGTTCTCTTTTGATCAGCTCAAAAAAAAAATACTCATAAGAAAAATAATTAAAAAAAAATCTCTCTTTTTACGATACCCAAAAAAAGTTATCTATGTTAATAAATTATTTCTTTTGACAAGACCAAAATATATATAAATATATATCTCTTGAAAAATTATATCTTTTGTCGTGAGATAAAAAAATATATCTGTTAAATAAATTATTTCTTTTGGTAAGAATTAAAAATTAAAAAGTACCCAAAAAAATAGTTATCCATGTTAAATAAATTCTCTCTTGACACGACCCAAAAAAAAAGTATATAATTTTTTTTATTCTTGTTGAATAAACTATCTACATTGAGAGTACCAAAAAAAAAATATTATCGTTATTGAATAAATTATATCTTTTGATAGGTTCAAAAAAATAAATTATCTCTATTGGAAGAAACCAAAAAATTTTTTTTTTTTGAATAAATTATCCATTTTGAGAAGACAAAAAAAAAATTATGAACAAATTATCTCTTTTGACAAGACTTAAAAAAAAAAGTAGTAAAGAAAGTAAAAAAATGTAATAAAATTTATCTCTTAATAATAAAGAAACTAAAGAAGGAAAAAAAGAGTTTAACTTTATAGTATAAAAGGTAGTTGTGATATTATAAAATAAGGGATGATGTATTAATTAGTTTATGGACCTTCTTGTCATTTTCTTTATAAAAAAAAAACAAGTGGAATGCAATTGTAAAAAAGGAGAGTGCGAATAAATATGGCCTCCCTATATATATATATATACATTTTTATATCATTTTATTTAAATAAAAATTAAATTTATATCTACATATATTAATGTTAGATTTATTCCTGGAGAACTGTACATCTTCATCCTAATAAAAAAAAACTGAAACACTCTCTCTCACTAAGCTCTTACATCTTTTAAATTCTATTGGCTTAATATTTATTTGTATTTTTATAAAATAATTATTTATTTCATATAAGTGGAAGACGATTGAAATTACTAACATTTTCAACTCTTTTTTTTATCTTTTATTATCCAATATCACTAATTAATCACATATTTAAATTTTTATTTATATTATTAATAAATAATTAATCATCTACCAATAACCGCAAGGTACATGTACAACTCCTCTCCAAGGAGAGAGCTCGGATATTCCTTCAGTTCTATGAATGCTTGCTCACACACTCGGATGTTTATTCAAAAGCTTTTCCAAGCACGCAAAAGACTGTTGATATTACTAACATTTTTTACTTTTTTTTATCCAAAATCACTAATTAATCACATATTTAAATTTTATTTTTAATTTTATTTATGTTCTTAATAAATAATTAATCATCTACCTATAATCTATATCTATACTACTCAAGGCTTGCAGTTGCAATCACAATTGCAGTGATTAATGCGGTTGTAGTGTAACGAAATCGGGTCAACGTAATGTAAAAAAATTGGTTATTACAGTCTTGAATTTTTTTTGACCTATGCAAGAAGGGTCCAAAATGCACCGATACTTGACTTTTTATAACATAATTCAAGATTTTCATGATAAGAGTATAAAATTAAAATAGAACTCTGACAATGAATCTAATTTTATAATTAAAGAAAAAGATAAAAACTGTTGTTTCGACCTGATTTAATTCAAAACATTTCAGGAGTGTGTTTGAATTCTTGACAATAATTAGCAGATAACAAATCAAAGAAGCTAGCTTAATATTTCAATGAGTAAAATGCAAAAAAAAAAAATCCCTATACTTCACCCATTTTGCAAAAATAAAAAATAAAAAAAACCTGAAGTTCAAACCCCCTAAACTTTATAAAACGGACAACAAATGCAATTAAAATAAAAAATTACAAAACTACCGATAGATGAAAATGGTCAAATTTCTTTTTTTCTTTTTGAATTTTACTCTAATAATTTTATAGACAATGAATTTTAATGCACCATAAAAAAACATACGAACCACCAATAAACGTAACTTTTGGAGTTAAATGTAAATTTTTAAACTTCACTAAACATATTTTAGATGTAATTTTTGGTGAATCATTTGATATATTTAATTTATAATTAAATTAAGATTTTATAAAAAATGTATATAAAAAGAATAAAAATTCTATAAGTTCAAGAATTAGATGTACCAGTTTAGGATTATAATATATATAGTATAGATTCATTTATTTGTATTTAAAAATAAAAAAACATGTAATTTATTGTCAATGTTAACCGTTAATTTATTATGAAGTAAAAGAGAAATTTGGTAGAAGACGTGTTTGAATATAAATGTAGTTTAGAGAATATTAGTAATTTATTTTTAATTTATAAAAGTGCTAATATATATATAAATATATACAATTTTAAACAAATCTTAGGGGTTAAGGATATTTTTGGAATTTTTATTTTTTCATTAATGGAGAGGGGGTCTTTTGCACAAAATGTAATAATTAAATGGTTATTTGCACCCCAAAAAAAAAAGTTTAGGAGAGTTTTTTACAAACATGGATAATGTATAGGAGTGTTTTTTTTTTTTTTTTTTTTGTATTTTGTATTTTGTCCTATTTCAATAGAGAAACATGATGGTTGATACATGTTCTGTCACGTAATTGCATATCTATACAGTAAGAATGACAACTTTGATACTTACCAAAATAATAATAATAATAATAATAACTTTGATGAATTATAATGTCCTGACAAAAGCAAGGTTAGCAATTAAATTGACCATTGAAAGACCAAAATGATTCAAAAAGGTATAAGTGAATAGTTGTTTTTCAATATATACATAAAATTATTGAGACAATACTTCATGTATAATTGGAAAAAGCTAAGCCCAATTAAATCAATGGGCTGAAAAAGGAGAGTTGAGAGCTTGACACTTTGGGAGAGTTCTGGCCTCCTTAAAGTGCTGGCCTCATGAGAGAGAGAGAGAGAGAGAGAGAGGAACACATGCATTAAGGAACAATTATATCAAATGGTTCAGCCTTATTTTCATGAATTTTCTTTTATTAGTTTTGTTCTTGGAAATGTGATAGAAAAGAGAGGAATTTTGAAATTGTTTTTTTTTTTTTAAGAAAATAGTTTATCTTTGTCTTGTTTAAATGTGTATTTTCAATTGATAGATCTGATTTTATTTGACATAAACTAAGGCATAAAGACATCGACACAGGGATTGCGTAGCAACTTTGTGTGATATTTGTGAGGCGCCGCTGTGTGATATTGTGGGATTGTGAAAAATCTTATGTAATTCTCATTTGTTTTGATAAGTGGATTGATCATTGCGGACTTAGGTACTAAGTTGGTGCCGAAACTCGTAAATTTCATGCGCGGTTTTTTGTGATTTGTTCGTTTTCTTGTTTTCTGGTATATTCGTTTGGGTTGTTTCTTGCTTGGGATTGATTTTTGTTTTTGTTTTCCAAAATAGCCTCCGCGCACAACATTTCACACACTACAGATTGATGTAGCTTCTTCTGATATTTATTTAGTCCTTTCTTGTTATAGCTTATGTGATTCCAAAAATGAATTGACTCAATAAATTAAGGAGATGAACAAAAACCAGACATTGTATGGAAAGTAAACTTTCAAAGTTCAAAACAATACAGAACCAAAGGAAGGAAAATCCAATCTATGAGCACAACAAAAACAAAGTTGAACCGCAAACCTACTATAACCACAACATCAAAACCAGTAAAAAAATTACAACCATCTTGAGAAACCAAAAACAATCATGTCAGATTTCAGTGTTCAGAGGTCCACAACAACAAAGAAGGCCAGTCCAAAGGGATTGAAGATCGTTCCAATTGAGAGCAGAGAAGTGACATCTGAAAATTAACTGGCGCCTTCGTAGAATTGTATTTTGTCCCCTGCACCTATAATAAAAGGAAATTCATGATTTGAAAACTTCAATTTAAAGTTAAAAGAATTAAAGTTTTCAAACAAACTCTGACACCAAGACATCGATAGGGTCATACCTACTTATGATTGAACTATTGTTGTAATTCTTGATATCCCAAAGTCACTTACATGTGTAATGATATTGTTGCGGAGAAGAACATTGCTTGGCTTCAAATCGCACTGAACTATGGGAGTTTGGCAATGATGGTGAAGATAATCAAGTGCACAAGCAGACCCAGGAATTTTTGTGAGGGGGCAACTTTTAGCACTAAAATTTTTTTTCAAGCCATCATAATAATTTTATTGAATAAATTTATTATTGTTCATCGATAACATTTACTTTATTATTAAAAATTTTCAAAAAAAATATTTATTTCATTATTTTTTTAATTTATCTATTAAAAATTAAATAAAATTTATTAATTTAATTATTTTTTAAAGATATAGAGAGAGGGGACAGACTCAAAGAAAGAGAGAGAGAGGGTAAAAAAGAGAGAAATAGATAAGATAGAGAGAGGGGACAAAGAGAGAAAGAGAGAGAAAAAGAGAGAGAAAGAAAGAGAAGGATAGAGAGAGAAATATTGGGGAGAGAGAGGGGACGAAAAGAGAGAAAGAGAAGGGAAAAGAGAGACAGATTAAAAAAAAATTAGGAGGGGGGGCCTAGTGGAGTTTTTTTTGTAATTTTAGGGGGGGCCAAAGTGTTATATATAAGTATATAATTTGAAAAATATAGATATATAAGTGAAGGAAAAATGCCCCCCCGACCCTTCATGGGTCCGCCCTTGTGCACAAGCAACATCAATGGCAATTTGTAATCTCTGAACAATACTTAAATTTTTTGGCACCTCAGATTGTCCTCCATTTGGATGCAACCACTTATCTAGATTCCCATTGACCATGAACTCATAAACAAGAGCCTTGAAATCATTATTTCGGTAATCAACACTTTGAACATGTACTGATTATCTTGACAAGATTTCGATGCCTGATGTTTCTCGATCAAAGCTTCACATTCAGCAATGAAACTCTTGGAAGCTCCTCGGCGCAAAAGGCTAAGTACCTTCACGGCAATCTTCTTCCTATCTTGATCAATAAGTGTTCCTTCATATACAGTCCCAAAGCTACCGACCCCAATCAAATTAGATTCACTAAACCCATTGGTAGCTCTATGTAGACTTTGGTAGGATACTCTTAAAAGCAAGCTTCCTGAATCTGCTGCAGATGGATTTTCTCGTTTCTTCCTACACCAACTAACACACAAGGCACACAACACCAATGTCACTACTAAAAGTCCCAAAGTTGTGGCAATTACTATCTTGAAGGAAAGAGTTGAACCCCTCTTCTTAGGATCTGTGAGGTTGCATTTGGGCAGCTGTAATTTAGGTATACCCCCACAAAGCTTATTGTTTCCAATGATTGAAATTGCACTTGCATTCCCAAACACACCAATTATTGGTACAATGCCATCAAAATCACTATAAGAAAGATTCAATTTAAGCAACATTTGAAAGCTCTTAAAATATTCTGGAATTCTGCCTGTCAAATTGTTGCTAGAAAGATCCAGGTTTTGAATACCTTTAAGATTGCTCAGAGACGAGGGGATGCTTCCTTGGAAGAAGTTATTATTCATATATAAACCCTCTAATCTTACACAACTACCAATTGTGCTCGGAATTTTACCGGACAACATGTTCTTAGAAAAATCAAATCCGCCTAGATTTATCATGTTTCTGACTTCTACAGGAATGGAACCAGTGAAATGATTTCGAGAAAAATCAAGAAAGATTGACAAGGACAAGATATTGAAAATATCTTGGGGTATGGTACCACTGAGCTTGTTTCCAGAAAAATCTATTAACAACAAATTTTGGCATTTTACAAGACTTGAAGGGACACTTCCTTGAAGATTATTTTCATCCATAGTTAACACAGTTAACACACTTAAATTTCCTAGAGAGGACGGAATGTTTCCAGAGAAGTTGTTCATGCCCAAATCCATTCTATTCAGTTTCTGAAGCTTTCCAATCTCAGTGGGAATGTTACCTGTGAAATGGTTGCTCCACATATTTAGAAAATTCAAGTTGATGTGATCATTCCCAATTGCAACCAGGATGCTTCCAAATATATGATTCTCAGCTACAGCGAAGACTTCAAGCTTAGTTGACAAGTTCCAATGGATTGGGGAAGCATTCCTCCAAAATTATTTCCGTCCATAGCCAACCACCTTAAATTGGTAGCATTAGTCAAGGAGGAGATAAAGTTCAAGTCACCTACTCCTCCACTTCCAAGATGATTCCCACTGAACATTAGATACTGAAGGTTATGTAGCCTTTCCATGGTAGGCACTTTTCCATTTAAGATTGTTTCCACCGATTACAAACTTTTCAAGATTAGTTGCATTGGAGATTGAATTAGGAATGGATCCACTAAACTGATTATCTAAAATGGCGAGGTGTTGAAGACTTGGAAGAGTGATGCCAACTTAAACGTTTAATTTTTTGTGTGTTTGGTTCCTCTTTAGAATGGACTTACAAGTTACAACACAAGGGGTCACTGATTCTTCCAATTTTTTTTATTTATTTTAGACATCTTTGATTTTGGTTCACTTTCACTTCTTTTACATCCCAGTAATGAATATAATTTCATTTATACTGTGAGATACAACTTCCTTCACACTACTATAAATAAAAGTTTTGAAAAAGTTGTGGGGGGTAAGATAGAAAAATTACATGTTTAGTAAGACTAAGAGAGTAAGATCAAAATTAATGGTCTTAAGAGAATATCATGAAGTTTGTTCAACTTAAGTTAATGAATTGCTGTAATGTTACACAATTTGCAAATTTCTCGTTCAAATTTGTTCGTGCCAGTTTGCTTATCTTGCACTTGACCATTCAAAACTTATTTGTTATCAAACATACTTATTCTTGAATCTGCTTTGAGTTTGAGTATTATACTCTAAGTTGATTGGACGGAGATGAATACACAAGTTTACGAAGAGAAGTGTAACATTCATGAACATACAGATTTCGTATTTGGGCTTAGTTGAATCTCAGAGATAGTTTTGTCATTTATCTTTCGTGTGTAAGGAGAAATATTTCAACAATCTTCACGAAGTGATTACGCGACTCTAAGCCTCGATAAGTACTATTTTAATAGATTTGTTCTAACAATTTAAAAGTACTTTATTTTCAACCATCTCGAGTTTTAACAAGTTGGCCAAGAGCTTCAAGAACACTCCCACTACGATTTTTTTGGGATGCATCAAGTTCCACAAGAGACGATAAGTTCATAAAAGAATGAGGAATATTTTCTATTAGACTGTTCCACAAAATATGCATAAACTTGAGTTTCAACAAGGTGCCAAGTTCCTTGAGAATTGCCCCTACCAGTTTGTTATAAGAGAAACCAAACCCAAGGAGGTTAGTGCAAGCAGATACATTGAAGATACATTGACAGGAATGTTACCACTCATTGAGTTATTGTATAGGCCTAAAAGTTGTAGTCTACCTCGATGGCCAACTTCTGGAGGAATTTCATTTTCAAAACTATTGTTTTGGAGATATACTTCTATCAGAAAGCTTAGATTCCCAATGTGGGGTGATATGGACCCAAACAAATATATTTTTGTGTGGCAACCGGTTCCTGCAGAGGAAAAAAATAAAAATAAAAATATATTATATATTTTTTATTATATCATTTTCTAAACTACATATAGGTTTATTATATCTTCTCTTAAACCATTTAGGATTTTCTATTTCCTTTCCTAAAGTACCTAGATTTTTTGTCTTCTAAGTTTATTTAGTCTTCAAAATTATTTGCTTATAAATAGACCTTTATGTATTGTTTATAATTCAATTCAATCAATACAATCTTTTTTTATTTCTAATAATTACAAAGTCATGTGTTATTCATAATTAAATTCAGTCAATATAATCTTTCTTTATTTCTAACCATTACAAAGTCCTAGAATATAATCTAAAATCTGTCCTTTGTTAAATATTGAAGTATTGAAATATATTAGTGAAAAGAAAGATTAGGTTCTGATCACTTAGTGATTTACCCCAATCCGCGGACTTGACAATATACTGTTTTTACTTTAACTTTTTCCATATTTTGTTATAGACATTGTAGAATTTTCTAACAAAATGGAATGTAGATATTAAAGGCACTTTGAATTGTGTGGTTCTAGTGATTTTGCCAAAAAGTCTAAAGGTATACAGTGATTCAGATGGCACTGATTCAAAAAGATTGTTACTAGTGACGGATTCAGAAATTCTTTTAAGAGGAAGTGTTATTGACGTTATAAAAAAATGAAAATGAAGATAATTTATTTCTAAATAAAATGATAAATATAAAAATATAGTTTTAATTGATAATATTTTTATTTACTGCATTTAGAGAGAGATGGGGATTGTATGAGTGATTATTATGAGTGAAAAAATTGAGAGAGAGATTTGATTACTATAGATATAGGTAAGTAGAGACTGAAGAAACGAGAAAAGGAGAGAGAGAAGAAATGAAAAAAATAGTGGGGCCTATGTGCATTTTCAAATTTTGAGTGGGGTATTTTTACGTTTTTACTATCTTTTGGATTAAAAAAATAAAATCAGTGGGGACGTACATGAGAATCTTCAAATTTTTGAATAGGGGCATTTTTAATTTATAAACAAAAAATCATTACTAGTATTGCAAATAACCTAGTGTCCAGTGTAGGCGGATAGCCTTTCCATTCAGATTGTTTTCACCAATTTCCATGATAGTTCAAGAGAAGCTTATATAGCCTTTCCATTCAGATTGTTTTCACCAATGAAAATATTGTAAAGTGACCTCCCATTATTTTCTTTCACATCGTAAGGGTACTTTGAATTGGGTGGTTTTTTAGTGCATTTAATTTAAACCATGTGTACCATGACCTTGCCAAAAAGTCCAAAGGTCTTGTACCATGGTAGACGGCATTGACTTGAAAGACTTGTGACGGACCATGACCTTGCCAAAAATTCAAGAGGTCTATGTAACCATGGTAGACGGCATTGACTTTAAAGGACTTGCCAAATTTCTGAAGGTCTAGTACCATGGTTGACCACCATGAAGTTGTTTTCTTTTTATTCCTCCAACTTAGAATACAAGGGGTTCGATGTTGGAATAATGTTTCAAATTAATTTTAATATGGCTATGAAATAATAATATCATATGTAAGACTTTGAAAATTTTGGATGTTTATTATTTAAAAGAATTTAAATTTTGTATATTATTATTTTTTTTATTAATTCATGTGAAATGTCTTATCTTGATATTTTATTATTTTATGTGAGTTGTTTTTCCTTTACATGCATTTTATCATTTTATGTAGATTGTTTATGTTTTATAGATTCTAATTATTTCATGTTCTCTGTTTATATTTTTATCATTTTATGTGAATTGTTTATTGATTATGTATTGTTTGGTTTGAATCTTTTAATTGCTTTGGATTGGGCTAGGGAGGATCTGAGCTGGAATGGTTGAGCTAGAGATATGCTTAAGTTGATGGACCAGGGTTATGGCTATAGTATTATTATTATTAGTTTATTTAGTTTTTGGAAAAAAACAATAATAGAATAAAAATAATTAAAACAAAAAGAAAATAAGAAACTAGAATTTTTGCCATTTGTTTTACGCACAAAAATCAAAAGAGTAAACGAAAGAGAGAAAGTGAAGGAACGATCGGGTGAGCGAGTTGGTTGAATCGTCAAAGAGGCAAGTTTGATTATTCTTTTTCCCTTTGAATCCTTCCCCTTTGAATCCGTATGCATAGTCTAGGTTTGAGGATTTTGTTTATATTAAAAGTTGGTATATAATTTTATGTTTACTTTCTGTTACTTCCAGTTGATAAATCTCGTGAGAATTGATTATTCTATCTGTATATAGGACTATAGATTTATATATGTAAGAATGTATGCATATATATTTCATGTATGTGTATATTGTATAGAAATTCGTTCATACATAAATTTGGGATGGAAAGAGATGTTAATTCGTAAACCTTGTGTGTTGTGATTGTCTAATAAATGACCATTGATCTTTAGAAAAATAGAACGTTGAGAAATTTGACTTTAATTTTTTGAATTTTTGCGAAGAACCCTAAAATTTGTGAATTGGGGGTTTTCGATTCAGGACATTTTTGATAGGACTTTTAGCACCAAAAGGTAAAGGGGATCAAAAGGAAAATATTGACACAAAAATTAGGGTGAACGGAGAACGCCTAAAAAGCCCCCAGCACGCTACGATGCGCGCTAGGAAAGATGACCCTAGCCAGCGCATGACCCCATGCGCTGCCTGCACGTGGGGGCACGTGCGACAGGCTCTGGCGTCGTCCGGTGGTTGGAAAATTATTTTTTGGCCCCACTCGTGGGGGCCCACCTCTGGGTCCGATATGGGCCCATTCCAAGATATTTTGATATTTTTTTGAATTTTTCAAAATTTTGAAAAAAACATGAAAATTTGAAAAATCATTTTTTAAAAAATACTTCTATAATTCAAAAAATTTCTAAAATTTCATTTCAACTTCCTGGGGTTTTAGGAGCTTGGGTTTTAAGTTTCATGTCGAAATAATTTTCCCTTATTTTTAAATTGATTTTTAAAGTGTCCAAAAACTGGATTTTTCACCTTCTTTAATTTTAGAAAATAATTAAAAAGTTCTAAAAATTCCCAAATTTTTACTATAAATTTTTGGAGGTTAAATAATCTTGGGTTTAAATTTTCATCTCAAAATGAGCTTCCCTTGGTGTTCAATTAATTTTTAAAGTGTCTAAAAGTTGGGTTTTCACCTTCTTTTATTTGTAGAAAATATTTTAAAGTTCCAGAAAATTCTAGAAAAATTTAGATAACTTTATAGGGATGAAATAACTTGATTTTTAAGTTTTAGGTGGAAATGAGTTTCCCTTGTGGTTTTATCGATTTTAAAGTATGCCTCCAAATTTGTTTTATTTTATGTGGCTGAAAAAATATTTTTCTAAATTCTTAAAATTCCAGAATGTTTAAATAGGGTTCTTAGAAGCAAAATAGGCCCAAGAACTTAAATTCGAGTTAGGTTTTGACTCCCTTAAAGGTTTAGATAAATTGGAGGTTTGATTGGGTGTTTACTTCCAAAATGAATTATTATGTTATTTTAGTTACTTGAATGTATTTTCCTTTAAAGATATAAATGCACATGAAATATTTATTTATAGTTTACTTGTGAACGATTTGTCTTATGGTGATAATTTCATATCGAATAATTTGAATTACTTTGTTTGTGTAAGTTAAAATCATAATGCACCTTGTTATTTTATGTTTCATATTGGGAAGGTATCTATACATTTTATTTCGCATGTAAGTATTGTCCGGCGTGTCAGGATCGCTCATACCTAATAAGATATCTATACATTTTATTTGGTATGCAAGGATTGTCCGGCGTGTCAGTATCGTCCATACCTAATAAAGTATCTATATATTTTATTTGGCATGTAAGGATTGCCCGGTATGTCAGGCTCGCCCATACCTAATAAGGTATCTATATATTTTATTTGGCATGTCAGGATTTGCCCAGCATGTCAGGATCGTCTATACCTAATAAGGTATCTATACATTATATTTGGCATGTCAGGATTGCCTAGATTTAATAAAAATGTATGTATATGTTTCTTTATTTTGAACTTAAAGAATGTGTTCATTGTTGAATGATAATGGTTTGTTAGGGCAATGTATAAGATGATTTTGATTTTTGAAAATATGAACTAGGTAGGAAATGACCAGTATGTATATACCTATACCTATTAAGGTATCAAAGGATAAAATGGTGGTATGTTAGGATTACTTAAACTTGATATTATTTCATGTTATGTTTATTTCTGCTGAACTAAAGAAATGTGTTCACTTTTGCATAATAAGGATTTGGGTAGAACATTATAAATAATGACTATTGTTTTGGAAACATGAAATTGGATAAAAGAATAACTTGTATGTTAAATCTATGAATTTCTTTTGTGTCCCTTATACTGAGGGTATGTATAATGGTTCTCTGATTGGGATGTAGTAGATAGAACTTGCTCGTGGGTTTAACCCACTTTGTTGATATTTCAGGTTTCAGACAGGTTTCACTACGAGGATAGAGTTTTAGGGTTGGTTGTGATAGACATCTCTTCTCATCAGTCACAGGGTAAAAACCTATCATCTTATTTAAGGGGCAGACTCTGAACTCTGTTAGGGATTTTGGTTGTTGATTTTAAATTAGAGTCTTAAACTTTTGTTCATTCTGGTTAAAGGGTCCTTGGGTTATGGGACTTCCAAATTATATTACTAGGCATATGATTATTTATTTATTTATCGGTTATTTCAATTCAGTGAGATTTTCTGTTTAGTTTTTAGAAATTATTTCATATGGTCATTTATCTTCTATGCTTGTTGCTATCAGTTGTTATTATCCCTCAAGTTTTGTGTATGAGACTGGCCACCTCATGCGCAAAATTTTGTAGGGGTATTTCATCATATTTAATATATATTTAACAAGTTAACCAATATCTATAGTATTATAAATATCTATATAAAAAAGACTAAATTATACAAATATTTCAATTCATTTTCATACTGTTTAGCCTGTAAAAAATCTTCTAGTTGAAGCGCAGGCGTGCAAGGAATTTGTTCAGTTTTAATTGAAGATCCAAATTAGATTCCAGTTGGAAAGTAGGGATCAGATGATTGTTAAGAATGTCTGAAATGATAACATTCCAAAGGTTCTTTTTTGCCTTTGAGATTAAAGGACTTTTAAAGTTTTCTATGGCTAGAAAGGTAAATGGAAATGAAGTACGAAACAATGAAAGTAAAGGAAGGAAACTAAATGAATTTAAAGGACATGACTGGAAAGATAAGTAATTAAAAGACAAGTGTTGAGATTAAGGAAAGGAAATTGGATGACTTTGGAAGGAAAGTTCAACAAACATAAATAACCTTGGATTAAAACATATTGAAATACATTACTAAAACGTAAAAGATAAACTTTTAAAGTTGAAAACAATACAAAACCAGAGGAAGGAAAATCCAATCTATGAACACAACAAAAACAAAGTTGAACACCAAACCAACTATAACCACAACATGAAAACCAGTAAAATTACAACCACCTCGAGAAACCAAAAACAATCATGTAAGATTTCAGTGTTCAGAGGTCCGCAACAGCAAAGAAGGCCAGTCTAAAGGGATTGAAGATGGTTCCAATTGAGAGTAGAGATGTGACATTTGAAAATTAAGAGGCGCCTTCGTAGAATTGTATTCGGTCCCCTGCACTTGTAATAAAAGGAAATGAACTAGCTTTTGAAAACTTCAATTCTAAGTTAAAAGAATTAAGATTTTCAAATTTATGCAAATCAATTAGCTGAAAACAAACACAAACTATGACACCAAGACATCGATAGGGAGTGTAGTTGTAATTCTTCTCCCTTGACGTGTTCCAAAAAGATTGTCCATGTTGACATGCAACTTTGTTATAACATCACTGATATCCAATCTTTCAGTTGACGATTCTGTTGAACAGGCAATACCAATTCTAAATATCGAAGCCAAACATTCCTCAACCTTGTAACTGCTAACATGACTCTGATGGCGAGTGTTGTTGGTGCTCGTTTCCTCCTCTTCTCTTTGTTGAAGAATAATTGAATCTGCAATATTGATTACTCTCTCTGGCAAAGCCATCTTAACATAGTTATGAAGGTTCAAACCGTCGTTGAACATTTCATCAGTCGGCCTTTTTCCTGTAAACATCTCTAACAAAAGGATTCCATAGGCGTACATATCACCAGATTTTGACACATCACTTCCCATGCCGTACTCTACACTCCACACAACCCAGGTGTAGAAATAAATGAAAACCAGTTGGTTAATTAGCATTACAAAACAAATTTGTGAAAAATCAATATGAATTGTGTCAAATTCAATAAGGAGATACCTTTTTAAAATGAAATTCTAGAATCTGGGGTGCGTGATGATTAAACATAATAATTGTGTACAGCTAAGTAATTAGAGTTATAAGAAGAGAAACAAAAAAGTAAGCGGTAATTACCTGGAGGCATATAACCAACAGATCCTCTGATTCCAACAGAACTGGTTTGATTTTTGCTATTAAGATGGTTAACATCAAGAAGGAATTTTGATATCCCAAAGTCACTTACACGTGCAGTCATGTTGTCATCCAAAAGAACATTGCTTGGTTTCAAATCGCAGTGAACTATGGGAGTTTGGCAATGATGGTGAATATAATCCAGTGCATAGGCAACATCAATGGCAATTTGTAATCTCTGAACAAGACTTAAATATTTTGGCACCTCAGATTGTCCTCCAATTGGATGCAACCACTCATCTAGATTCCCATTGACCATGAACTCATAAACAAGAGCCATGAAATCATTATTTCGGTAATCAACACTTGAACATGCACTGATTATCTTGACAAGATTTCGATGCCTGATGTTTCTCAAAGCCTCACATTCTGCGATGAAACTCCTGGAAGCTCCTCGGTGCAAAAGATTAAGTACCTTCAATTTTCTTCTTATCATGATTAATAAGTGTTCCTTCATATACAGTCCCAAAGCTACCGACCCCAATCAAATTAGATTCACTAAACCCATTGGTAGCTCTATGTAGACTTTGGTAAGATACTCTTAAAAACAAGCTTCCTGAATCTGATGTAGAAGGTTTTTCTCGTTTCTTCTTGCACCAACAAGCACAAAAGGCACATAGCACAAAAGTCACAACTAAAAATCCCGAAGCTATGGCGATTACTATCTTGAAGGAAAGAGTTGAACCCCTCTTCTTAGGATTGGAGAGGTTGCATCTGGGAATCTGTAATTCTGGTATACCCCCACAGAGCTTTCTATTTCCGATGATTGAAATTGCACTTGCATTCCCAAACACACCCTTTATTGGTACCATGCCATCAAAATCGTTATAAGAAAGATTCAATTTTTGCAACATTTGAAAGCCCTTGAAATATTCTGGAATTTTGCCTGTCAAATTGTTGCTAGAAAGATCCAATTCTCTAATACCTTTAAGACTACTCAAAGATGAAGGGATGCTTCCTTGGAAGACGTTACTCTCCATATATAAAATCTCTAATGTTACGCAACTGCCAATTGTGCTCGGAATTTCACCTGACAACATGTTATGAGAAACATCCAATAAACCTAGATTTTTCAAGTTTCCAATTTCTACAGGAATGGAACCAGTGAAATGGTTTTCAGAAAGATCAAGGAAGATTGACAAGGACACAAGATTGAAAACATATGGGGGTATGGTACCACTGAGTTTGTTATTAGAAACATCCAATATCAACAAATTTTGGCAATTAACAAGACTTGAAGGGATACTTCCCTGAATATTATTTTCTTCCACACTAAACTTAATTAACACACTTAAATTTCCTAGAGAGGATGGAATGTTTCCAGAGAAATTGTTTATACCAAGATCCAATTTATTCAGTTTCTGAAGCTTTCCAATCTCAGTGGGAATTTTACCTGTGAACTGGTTCCCCCACATATTTAGCCAAGTCAAGTTGATGAGATTGCCAATTGCAGCACCCGGGATGCTTCCAAATATATTATTATCAGCCAGAGAGAAGACTTCAAGCTTAGTTGACAAGTTGCCAACGGATTGGGGAAGCATTCCTCCAAAATTATTTCGATCGATACTCAACACCCTTAAATTGGTAGCATTGGTCAAAGAGGAGATAATACTCAAGTCAGCAATTCCAAGATGATTCAGAGCTAACATTACAAACCGAAGCTTATGTAGCCTTCCCATACTAGGAATTTTTCCAGTAAAATTGTTTAGACCGACTTCAAACCATTCAAGATTCGTTGCATTAGAGATTGAAAGAGGAATGGATCCAGTAAACTGATTATATCCAAGGGCGAGGTGTTGAAGACTTGGAAGAGTGATGCCAATGTCAGAGGGAAGTTTGCCTGTGATTCGGTGATTTAACACCACACTGAAAACTATGAGTGATGAAAGATTGAAGATTGAGGGAGGAATGGCACCAGACAACATATTGTCACCTAGTGAAATGAATGTTAGTTTTTTTAGTTGTCCAAGAGCTTCAGGTACACTCCCACTAAGATTATTTTCACTTGCATCAATTTCCACAAGAGACGATAAGTTCATAAAAGAATGAGGAATATTTCCGATTAGACTGTTACGCCTAATATACATAAACTTGAGCTTTGACAAGGAGCCAAGTTCCTTCGGAATTGCCCCTACCAGTTTGTTATAAGAGAAATCAAACCGAAGGAGGTTAGTGCAAGCAGATACATTGACAGGAATGTTGCCACTTATTGAGTTATTGTGTAGGCCTAAAAGTTGTAGTCTACGCAGACGACCAACTTCTGGAGGGATTTCATTTTCAAAACTATTGTTTTGGAGATATACTCCTCTCAGAAAGCTTAGATTGCCAATGTGTGGGGATATTGAACCAAACAATTTCTGGGAACTTAGGTCTAACATGGTGACCCTTTTGTGTCGACGACCACACGTAACACCATGCCATTGACAAAAGTGAATGGAACCATTCCATGAACTCATAACCTTGAGAGGATCATTGGTTATTTTGGCCTTGAATGCCAAAAGAGCAAGTTGATCTGTCTCGTTCCCTCCTAGTCTAGAGGTGGCTACAGTTGTAGGAAAGCTTGCATGCATCATGCACAAGCAACATACAAGTATAACATAGATGAAAACATTGTAAAGTGACCTTGATATGCTTATGCCAGTGGAAAGTCCCATTTGAGCACGTACTCCAATTCCTGCAAATTAAGAAAAAAATAAAATAATAAATAAATAAATAAATTATGAAGTCTTGGAATATAATCTAAAGTCGGTTGATTGAGACTACTTTATGAGAAGAATTATGGTAGTCGCAGAACAATTAACTATGTGTGAGAATGTAATGTTGTACCTGTGGGCTGGAATCTGGATTTAAGTTTCAGGAACTTCAAGCATTGATCAAATTCCTTCCTTGAAATATATTAGTGAAAAAGCAAGATCAAGTTATGATCACTTAGTGATTTGCCCCAAGGCTTCATATATATATATATATATATTCTTCAAAATTTTCTCATATTGGTGCATTAAAACCGTGTGGACCATAATTTTGCCAAAAAGTCTAAAGGACTATTGCCAAAAAGTCTTATCATTGATTTGTTATTCTGCTTTATTGAACAAATCCATCTTGCCATTCAACATCCAATGTCATTTGAAGATGTAATCCACCAGTAACATGTTTATTATATATGAACAACTATTGAAGAAGAAGAATGAATGAATAAAAAAAATGGTTGGTACGTATTTCGATTAATTTTTAAAAACTATAAGTTGAATTTTCTATACACTATTAAGTTACCTCCATATTTTATAGGCATGGTAAAATTTTCTAACCAAGTGGATCATGATTTTGCCAAAAAGTCTAAAGGTCTAGTAACCAATGATTTTGCCAAAAAAGTCAAAGGATTGGATTGTGCGGCTCAACTTGTTTCGTGTTTGTTTCCTCCTCTCTAGAATGGACTTGCAAAACAAGGGGTCGGTTGTTTGAATAATGTTTCAAATTAATTTTATTTTATCAATTTTTTAATTTTATTTAAGACATCTTTAGATTTTGGTTCACTTTCACTTCTTAATTTATATTCCAAAGTACTGAATACAGTTTGACTTATCTACTCTGAGTTACAGTTTCCTTCACACTACTAATATATTATATGTTTTAAATATGTATGTATAATATTTTCATATATATAAGGTTTAAGTAAATATTTAGAGAGGTGAAAGAATTACTTTGAACGCCTTCTTAACCTGGAATACTCTAAAAAAGAAATCGAAAGCGATGAATCTAACAAATTTATTTAACAAAATTCTAAAAAAGGATGGATGGATCATCTACCGTTTATGTCGGTGCCCGGGTTCAGAATCCATATTCACAATTTCTTAATCCCAAACAAAGCCCACCCCAAATAAACCTAGCTTTCCTAACCTCAAAGAAATAAACCTTGCACCACCCAGTTGCCCAACTCAAGTGACCTATATCTCATCTACCATATCCACTCACCTTCACAAAGAATTAATTCATCTTCTAAAAGAATTTAGAGACCTTTTTGCTTGGACCTACGAGGAAATTAATGCTTGGACTTAGCCCATTCCTTGTGGCCCACCATCTCATTATACTGCCTCGTGCTAGACCTATCAACTAGGCCCAGTGGACTTTTCATCTCGAACTCGAGCTCCAGATTAAAACATAAATCAAGAAAATTACTTTAAGAAAATTTCATCCAGCCCATTGTGCATCCCACATAGCTCGCTAACATTGTACCTATGAAAAAGAAGAATGGATAGATTCGAGTCTGTGTTGATTTCAGAGGCCTCAACAAAGCATGCTGAAATGATTACTTCTCTTTGCCAAACATCGATACTCTAGCAGATGCTACAGCAAGACATGTCATATTCTCATTCGAACTCCCCTCGACTATAACTAGATAAAGATGACATAGGAGCATGCTTAGAAAGTAGGATTTTTAACTCCCCTCAATAATTTCCACTACATTGTTATGCCTTTTAGACTAAAAAATGCAGGTACTAGTTACTAGTGAACTATGACAACAATCTTCCATGACATGTTACACCACATCGTAGAAGATTATATAGATTACTAGTGAACAATGACGACAATCTTCCATGACATGTTACACCACATAGTAGAAGATTATGTAGATCACCTGGTTGTCAAATCCCAAAAATAGATTGACCACATAAAAGTCCTTCGCCAAGTATTCGAGTGATGTTGCCAGGACAACTTGCAAATGAACCCCCTCAAATGTGTCTTTGGCATTGACCATGGCAAGTTTCTTGGTTTTACAATCCACAAACAATGCATCGACTTCGATCCCACCAAGGCTCGAGCAATCCTTGAGATACTAGCTCTGCCTACCTTCAAGTAGCTCAAAAGTTTATTGGGTAAAGTGTCTTACTTTCATCGTTTCCTTCCAACCTTAGCAGAAGCAACATACTCTTCTAGTACACTATGGATAAGCAATCCCAAGTTTGAATGGACATCGGCACACCAAAAAAATCAGAGACTGTCAAAGCAATCTTAATTAGCTTCATCACAAATGATGCATCCGCCTCAAAGTAGTTTCCCATTCTTACCTCAGATCCACAGAAAGGTCCGTAGGGGCTCTCCTCGCCCAAGAACTCGAGGGTCAAAAAATTGGCAAATTTACTACATCAGTTGCCTCATCCACAACGTGGAATCACGTTACTCTTATATCGAGTGTCACTACGTCACTCTTATTTTTGGAACAAGTTTCGATATTACTTCCTCGCACATCGGGTACACTTCATTACAAAATGTGATTCATATTGGCACTTGTTTTCCAAACCATTGATTTTAGGAAAAGCTACTCGATAGTTGCTTTCCTTAGCAGAGTTCGATATTATGTGCCATACACAAATTAAAGGCTATTAAAATTAGTGCTTTCCAAACCACTAATTTTTATAATTAGTATCAATTTACAATAATAATGAAAAAGCACATAGTTTTTATTGCCACCAAAATTAATAAAATTTAAAATATTTAACAAATTATTTAAACTCAACTAGTTGTAATAAAATTAAATATTAAAAGAAGCTAAAAAAATTCACAATTTTTTTCAATGAGTTGCATTTATGTACAATTAATGAATTATTTTTTTTTTTCTTTTTTTATTTATATTGTTTTACAAATATGTAATTTCAAGAATTAAATGTAATTTTATGTAAATTTAAGACTATGTTACACATACATATATATTTAATGTTTATCAAGATGGTATAAATCGTTTTTGATTAATTTTATATAAGAATGACATTAATGACGTTTCTATAAAAAATAAAAATAAAAAGTCACTATTGGAAGAAGAACAATGGGGTGGAATTATGAACTTAATTGAAAATATTAACTAAATATAGGACTTAGTTGTTCTAACAAAAATTATTTAGAACTTATTGGACCCTACAATAGAAAAGTATGACTTATAAGTAATTTTTTTTTCTTTTTTAAATGGATGGGTTTTACTATAGATTTTTTTTATTATTATTTTATAATTTGGACACGTAGATAATTTTATTGGTGGAAAGATGCTAAAGAAAATAAGTACGTCTACAATACACCCGATATAAATACACCGGGTAAATCTGAACCATGCATGTATAACACGTAATGTCTAAATTTACCTGATGTATTTACACCGAGTGTATTATAGATCTTCTCGAAAAAAATCCTACCTAAACTCTTCCCTTTGGTACAAATTAGTAATTTAAATTTGTAAGTAACTTCGACGGATTGGTCTTATATGTAAACCATTTAAGGGATTGGGTTGATTTATAATATTTTGATAGTTTAGAATTAAGAAATTATTGGCAAAAGCTTGATAGTTTAAGAAAATTGAATATATTATATACTAATATACTATCTACTATAATTTGTAATTATATAGTATATTGGAATTTAGGTACTCGGCCGCTAGTGGACTTGGCAGATGGACTAATGGGTCACAAGGTTGGAAGGTTGAAGCCAACCTAGGCTTTCCAATCAAGCTATAGGCCTGGCCGGCCTAGAACTACGAGCGGGCTCGTAGGCCTTGGCCCGATGAGACGGGCCGAATCTTAGTGATCGGTCACTGGTCTAATGATGACACCTGGCACAATCATGACTAACTAGAAAGCATGGACACTTCGTATAGGGGTGCCGTGCTCGTGTCGGACACTCGGACACTTCGCGGACACTCGGACACTCCATAGAAGTGTCCTGAAATTTTTTTTTTTAGGACACGGCCGGGACACGGCAAGGACACGCGGGGGACACGACAAGGACACGCGGGGGACAAAGCGGGGTACATTTTGTAATTTTTAAAAGTACAAAAAAACCCCTGAACTTTTTCAAAGTTACAAAAAGACCCTTTCAACTATTTTTTTGAGCATTTCAGCCCCTCATCTTTTAAAAGTTGACATCTTGACCCCTTAAAATAACTATAATGACATATATACCATTTAATATGACTATTATGCCCTTTTCTATATAAATATAGTATTTTCTAAAATAAAAAATTTTAAAAATAAAAAATAGTTAGATAAAATTCCTAAATAATAAATTTAGAAACAAAAAAATAAAAAAGCCAATAGAACTTTATTTAACATAAAGTAATGTTGGTTTATTTGGTATTTTGTATTTAAATTTATTTGTTTGTTATTAGAAAAATGAGTAATATGCAAGATTTTAGTAATGGGTTTTAATATAATGAACATCATTTTTGAAAATACATTAATTGCTTGATAATAAATTGAAGTATTTGTGTAATTTATTATTTTTTTATTGTTAGATTTATGGGATTGTGGATATTGGTTAACTTATTGAATATATATTAATATATTATTTCATAGTCGTATCCCCGCAGTGTCGTGTCCTGTTTTTTTGAAATTTGCCGTGTCGCCGTGTCAGTGTCATATCGTACCCATATCCCGTATCCGTGTCCATGCTTCTTAGATGACTAACATTATTCATAGAGTTTGATAGTAAAACAATTCTAACTGATTTTATGTTATGATGTTAAAGCATCAATGATGTGATCGTAAAATATTGCAATACAGCACATCTATATATAAAGTTAGAAATTATATATATAGATATATATATATATATAAAGTTAGAAATTTGTTTAAGTGAGAGCTGACTTTGAGGTAATGTGTCCGACTAGTTTCATATGGTAAAAAAGTCACAAGAATACTAAACAAGGTGATAATAATTGTAGTTAAGTAGTCCTCATCTACTTGTCAAAGTGAAATGTTTTCGATTCAAGGCTCCATATGGGTAGAATGTGTACGTTGGTGTATTATTTTTAAAAAATAATAATAATAAATAACATTGCTAAATTTGTATTTCTCAGTCCTAAGTAGTAGGATCAATGACAGAGGTTACAAGCAAATAAGCTAAAAAACATTATCTTTTTTTCTCAACATAAGGATTTTTCTTACCATATCAAAGCTTATACTCCTTCCCTTAAGAGTAGATTGTTGACGAGGAAGAATAAAAAAAATTATATATATTTAATAATTCAACGAAGAGAGCCGTGGATGATGGAGGGAGAGATAGAGTGAGATCTAAATGAAATTATTTTTACGAAAATACTTGGCCAAAATAATCATTTTTTATATTAAATATATTATTCTTTGGCAAGTTGAGATATTATTAGATGGTCCGGAATTATGTGTTGCTGATTAATCAGAAGAAGTCATGCAACAAAAAAAAGTCGAATAAAATTGATACATTCAAATACATGAATCATTGTAAAAAATTTTAAATAAAGTAACATATATTGTGCGAAATTAAAGAACTGCGTGGAATGTTTGGAGCAACAAAAAAAAGAAAAAAGAAAAAACAATTGAGTGGGACTAATTTTCTTATTATGTAGTTGAGCGTAGGTAATGAATTCACCAATCACAAGATGCATCTAGATGGTCAAAACATCTTTTATTGTAATTAGTTTGTGGCTCGCTCTGTCTCTGTCTTTGTCTCTGCGATGACTTCCAAGTCTATGGAGTTTGATTGCTTGCTTCCACGAGCTTCTAACTTGCAAATGCCAACAAATCTTTGCCTCATAATTCAAGATGAGGATAAACCACCGCTAAATTTCTAGGCCGCCATTTGTGTGACGGTACTAGCTTCGACAAAATTTCTAAGTCTCTAACACTCCAAAATAAATTTTCTACCTTGCAATTTCCAGGAAAGCTTGTGAAGAAACATAAACCAACCACTGTCCAAATTGAGTAGCAAAATAACTTTTATTCCAAACTCCAACCTTCACTGCTAAATCCATATTAGTTCACAGCCCACTAGCCCAACGCACTATTTTTATCATATTATTTATATTTTGAGTTTCTAATAATATATTTAATTGGTTAATTCAATTTTAAATACAAACATGTCATAATGTACTTTAAAGTTTAAACTCATTATGTTTATATACCTATATTATTAGAATACTGCATAATTGCATTGAGTCATGTGACCACCTGAGCTTTTAAAAAATTATTCGTTTAATCATTCATAGTGGTTCTAGAGCGTTGGTGAAAATATTTAAAGGAAATTAAATGTGTAAGTTATCTCTAAAAGTCCTATTTTTTTCTTCTTTTTCAATTCTTCACCTAATAGTTCTTAACTTTTTATATATATATGTATAAATAATTAAATACTCAGCAATTCAGAAAATTATTAACAAATTAGAGAATATACTAAACAACATAAGGTCAGTCTATACATTCTCCAATAAATTATTTTTTATTTACATTTTTAATTTGTAGTTATACTGAAATTTCCTTATAAAAATCTTATATATATGCATTTTACTATTTCTTAGCAAACTTGTCTTTGTTGTGATTTGTGAAGTGTGAACAAACATTTTAAGAAAAATAAAATTTGTGTTATGTCTACAAGAAAGTTCACTTAGAGCCTCTCAACCTTTTGGGAATTCAGGGTCGCCCCTGCCTCTATTGTTTCAAACTATTGAGACACTTTCATTTCAAGATGAAAGTTTTATTTTCATTTCATAAACTGAAAAATGATAGATCAAAAAGTGGAGTAACTTCTAATGAACAGTAGCAACAACCTCCTTCAAAAATTTCAAGAGTTGAATAAATAGAGAGAAATCTATTATCTGATTGATAAATTGATCCATCTTATATTGACTCTCCATATTTTTTTGGCAATAACAGAACGAGCTTTTTCGATAATGAAGCGTGCCAAAATTGAACTTCGCAACAAAATGAGTGATGAATTTCTTACAAATTGCATGATTCTCAATAAAAGATAACTTACTGAAGATATTAATATATATTCGATAGTTAATGAATTTGACTCTCTTAAGGATCGGAGAGTTCATCTTAAAAAGCTTATTTAAGAAAACGATATATCTGTTTTTGCATCTACCTATAATATACTTGATTTATCTATATGAGAACGTCCTTTTTTTGTCTATTTTTGAATATTTATAACGTATATTTCTCATACAAATTATTGAGTTCATTTTCAATTTTTCTTACTGTTAGATTATATATTTCCTATTATATTTGTTATTAGATTATATTTCTTTTACTAAACCACATAGGTTTCTTACACATTCTCCTAAACCATCAAAATTATGTGCTTATAAATAGGCATTTATGCGTAGTTCACAAAAAAATTCAAATCAATGTACAATAGACAATCTTCCTATGGTATTAGAGTCTATTAATTCCCGATCATCTTCATTGTTGATCACCATCCCCGAAGAAAAAATATGACAACCCAACTCAAGTTCAATTCATTGAGCTGTAGTAGTACCTGTGTGTCAAAGTCACTGATTTCAACAAGCTCATTTTCTGATTTTCAAATTAGTTTTTACTCCAACGAGCCACTTTTTTTCTTCTCGTCGCTTTAATGAACTGCATTTGTCTATCGAGCCATTTTTTTTGCAGTTTCTTTGTTTGCATTCGCAGCCGGAAACATCACTAAATTTCTTTCACGAACCGCATTCAAGATTTTATCTCCAAACTCAAGTTGGCTTCATAAAACTCACATTAAGTTTGCCGGAACTGTTAGATTATATATTTCGTATTATATCTGCTATTAGATTATATCTTTTCCTAAACTACTTAGGTTTCTAACACATTCTTCTAAATCACCTACAACTAGGATTTCTTGTCTTCTAAGTTTACTTAGTCTTCAAGATTATGTGCCTATAAATAGGCTATGTGTTGTTCACAAAAAAATTCAAATCAACATACACTATACAATCTTCCTATATTTCTAATATTTACTTTTAGCCCTCCCCACTTTGCAAATAACTTCGCACACTCGTTGTGTTTTTATAAAAATTTGATTTATCAACCTCGTACTTTAAAAGAGGAGATACTATTGAATTGGTAAAAATGGTTAAATCGTCCAATTCCCTTCTTAATTCTTCTTCAAAAATTTCATCAAACACTTTGTCATGTCACCAATATACCAAAAAAAATACTTTAAATAACATTCTGAAAAGCTCTAACATGAAATTCGTTACACTCCGACCATTAAGCTCTAATACCATTGGTTGGAATTAGAACTATTTGAAAATTAAACACGATCTTGTGCAAGTGTGAAACTAGTAAAGTGCAAGAGAATAAAAAGAGCAATTAAACGACAACCAATAATACAAGGTTGTATATGTTTAGGTATATTGTACTTGTGTTTGTGGGTAATAAGTTAGAATTCACCGTAGTTAGTAAAATATAGAACAGGTATATAAATGGTAATTGTACACACAAGTATAATTCAATTTAGGACCATGCTATTTAGGTAGAATTGTTAGACCTACCATTTTACATCAATTGGATGTATGTGGTAGATTCCATCACATGCATCATATAGATACGAAAGTGTAGGTTTGACAATTCTGCCTAACAATTTTACATACCTATCATTTTCCTTCGATTTTTTTATAAAAAAATAGTACGTTTAAAAATTCAACATAAAAAATGTAAATTGTAAAAAAAAGAAAAAACACATATAACTAGTGTAATACAAATGTTAATAAAAAAATTGTGGTAAAAATTACAGTGGCAATTATATTTTACTTGTTTATATATTACAATAATTGTTATTTTTATACTATTTTATTATTATTTTCAATGATATTCCAATATTAATGAAACTAAAAGAGTGATGAAGCTGCAAAAGTATTATAAAACATTTATAGAGTTACCTGTTATTTGTTTAGATATTTTTTTTACTTATAAAAAAAATGATATTATACTATTTATTTAAATCATTAATATATAAGTAGTTTTAACAAAGTGTGTATGTATAATTACATAGTTGTATTATTTTATCCTAACATTTAGGGGTGGAAATATTGTTGGGCTATAGCCCAGGTCAAAAAAAAAATTTACTTCTACTGTGTTTATTAGTTCACCCCACTAGTCCAGTCCACTCATGTGTTTTGTATTTCCTGTCTATAACTTGGTATTACAGAAAGAAAAAGAATGAGTAAAACTAAGAAAACAAGAGGGAAAATAATTTGAAAAAAATTAGGACTTGCAAGAGAGGAGGGTGAACTCAAGGAAGAGTTAGACGATTGGGAATTTGGGACTTCTCTCTTTACAAAGTCGACGATCATCAAGTAAGCTAGACTTCTCACTCTCTTCTCTCTATTTCTTTATCTTCTTTGAAAGTTTGGATCAATTGAAATAAGAGTTATAAGACCCTTTCTATGGTGCTACCTTTATAGGTACACTCCAATATTTTTTCTAATAATATTGAGTATGCACGAGAGCACAAGCGCACATTTATTTTGCTATATGTAGTTATTTATTTGTTTGGCCGTGTGGGGCACATATGTTATTGTTAATATTTATTTGTTTGGCTGTGAAGGACATATTTATTTGTTTCGTTGTGTGGTGCTTATTTGTAATTGCATATTTATTTGTTTGGCCATGTGGGGCATATTTATTTGTTTGAACATGTGGGGCATATCTGTTATTACAATTATTCTGTCATTTGTCACTATTTTGGGCCTCTATTATTTCAGACTATCGAGACACTTTTATTGCAAGATGAATTTTTTTTCATTCTATACACTAGAAAATGATAAATAAAAAAAGTGAGGCAACTTCTATTGAGCAGTGGCAGCAGACTCTTTCAAAAATTTCAAGAGTTCAACAAATAGAGATTGATGATATGTCTGTAATACGAGATCTTGGCTTGCGTCTTCAAATATGGTAACACCCCATTAATGAACGTGATGAGATTTGACGAAATTATATTAAAAGGGGGTCTTATCAACCAAATATCCCAGTGTTTCCTTCCACCAAAGATAGAACTCAATCTCATCAATTTCTAAGTAGTTAGTATAAAAAATTCACTTGGCTTGAGTATTTTCCTAAAAAAGATAAAACATATTGTTTCCTATACTTTCTCTTTGAAACTAACCCACCATCTCGTCCTACTTTTATTGTCGAGGGTTCAACAGTTGGAAAAGGGTTAATGATGGAACTAGGTGCGCTTTTTTGCAATTTTTGGAGGTCCTAATTCATCACACTTGTGTGCCATAAGAGCTTCAAATGCTTTAATGAATCCTTTGCAACATATCGACAGAGTGTTGAATGTACAATATAGAGATGTGGTGAAGAACCGATTGCGCCTCAAGACAACACTTGAGAGTGTTCGGTGGCTTGGATTCCAAGCATGTGCATTTAAAAATCATGATGAATCCGTTGAATCTTTGAATTGTGACAACTTTATTAAATTCATAAATCATTCAGCAACTTTAGATGACAAACTTTCTAAAGTTATCTTAGATAATGCTCCAAAAAAATGCAAAGTATATCTCGCTAATGGTTCAAAAAGAAGCTTTGCATATTTTTGGCAATAGGGTGAGACGCAAGATTTGTGAAAAAATTAGGGATGAAAAATTTTGTATTTTGGTTGATGAAGCACAAGATGTGTCTAATACAGAACAAATGGCTATTGTCTTGAGATTTGTTGATATAAATGGCTTGCTTAAAGAATGTTTTTTTTTTGGGAGTTGTATACATTAAAGACACCACTGCCTTAACTCTTAAAAAAGAAATATCAGATGTCCTTACTCTTTATGATCTCCAAATTAATAACATGCGAGGCCAAGGGTATGATGGAGCGAACAATATGCATGGGGCATGGAATGGATTACAAATGTAGTTTCTTAAAGAATGTTCATATACATGTTATGTACATTGTTTTGCTCACCAACTATAACTAGCATTAGTTGCAGTATTCAAAGATGTGCAAGATATATGACTATTTTTTTCAAAGTCCAATTACATTGTCAATTTTGTCACTGCTTCTCCTAAGCCTCATAGTGAGTTACGTACAATCAGCTCAAGTAATTTTATCTTCTAATAAGTTAGCTACGGATAAACTTGAGAGTGGTAAAGGGGTTAATCAAATTAAGAATTTGCAATGAATAGATGCCACTCGATGGAGCTCTTATTTTGGTTTCGTTAGTAGCTTGATAGACTTTTTAATTTATTTCGTGTAATTCTTAAAAATATTTTAAAGAATGGACTAACTAATTCTATAGTGGGGAAGCAAAGGGTAATCATTTGAATTTATATTTATCTTGCAATTGTTGTGTAAGATTATGAGAATTACTATTTTTTGTCAAGCATTGCAACGAAAAACTCAAAACATTGTAAATGTTATGAACCTTGTTTCAAGTATGAATGTACTTTTTTAGAAATTGAGAGAAAATGGGTGGCATACTTTCTTTCAAAATATAGAATCATTTTGTAAAGAGCATGAGATTGTAGTACCTTATATGAGTGCTTCTTATATAGTGGGTGCAGGTCATTCTTATCAACAAAATAACAATATCATATTTAAAAATCACTATGAAGTTGATATGTTCAATACTGCTATAGATTTTTAGTTGATGGAGTTAAATCAGAGATTTTCTAAAAGTACAATGGAACTCATTATTCTCGGCTTAGCTTTGAATTCTAAAAATTCTTATAAATCATTTAAAGTTAATGATATTTGCAATCTTGCAGGAAAATTTTATCCTAAAGATTTTCAAAATGAGATGTGTGCTTTGAGAAACCAATTGCCGCATTATAAGATTGATGTCCTCCATCATCCGAGTTTTCAGAATTTGTCCACAATTTCTGATTTATGCAAAATGTTAGCTGAAACAGGAAAAAGAGAAATATATTATCTGATTGATAGATTGATTCATTTCATATGGACTCTCCTTGTTTCTACAGCAACAATGGGTTTTTTTTGGCAATGAAGTGTGTCAAAACTGAATTTCGCAATAAGATAAGTGATGAATTTCTTGCAAATTGCATGATTCTCAACATTGAAAGAGAACTTGCTGAAAATATTGATATAGATTCGATAGTTAAATGAATTTGACTCTCTTAAGGATCAGAGGGTTCATCTTCAATAACTTACTTAATAAAACGTTATATCTATTTTTGTATCTATCTTATGATGTATTTGATTTATATATATAAGAACGTTCTCATTTTTTTTTATCTATTTTTGAATATATATAACATATCTTTGTCATAAAAAGTATTGTGTTCATTTTCAATTTTTCTTATTTTTAGCCCTCCCACTTTACAATCCTGGCTCTACCCCTGCTAACATTTAATATACAAGATTATATTGACTAAAAAAAAAAAAATCATGCCAAATGCACAAAATATAAAATTATTAACTTTTCTATTGATTTAAAAAATGAAATTGCTAGGTTAATCACCAATTATGTTACTATAATTGCACAATATTGGAAAACTTTTTTTTGTTTTAATAAAATGATTGAAGGCAATGTTAAATTTTAAATATATATATATGTATGAATTATTTTTCATAATGTATAATATGTAAAATATTTAATACGTGTATCATACAATTCAACTAACAAATTCGAGTATTATTCGTTAAGTGTACTGAAAACAGAATTTTTTTTTTTAAATTACATTCGTACGTGTATTAAACAATTCAACTAAAAAATTAGAGTATTATTCGTTAAGTGT
Organism: Cornus controversa; assembly: GCA_026545225.1. Taxonomy (NCBI): domain Eukaryota; kingdom Viridiplantae; phylum Streptophyta; class Magnoliopsida; order Cornales; family Cornaceae; genus Cornus; species Cornus controversa. Next base: position 35,114,843 of record CM048852.1, on the reverse strand, counting down.
ACTAAAAACGAAATATTCTTTTTTTCAAATTACATACGTATGTGTATTATATGTGTATATTATGCAATTTTTTCTGCTCACTATGGAATTCTCTAATTTAAATTTGAAGATTACGAAATTCATGAATTTAATTATCCAACAGAGAAACCAATGAAGCCACTGTCATCTCACTCTCACAGCTCACTCAATCAAGCCTAATATATATTATATATAATTATATATATATATATATATATATAGATATATATCATGGTCAAATGTTTTTTTTCCACGGAAGTTTCCATGGTCAAATGTTGCAGCTCATATATGTTAGTCTTGAGTCCACTCACCATGAGTTGCTAGCAAGAGAGAGAGAGTTTTCTTAGGAAGAGGACTGATCACTGGTCCCTACCCAAGCACACAATGCGGTGCTACTCTCTCTCTCTCTCTCCCCTCACTTTTTTTTTTGTTTTTTTTTTTTGCATGTCTCTCTCCCGGCCCCCTATTTATACATGGACAATTTCACAAACAAAATTTACTCATTATTCCAAGAGTTGGTTCTAGTTGTATCTTCTCTACTTTCTGATTAAGGTAAAGAATGAAGGATGATGGTTTTACTATCACCAATTGCAACCTCAACATGGTAAAATGTAAATATATAATACAAGCTCACAATTGATAAAACTGAAAGTTACTAGGACAAATTCTCAAATTAATTCATACAAGCTAGTACATTTAGAACTGACATCCTGTTAAGCACTTGGAAAGTTCTCTCCAAAGTAAATTTTCATTGAGATGGTGTACTGGCGAAACCGTGTTTGAACAATCATCCACCAGTACATTTTCAATAGCTGTGTTTTTACTTTGATTTTCTGCATGATCAAGAACCGAGCTAGCTTCATCCGTTATCATCGTGCCTGCAGCGTCGTCGACACCAAGGCTTACAATGTTGGAGGTTAGGCCTGTGAGTTCTTGAACAAGTGCTCTGAACTCAGAAGGGCTGTTGGCTCTGACCCTCACTGGACTGGATATGTATGTAATCTTGGGGGGTTCTTTTTTAATTTTTGTGGGTTTTGTGCTCTTAAGGCGACAATGGTAATGGTGATTTCTAAGATTGCTCATTTTCATTTTGGAGAAAGAGAAATCTGGAGAGAGAATTGTGGGGATTTGTTTGCTAATGGTTCAACTACTTATAGGGCCGACATGATGGAGAGAGGCTTCCAAGAAATGAGTAGCAAAGTGAGGAAGTTGAAAAATTGAAAGAAGACTGAAGAAAATTGTGCTTGACCATGCATATTAATGTTTTTATGTGTAAATTAATTAGGTAGGACTAAATTTCTAAAATGTCTGCCTCTGAAAAGTCACGATCGAGCTTGAAAAACTTCCCTTTTCGGCTTCCAATATATAGATCATAATCATAAAATGACATGTATGTGTCAATTACAAGCCAATTATAACTACTACGAAGTTGCAGTCCATTACCCTCCACCGCCAATTAGGGTGGTGATGGCAATGGTTACTTCTAAAATAGTTTCCATTTGGGTGGGGGGAAGAGAGAGAGATAGTGAGAGAGAGAGAGGGGGACTTGTTGCTTCATGTTCAAACTATTTTGGTTTGAAGGAGGGACCTGGATCCCTACCGTGCAGAGGGGATCTCTGTGCCGTGGAGGGCAGAGTCAAGATTTCAATTCGGGGCGCAGTGTAATTGATTGAAAAAGAAATTCAACTAACATAACAAATATAGATTGTTCAAATTAAGAGACAAACAAACAAATTAAAAATTATTGTAAAATATAAGAACTAAATTATTGATTAGTAATATTTTATTGAATACAATATTAGATGTTTGTATTTTGAAAGCGATGCATGAAATTACAGTCATTGAATTCATAAAATTACATAAATAAATTTAAATAAGAAAAAGAGAAACAAAAAGAATAAGAAAATAATAAAAGGTCATATACTTGCATGCATCATACATATGTGCAGCAAGAAGAGTTTTAAGAAGTAGAAAAGAAAATGGAAGAAAAAAATAAAGAACAATGAAAGAATAAGTTTGAAGGAAAAACTTAAGAGTTTGATTGAGCAAGGAAAATTTATTTTTTTATTTTTAAAAAAGTTAAGAGAATTTAAAGAGTAAAAGAGAAAAGAATGAAAAAAAACTATATATATTATTATATATATATAGATATATATATATATATATAAGAAAAACAAAAAAAATGATATATATTATAGTGAACGGAGCAAGGGGCACGTGCCGTGCCTGTGCAACAAAACAACGTCGTATTGTGCACATTTCTCTCACAAAAAAGGGAAATCCACTTGCTTGAACGTGAGATGCTTCCAAGAAATGATAATGAGTCAAATTTCTAAAAATCAAAGATGGATGATGAAACTTTTACGTGGCAATGCTAGGCACTACCTGTACTTTCGGCGGAACCAAATTTCAAAAACATGTGCTAATTAAGCCAAAGTCCAGTTTGAAATTAAGCTTTGTTTTTATGTTATCTCCAAATGAAAAATCTAGAGCTTATCAAAGACAATTAATGAAACAATATTTCTATATTTCTTGCATTGAATTGCCTCCTTTGGGATTGTAAATTTTGAACTCCCTTGAATGGTTTGTAAATTTTACATGCACACAATCACTTGTAAATATCGTATATCACTTAAATTCATACCTCACATTATCTCGTATATCATTTAAATTCAGACCTCACATTTGGTGATAAGTTTTGCTATCTATTGCACCTTAAACTTTAGTCTATGGTGAATATAATAGTAATAAATAAACAAGCAAATAAAAAAAATAAAAATAAAAATAAAAACTGAATACTTTATGAGAAAGAGAAGAAAAGAACTTTGGCAAGAAAAAAAATAAAGTTGTAAGCCCTACATTTATACCCTTACTGGGCAATGGCCTAAGGCCCTACTTGAGAAAGTCTCATTAAGATTGTGAATTACATAGTAAATTTTCTTATTATTTAATAACCTTACATTGTAAACTTAACAATACAAACTTAAAACATTATAAAATTTAAATTATGTATGCATAAACTTTATTAATTCTATTACTACGCATTTGAATTCTTCCCGGTTGTTAACGTTAATAAAAAAATTATCTAATTCAACTAATTTTAATAACCTAAATTATTGAATTTACTCTATTTTGCAACCAAGAATGTTAGAATAATATTAGTACAAATTGTAATTAGAACTTGAGAACAAAACTGAACTATAACATTGCCGCTAAGCCGTCAGGGGGCTACTTGTTTTATTTATATCATATTACTGCAAGTTTATCAAAATTTTAATAGTGCCCCTATTAATCTTTAACTTTTTATTTTTTGTCCCTATTTATATTACATTCTTGGTAGTTTTTCAAAATTCTAATAATGCCTCCACTAATCTTTAACATTTTCTCCCTTGAAAATCTATTCACTCTTTATATATCACATTAATCATACATTCGTTTTTTGAAAACAGAGAAAATTTTATTCTCTTTTTTCTTGTCCTATAGAGAAGAAGTCAATTTGCATCCCTTTAAATGTGAGTTTGCTATTCATTCATGTAGACAAACTGATTATATAACTCAATTTTCTTTTCAAAGAATCGACCAACATTATCGGTCACAATGACTCTGCTTTAATTAAAATTTTGCACCCAAGTTAAGTTAAATTAACTTATTATTGAAAAGCTAAAATTAATTGACCCATATCCTTTGCACCCATCAAATATATTGTCTTATATTTGTAAAGAGGAAATACCGTTCTTTTTTTAAAAAAAAAGTCAATGAAGTTCTATCATAGAAATACAAATCTAAATATATGGGCTTTTATATACATATATGTGCATGGAAGATATTTGAAATTGTACCTTATATATCTCTCTAAAAAATTGTCTATAGATTTTTCTAATCTACTAAATTTTTATTGATATAAGGAGATTCTTAGACATGGGTTAACCAAAATTTTTCTAACATTGTCTTTAATTATCATCTTGGTCCGACAAAAGAATCTATATACCTACTCAAAAAATAATTTGAAATAGGAGTATGCATAATTTTTAAAAGAGAATATCTATTAATTAAGTTAAAATTCATTTTTTATTACGTTAGTTTGAAATTTTATTTTATTTTATTATTGTTCAATCTCGTCCCCTTTCAAATCATTTTCTGGCTCCACCACTGTCACTAAGTCTAAAGAACAAAGAGACCATATTGTGACAATCAAAGAATAGTCTCATCGTTATTACGGCAAAGTAAACTAATTGAATTAAAACTAAAGAACAATATCTGTGCAATGTAATTTTTGGTGGTCTAGAGGGGATGAGCATCAGAAAACTCATTGGGTGGCATGGAATTCTGTGGTGGAGCCAAAGCAGTGGGGAGGGTTGGGATTTAGAGATTTACATGCTTTTAATATGGCTTTATTGGCTAAGTTGGGGTGGAGATTGCAAGTTATACAGAAAGATTTATTTTTTGATCTTTTTAAAGGAAAATATTTTCCTTTTATTGATTTTTTGCGAGCGTCAAAAGGGCATAATCCTTCTTGGGCATGGAGTAGTATTCTCACAACTTGTGAAGTCCTTAACAGAGGGCTTTTATGGAGAGTGGGCAATGGAAGAAGAATTAGGTGTTGGACTGATAGTTGGATTCCTTTAGCTGAGAATTTCAAGCCTTCAGCGTTTCATAGTAACTGTTCTTTTTTGTGGGTTTATGATTTGATTGACTCCCAATCTAATTTGTGGAATGAGGCAGTGATTTCTAAATACTTTAGTCATTCCGATAAAAATAAAATTATGCAGATCTCGTTGAGTCTTCGGGAGAAAGATAATCAGTTGGTCTGGGGCGTTTCTAGTAGTGGTTTGTTAACAGTTAAATTGGCCTATAAAATAGCTTTGCAAATGTCTCGGATTTGTAATAGGCCAAATGTCCATCTTTAGGAAAGTAGTTTAAAAAGTTCAGGAAAGAGAAAGGTATTGGAGTCGGTTTGAAAATTAAAAGTTAAGCCAAAGGTCAAGTACTTTTTGTGGTGTTGTTTGCATGATAAGATTGCAGTGATGAAAACACTAGGAAAGAAAAGAATATTTACTCATATGATGTGTCGGGTGTGTGAGAATAGTGTGGAAACACTTAAACATATGTTTTGTGACTGTCTTCGCTTTACTATGGTTTGGCAGTGCGAATTGTAGTCTCAGATGTGGGTGATTGTGTATGGAGTGAATGGTGGTTAAATTTGATATCCATTTGGGATTCTAATGAGAAAAAAAGGAAGGTTTGGAAGGTCTGGTAGATTTTCTTTGTTGGTATCTATAAAAGGCCAGAAATGCAGTGATTTTTGAGAGGGAGTTCTGGCCCGTGCAAAAAATTTCCATGGCGGTGGATCATTTTTAGGAATACTTGAATGTATCAAAATTAGAGCCTCCAATCTCTGTACATTCTATTGTCCGAGCCCTTCCTCCTCAGTCAAGTGGTCTCCACCTCCTTTTGGATGGTTGAAAGTGAACGTGGTATTGTTGTTAGAGACCACAAAGGATGGATAATGGCAGCAGCTACTTTTTTTGCAAAGCATGTTTCAGACCCATCAATTGCAGAAGCTTTGGTGTTGTATTAGCTTTTGTGTTGACTAGATCATGGAATTTTCACACTGTGCTTTTTGAGTTGTATACTAAAGTCGTGGTTAATGTGATTAATAAGAAGCATTTGTGCCCACTTTCAATGATGGTCATCATTGAGGATATTCAGTTTTGGTTGGCTCATGTTGAGAATTGTTCTGTGTAGTTTGTGCGAAGGGTGGGGAACCTTGCAGCGCATGCTTTGGCTAGATATGCTCTAAACATTCAGTCTGAGGTTTGCTTCATGAATGTTTTCCCTCCAGTTCTCATCGAAGTTGTTGAGCGTGATTGTTCTTATTTTTGTCATTAAATAAAATTCTCTTGCCTTGAAAAAAAAAATGTAACTGAGACCCGCTCCATCACATGGTATGATATTGTCATCCTAAGAGGCCCAACGTCCTCATTATTCAAATTTTATACCTCTTAACAAACAATATATATGGTATGATATTGTTCGCTTTGGGTCCACCACAATCCATCTTTTAGGAGGCCCGACGTCCTCGTTATTCAAATTATATACCTCTTAATGAACAATATCTATGCAATGAAATTGAGACCCTCGTTATTCAAATTATATACCTCTTAATGAACAATATCTATGCAATGAAATTGAGACCCGTTCCACCACATAGTATGATATTGTCCGTTTTAAATCCACCACAATCCACGTACCCCCTATGAGACCCAACATCCTCGTCAGCACATTTTCGGCTAGGTTTGGTTCTGATACCATTTGTAATGACCCACTCCACCACATGGTATGATATTGCCCACTTTGGGCCCAGTCCGCACAATTTTACTCTTGAATTTTACTTCAAAATACCTCGTACCACTTGGAGAGAACACACTATATATAAGCACATTCCCTTCTTCACACCTAGACGATGTGGGATTGAATACTTGTAACCTGTCAATGTGATAGCTCGTCCAATATCTCTCGCATCCATCCACATCATACTCACACACAAGGTCACCACATTCAATGTCAGAGATGTCTATTTGTTCCATTTTGATATGTCATCAAATGAAAATAGAATGCTGGATTATGAGTTATTATGAGCCAAGTGAGATCTAGATGGTCAAAACATATGTTGTAAAGCACATTTGTTTTTTACTATTACCATTTGTGTGTTTGTCTATGTCTCTGTTATGACTTACAAGCCTATGGGGTCTGATTGCTTCCACGAGCTTCTTACTTGCGAATGCCAACAAATCTATGTGTACTAATATACATTATGTTTTATATACCTATTATAATGAACCGTTTGTTTCTTGCGGGTTATGGACCCCGTCAGGGACGGATCTAAAGAGGGCCAGAGAGGGTTTTTATTTCTATTATATACATATATATATTGTAAAATTTAAAATATGCCTTTATTGAAATTATAAAAAAAAAATCCACTATAAGAATATGTCTCCCAAGAAAATTTATGGCTCTAACCTAATCGTTCTTGCTATTATCGTGTTGAGTTGCATTATGCCAATGTAGAATGCAACTTCAAGAACCAAATAGTCATTTTAATAAAGTAAATACTGAGTTGTTACTTTCTATGACATGCTTGTGGTCGAATGATTCATTCCCTACTTTTGAGAAGTAAAAACTAATCTCTCTAGCTGAATTTTATATAAAATAATTTTATTCAATTGCTATCATGAAATTTGATGAAGAATCTAAGACTTATATTGTGGTTTCGCACTCTAGCAGTGAATTTGAAATATTAAAATGGATTGGTGATCTTACAAAAAAATGGTTCAAACCAAAAAAGATAAGGTGAATTTGTTAGTTTATTTGTTTGTGATATTGGCATTGATACAACTAGTTGCGACTGCCACGTTAGATAGGGCATTTTCTACTATGAATATTGTGAAGAACCAATTTTGCAATCAGATGGGTGATCAATGGATAAGTGTTAGTTTGATAGTATATGTTGAAAAATATATGCGTAGTAGCACAGATAATTATGAACGATGTTTTCAAAATATGAAAACTCGTCGAGGATAATTGTAAATATATTCAATAAAATTATCAATGAATGATAAAGTTCTTTTTTTTTTTTTTTGATAAGTCAAAAAAAAAACATTATCCTATTTATGTTTAAGGCTGCTCTCCCTCAAATAATTTTTTGGATTCGTCACTAGATCTGGTTCTAGAATTCTCTTGTAGCATATAAGAGCGTTTAGGGTTTGGAGTGTAGTACGAGAGAATACTGATTTTTCCATAGTGTAATGTTTCACCATATCTTCACTATAGACGTAGGTTTTACGTCGAACCATATAAATATGTGTTCTTTGTGTGGTATATGTTTGCTTTTCTGGTCGTGTTTTTTTATTGCGTTCTTGGTTTGTGGCGTTTGTCATAACAAAAGTAATGAATTTAATATAGAGTTGGTAAATAATGAGAAAATCAAAGACATATTTGAAAATATGGGAGGGAGTAAAGCAATTAGACTAGATGGCATACTCCATAAAGACATGGAGAACATTAATGCTGTGTTTGGTACGCAGGAATAGAATGGAATGAAATGCTCATTCCAACCATTCTTTGTTTGGTATGGATTTTAAGGTGAGAATGGTCATTCCTTTCCATTCCCAATAACATTTAAAAAAAAAATCATATTACCAAAAAAATCCTTCACCCCCACCACCACTTTCACCACCACACCGACTCTACCATCACCACCACACCCACTCTACCACCACCACTACCATCGGCTCTACCACCACCGCCACCGTCGCCTCGGCCATCATCACCCCACCCCCTCCATATCGCCATCTTCCTACTCCACCACACCACTACCTCCATATCATCGCCACCTTCCACCACCGTCGTCGCCACCATATCACATCGCCACCACCTCCACCCCCACCTTCCTCCACATCGCCACCACCTCTACTGCCACCCCCACCACACCACTCCACCACCTCCACATTGCCACCTTTCTCCACCACCACCTCCAAATCGCCACCTTCCTCCACCACCACCTCCACATCTACACATTCCTCCACCACCTCTACATCACCACCTTCCTCCACCACTTCCACTGCCACCCCTACCGTACATCGCCACCTTGGTCTACCACCTCCACATTGTTACCTTCCTCTACCATCACATCACCACCCCCACCATATCAATCGACCACCTTCATATCACCACCTTCCTCCACCACCACCTCCACATCACCGCCTTCCTCCACCACCACCACCTCTACATTGCCACCTTCACTACCACCCCCACCCCCACCACCACACCGTCACCACCACCTCCACCGCCACCCCACCACCTCCACATCGCCACCTTCCTACACCACCACACATTTCTTGGTTTAAATTATTTGTCACTAGGAGGGGTATTTTGGAGGATTTAATTTAAAATTTATTTCATTCCTACCTCATTTCATCTTTGTAACCAAAAAATAAAATGAGAATGATCATTCCATTCTCATTCTCATTTCATTCTCAGCTTCATTCCACTCTATTCCCTGAATACCAAACACAGCATAAGAAAATATAAATTGAATGGCTAATAAATTTATTTAACAAAATTCTAAATAGAAAACGATATCGAATGAGTGAAAGAAAAGCACAATAATACTTATTCACGAAATAAATGGGATATACCAAATTGCAACAATTATATATCAAGGAGTTAAATTGATGAATCATACAATGCAATTATGGGAAAGAGTGATAGAGCTAGTAAAGATTAAGAAAGAAATCCACAGTTTTTAATAACTAATTTGGATTTATGCTAGAGAGATCCACAATGAAGGCTATATATTTACTTAATAAGTGAGGCATTTGAAGAGGGTAGAAATTGACAAAAAGTTCTACATATGGCTTTATAAACTTAGAAAATGTATATGATATATATGTTGTCAAGAAATACAATTTGGTAGACTTTATAAAGAAAACAAAATCTTATGGATATAATAAAAATTATTTGAGATATGTATGTAAATCCAGAGACTATAATTCACACTACATGTGATGAGACTAATGGTTTGTACTAATAGTTTGCACTAAGTCCATATTAATTGATTTGCAATAATATTAGATATGATCACAAAACTAAGACTTACAAATTAAAAGACATTTCATGGTGCATATTGTTTACCGATAATATAATGTTATTAGACACTTTTAAAGAAAATTTAGTATTAAAATAAAAAAAAATGTGGAGAAATGTGTTAGAATCAAAAGGTCTTAGTATAACTAAAATTGATTATATGGAATGTAAATTAAGTAGAGAATCACATATTGATAATATAATGATTACGCTTTAAAACAGAAGATTATTCAAAGTGATATTTTTATAAAGTCAATAAATAAAAATTTATCCTCGTGTTTTTGGTTGTGTTTGCTTTGTTCATGATTTGAGTTCTCTCAAAAAAAACTTGATTATAAGTCTTTCAAATCTGTCTTTGTTGGGTGGTTGTTGGGAAGTTGATTGGAATGGTGAACTGATTATTGTATGGGAAGGATCGGCGAGGAAAGAGTAATAAGGGTATACGGCAATGGAGGTTGAGGAGAGAAGGAACACAATCTTTTTCAGGGTAAGACAGGCGTTCATGATCGATAGAGCCTAGTAGCTCTTTCTGCATCCAAGCATATAAAATAAGTAGTTTTCTCGAAGCCTATTAACCCTAGTAGTTGAAGGAAGCCAGTCGACCTAGGATCAGGGGCAGACCTATTGAGTCCCAAGTGGGTACAAACGTACCCACTTAATTTTTTAAAAAAATTCCTTTACATATGATAAATAAAATTATTTTTTGGGTCTTAGTGCAATTTATATAACTTACAAGGTTTATATGGTAATAAAACAAATTTAATGAGAGCTCTTTTTTTACCAGTGAGGCAGTAACCCACTTTTCTCGTCCACTTATTAGTTATCATACAAACAATATATAACATAGAGTGAGGGAGAGCAACACATGATGCACATCGCAGAGTGTTGCACGCGGTGGCTCCTCGGGTCTCTCTGATCTCACAAATCAAACTCGAAAGGCTAGATCTCTCAAATTTCACAAACCTAGTCTAAGTAAGTTCAAATTTTGCAAACCCTCCTTTTGATTTTCAAAACCCTAGCTCAAGTACATTAGTGATTTTGTTATTGATTTTGTGAGTTGTTTTGAAGTAATACGAGTATTGATTTTATGAATTGTGAACTTGTGATTAAAAATTGATTGAGTATTGATTGGGAGATGAGTTAATGAATAATTGTTTGGTGACATATATTGAGAAAAATGTATTTGAGACCATTGGCAATAAAGATATTATTCAACGTTTTTAGAATATGAAGTCTCGAAGAGGATTGTTATAAGCAATAGTTATAATATCATGTTATTTTGGCATTTTGTTGTGAAAAAAGATATTAGATCTTTATATGTCGTATTTTATTTTGCTGTGTTTTTAGTACTTAAAAAAAATCATCTTACTTGACTCTTACGTTCGTAACCACTTGTTCAAATTCCTGACTACGCCCCTGCCTCAAATGCTCCCGTTTCGATCCTTGCTTACTAAACAGTTGCACCCCCAGATATGTATGTTGGGAGAACCTCATGATCCTTCCATGTGGAAAGAAGGGAAGGAAAAAGAAGTGAACACGAATACTAAAAAGGAGTCATATGAACCTCAAAAAAATAGGGGATAGGGAGTGCGGTACGGGCTTTTCTGTTGGGAACAGCAGAAACGCAAAAACAAATTATAACCAATCTCACACAAAAAACAAGATATATGTGATTCAACACAACCTGACCTACGTCCACGGATGAGAAAATGGAGACAGACAAGTGAGATTTTATGCAATAAGATAATAATAAAAAATTAAAATGAAAATTCTACTGAACAGACATAGGCCAACTATTTTATATGATTCAAAGTGTTGGGCTTTATGAAATAAACATGAGCAACATATTCATGAAGTGAAAACGAGGATGTTAAAGATGGTGCATGATTGAGGTGACTAGAAGAAATAGAGTTGTTGGGATTAAAACTGTTTGAAATTTTTTACCATGATTTTGTGTAAGTGTGAAGGTAGTAAAGTGCAAGAAAATAAAAAGAGCAACTATAGGACCACCAAGAATGCAAGGATGTATACGTTTCGTTCATGTTGTACTTATGTTTATGGGTAATTAGCAAGAATTCACTAATTTAAACTTGGAGATTACGACATTGATGAATTTAATTATCCAACATAGAAACCAATGGAACCACTGTCATCTCACTCTCACAACTCAATCAAGCCTAATATATATACCACAAATTGCCTTCAATCACTTTCATAGTCGGATATTGTTGCTCATAAATCTTAGCTTTGAGTCCGGAACGGAGTCAGAAATTTGTTTCAGGGGAGCACTATGAACATTATAAAATAATTTCTTTTTCAACAAACATAACAAATATATAAGAACTTAAATTATAATGTAAAGAATCAACTAGCAAAAATTCGATCAAAATCGGTTTAACGATAATAACTAGGTTTGCTTGTAACATAGATTTTGGCCCAAATTCCATCATTTAGGGTTTTTTTTTTTTTTTTTGTGGTGTGTTTCAATGCTATAAGAAGACAATCAATTTTTTTGAAATTTTTGCTAGTGATAGAATCAGACTTAAATTCAACTAATTTTTTGTAGTTATCTTATTTTAGTATGAGAGACTCAACACTCCACTTTTCTACATTTACACTCCACTTGTCTTTTTCTTTTAAATGAAATGACAAAAAAGTCCTTAAACTCATTAATCCATTATTCCTTTTTTTATAATAGGGTTAAATACACTGACCTCCTCCCAAATTTGATATAATTACACATGGATGTTATATTTGTAAAATAGTTACGCTCACCTTCTTATGTTTTAAAAATAGTTACATTCACATCCCTTCAACACGTTGAAATGACCATTATGCCACCATTATTTGAAAATGGTTGTTCCTTACCATTTATAAAATGGAGGGCATTTTAGTCAATATTTAGACAAGAAAGAGGTGAGTGTAACTTTTTTACAAACATAACACGTGTGTAATTAGGACAAACCACAGGGGAGGTCAGTGTATTTAACCCTTTATAATACCATAACTACCCTTTATAATATAAATTTCAACTCATTTTACTGTCTCTAAAGATTTCTTTCTTCTTGGGTCATTATTTTTTTAAGTACTTTTCTTTAACTTGTTATTTATTCAACAGAGATAAAAAAATTTTTTTGATATTTTATTCAACAGAGATAACCTTTTTTGAGTAAAATTGTTTTACAACAATTTATTCAATAAAGATAATATTTTTTGGGTCCCTCTTTTTTTCTTTTCTTTTTTCTGCATACCATATGGATACACTCCTGTTAAAAGATAATATACTTACATTATTCAATAAAGATAATACACTTACATTTTTTTTGTCCTGTCAAAAGACAATTTACTCATTATACCAAGATTTTAGTTCTATTTGTATTTCTTATGCTTTTTAAGTGGAAATACCAACAACAACAAAAAAAGAAAAAATTTACTCAATGTGTTCATAGGAAAGAATCAAGGATGATGGTTTTACTATATATCACCATGGTCAATTGCAACCTCAGCATGGTAAAATGTAAATATGTAATACAACCTCAGAGTTTGTGTGAAAATTTTCCTTGGAAGTTCCATCCATGGAATAAAAGTGAATTTTTTTTTCCAGTAAGTAAATAGAATTGTATAGAAGAATAAGGGATGTACAGATAGAGAGAGGGCACAGCCCACAAGCTCTGTGAGTTCTTGAACAAGTGATCTGAGCTCAGAAGGGTTGTTAGCTATGACCCTCACTGGATTGGATATGGATGTAATCTTGAGGGGTTCTTTTTTAATTTTTGGGGGTTTTGTGCTCAAGGCAACAATGGTAATGGTGACTTCTAAGATTGCTCATTTTCATTTTGGATTTGTTTTCTAATGGTTCAACTACTTAGAGAGTGTATTTGATGGAGAGAGGCTTCCAAGAAATGAGGATTAAGTGACAAAGTTGAAAAAAATGAAAGAAGAAAGAAGAAAATTATGTATGACCATGCATAATGCTCCTATGTGTAAATTAGGTAGCACTAAATTTCTAAAATGTCTGCCCCCGAAATGTCGCGATATAGTTTGAAAAACTTTTCTTTAGGAAGAAAGTATACAATATACAATGATGTGGTAGCCCGATCAGTCGTTTCTTCTAGGTTTGTTTGGTTAGCCGCAACTATTTGTAGAATGATAGAAAGTGTGAGTAAAAAAAAATAAAGTGAAGGAAACGAAAATTTAGTTTTTTACGTGCATTTTGTTAGCGTGAATTTTTTTTTAAAAAAGTTTTAGAAAAATCTTATTTTGTTAGTTTGGATGGTAGGAAAGTGAAAAAAAAAAGATTCTACTTATCAAAATTATCCTTATGATTTCAAATACTAGAAAAATAAAAAAAATTGAGTTTGATCAATCCTCTTCATACCCCATTGTTTATATTCATTTTTAAATAATTTATATTTGAAAAAAGCTTTCATAATACATATATATTATGCACTACAAGAAGAATGAATTTTATTGAGAAAAAAAATACTAAAATACATATAAATGTATTAATACATCTTTCTATATCGGACTTCTAATCTTGTCAAAAAAAACTGGTCTTCCTAAAACTTCTCTCGCGAGAAACAATTTTTGTTAGGTGGTTAGACTGTATAAACTATTTCTTAGAAAATAAAAAAAAAAGTTGCTGGATGTTTAGCATAGGCTCGCTAACCGATATAGAAACAATTAAATTAATAGGAGTATAATAGGAAAATAAAATATAAAATAACAATTTTTACGATAAACTAATTTTTTCTGTGTTTTATACGGAAACGTTGTTACGAGAATCCTAATTTCCTAAAAGTTTTCTGCTTCACACTGTCCAAATGCTTAAAAAGTTTAAAAAATTTCCGCTTCTTTTCCTCTCCTGCTAGTTCCGACTAACCAAACTTACCCTTAAAAATTATCAATTTCTCTGTTATTAAGTTTGAAAGCCTTCTTTTTATTACAATCTCGTGTGTGTGTAAATTACTTATGTTATCCCCCATGAAATAAATTGGGCTTATGTATCAAAAATTAATGAAACAATATATGTATATTTCTTGCATTTAATTACCTCCTTTGGGATGGGTCATCATGTAAGATGGGTGGACCGGCGTTGAATAATTTCTTTCTGCCATTGGTTTGCTGCATAAGGGTACGACTGATACAGGAAGGTTCATGAAGACTTGAACCATGCGTTTTGAAATCTAGATTTTTATTTTTCTTATGGCATTTCACACTACAGGTTGATGAAGCTTCTGATATTTATTTAGTCCTTACTTGTATGTTAAGCTAGTGTGTTTCCAAAAAATGAAATTCACTCAAATTATTAAGGAATGACAGATAAACACAAACCAGACATTGTATGGAAAGCAAACTTTGAAATTCCAAATTCCAAAACCTTTAACATGTAATACAGAACCAAAATCAATTTTTTTTTTTTTTCTTTTGGGTAACGAAAACCCATCCCACCTGCTAGCTACTTTGGAATCTCGGATGGTTTGCAAATTCCAGATGCACGTAATTGCCTGCATATAACGTGCATCATTTAAACCAAGGTCCTTGGTAATTGTTGCATCTGAAGCTTGAGCCTATGCCGGATATAATGGTGATTAATAAACAAGTAAATGAACAAAATAAGATTACAAAGTTGGATACCATACAGGAAAGAACAGAAAAGAAACACTAATAAGAGAAATTTGCTCTAAGCTCTTCATTTACAACCTTCCACAACAAAACAACTAGTTTACAGCAGAAAGACAGAGGGGGGGAATCAACATTACATCTTGGTAGGGAGCAAAGGCATCCCTGTTGGTGCATAGTAAGTATATGTCCAATGGAAATTTAAAAAAAAAAAAATTTAATTACAGTAAAATGACAATGAATAACCAACCTCATGTAAGATCCACAACTAAAGATGATTGTGCTAATGTACAGATGTACAGAACCTGACTGAAAAAGAAAGAGAAAAAGAGGCCTTCTGCTACTATGCAATATAGAAAGTGGTCAGTCAGAATGCGGCAACAAGAAGCCGAAGCCTGAGTCCTCACGAATAAGAGGTGGTGGTTCAATGTCAGAGATTTCTATTTGTTCCATCGACTTTGATATGTCATCAACTGAAAATGGAATGCTGCATTATGAATCATTATGAGACATCAGTGATCACTACACAGAGAGAGAGAGGGTAAGAATAAGGGGGCAGGTTCTCTGGACTTCAGAAATTATGGGAATCCTACACATTTACACAAGTTTGGTTTCATTCCTAAATCTCTATTCATTTGGACCAGTCTTCAGTTTCTTATTATTAGTTTTTCTCATTCAAAATATATATATATATATATATATATATATATATATTAATGATTATAGCTTTACAAAAGATAAATGTCACAATAAGCACAAAGTAACATGATATAGACTATGAGTATCAACAAAATAGTGGCTCGTGCTTTGGGTTTCCGCATTAGCATCTTTTATTACTATGAAACTGTCAAATTGTCAATAATGTTTAATGCCAAAAACAGAACCTGATCATTGAAAATTTGGCGAGGAAAATAATTTTTGGTCTTTCGAAAGCTAAGTGGTTGCTAAAAATCCTATACCCATCCTCTCCACGTAACTCTTAAATTAAGTTCCCATGAAATGCAACGCGAAATCTGAAACAAAAAAGTAAGAAAAGGAAAGGAAGAAGAGATCATCAAGTGGAAGCATGTTGATGCTAACCTTGAATCATCATCTAATAAAAAAGAATTGCTAACTGCACTGTTCGAGTCTTCAGTCATCAACACCCTCATGCTGGATATAATCTGAATGAAGATATACACATGCCAAATCTTATTATGGTTAGAATTGCCATAAATGTATGTGGTACGAAGATGTCTCAAACTTAGTTTGAATAATGGCATTCATAAAAACTTACATCCGGGGACACACTGTGAGTGCCATACTTGTCATCCCAGTACATTGTACTGATCCGATACAGCTGCTGTATGCTAAGTACCTGAGGAAAGAAAAATAAAATAAATAAAACACTAGTTGATGCCCAAGGAAGATGTGAAGGTAGAAATGACTGTATCTCCTGTTATTTCTGGAATAAGAAAATGTCTCTCTCACTGGGCACAGGGTATTGCTTATTTCATTCAGTGTTTTCTTTGGTTTCTGATGTATAACCTGAATTAGAAGACAGAATGTTACAGCGGTTTTACCACTTCTCTTTCAAGATGAAATTCAAAGATGAATAGAGAAAAGATGAGATAACCAGAAATCCTATTGCCTGTCTGATATGCTTGAGCTCATCCCAAGCTGAACCTGCATACTGCAACAATATTTTAAATATTTTTTTTCTGGGATAAATAATACAATCACAAAGTGAAGTGACAGTAAATCCAAGGTACCTCATCGGTCGCCTTGTAACACCAATGTTCCAGTTCAGCCAATCCTGCTTTAACATATTCACCATTACTAAATGAACAGCATTCTCGCCTTAATAGAAGGCTGCAACCAGAAGCAATGTACGCAGAACTATAAGGAAATATTTCACCCACAGCATAATAACTCAAAAGCATCCAAACAGAAGGCAAATGACAATACCTGTTGAATAGTTGAACATTGATGAAAGAAAATATTTGTGTGAAAACCTTGCGAACTAAAAATGGGGGCACCTGAAATAGATAAAGAAGAAAATAAAAAAAGAAACAGAAACAGGTAAGCAAAAAAATACTTAACTGCAAATAATAAATAAACACAAAATACCATAATACCAGAAGACATTTCCAATGAAAGCTCAATAATACACAGCACAAAAGGTAACTAATTTCCCAAGTCTGCATTGCTGGAATTGGCTGGGACACTTGAGCCACACTAGTATCAAGAAGCAAGACTACGACAGCCAATCCTTTAACTTCCGAGTAATGAGAGAAAGAAGGAATAACATAAAGATGGAACAGAAACAACAGAACTTTCACTAACATGATTTGCTTTCAAAGTATTCAAAAAATTTCCAAGGCTCTTCACAATTCCTTGCCAATGAGCAATCAAAGCTTGCTGGGCTGCAGTGTTGGCAAGTGAACGTGATGAACCCTTAACTAAGCTTGCTCTGGAAGTTCTTGGAGCCTGATTATCAGATCCAAACATAAAAATCTCAGTGTTTACAATTCAGAAGGGAGCAAAGTTAGAGTTATGAACTAAATGAAGCATTCACCTTTTTATATTACTTGCTGATTAGTAAAGTAACAGTATCAGTTACCTGGATGCATAACCCAAGCAATGGAGAAATCTCTTTTTTAAGATTATCTCGAATCATTCCATAAATCTTCTCTACATATGCTGTAAGTTGCTGCTTGAAAAGCAAAGCTGGGTATTTGGCTTCAACTTGGTGTAAAGTTTTTAATCCACCAGTAAGGCCACCATTTACAAAGGAGAGATTATTAACTCCTTGAGGAGTTCCACGGAAACTCTAAAAGAAACAGAAAAAGACCTTAAGTAACTAAAGGACTTAAACTTTGTTAAATGGCAGAAAATCATTAGGTTCAACGTAACAATTCTGGTTACCTGCGTCATCCTCCCAAACAGACTAACTGAGGATCGACGACGTTGAGGAGCCATTCCAGCTGCACTGCTTGCTTTTAGTGTACGCTGAAGTAGCAGCAAAAGAGTTGAGGAATTGGATAACCAATAGGCCAAGACATCATTGTTATCCTGGGTTTTCTGTTTAAATGATAATGTTCAAGTCAAAAGAGGCTTCTGATGTTTAAAAATAAAAAATCAGCAAGGGCATATGGTATTTGATAGTTCAAACCTCAATAGTATGGCCGATGGTCTGAATGATTCGATCAAACACACTAGTTCGCTCAACTTCAAAAGATCTCCATTGCAGAAGGCATTTATAAATGATACACGCAGCAATTGGTCTGCTTCCCGTGAAGCCTAGGTGTTGTGCAGTACATCGAATGAGCAACTCCTGATTCTCCTGCTGTTTCTCATTTAGCGATTTTTGTGGTTTCTCCTCCACTTCAGAAAGATCCCTTTGGTTCATTGAAGTGCTTTGCAGATCCTAATGCAATTTTACAGGTCATCATCAAAATGCATAGTTATGAAGATAAATAAATAAGTTCAGTAACACAAATAGTGGGTTTAAACTGTCAATTTACCAGTCCCATCTTTCTATCCCCGAAAATATGACCACTTTCAGCACCCCTCTGCCAATTAAGAAAACAGGAAAATTTGTAAATATCCTCAGCATTATAAAGTTATTTTCCTAATTTGACATATAGGGTTCATTTCTTGGAGTACCTGAACAACTGACTTAGAACGTCCTGAGAGGAATTTATTAGGTGCCAAGGACACAGCCTGTTGTCGGAGAACCTTATTCTCTGACTCTATATTGGTGAGCTTCTCTTCTAACCTAATTTCAATTTGAATGTTCAATTAACCACATCCAATAAGACGAAAGCAGTGTTGAGTCAGTTGACTACTTTCTAGAGATACAAAGGTGTAGATAAAGGCTCTGTAATGCAGCCCATGGACTATGCTTGTTCAAGAACATCAGATAATT
Organism: Cornus controversa; assembly: GCA_026545225.1. NCBI lineage: Eukaryota > Viridiplantae > Streptophyta > Magnoliopsida > Cornales > Cornaceae > Cornus > Cornus controversa. The sequence continues at coordinate 35,095,648 of CM048852.1, read as the reverse complement.
ATCCAGTGATATCCATGGAACAAAACTTTAAAAGATTGTGGACTCGGCATTCCTTGTGGGAAAGGACTGCATTTATTAGACAATCATTTGTTAGTGCAGCTACACTACAAGGTGCTAGAAATTGCACAAAGATGTGGAACAGCAAGTGTGTTGTGGTCTTTGAAATTTCAATCAGCTTCGTGGATAGGAAAGGAAGATAGTGGAAAAAGTTATACTGTGATCATGCAGCATGTAAAGGATATATCTAAAAATTTACCATACTTAATTCTCCAGTGTCTAGTCATTAAGATAGTAATTTATACCATTATATACTTAAATCAATTGTATTGTTATTAAACCGGATACATGTATAAACAACAGATATGTTGTGCTTGATCCTTGGCTCAATCCCTAAATGACTCCATCTATAATTCACCCAAATAAATGGAAAAGTTTCTTGCAGACATACTTTCTTCCCTGTAGCTCCCTCTTATTCCCTTTGTCTATCTTGTATGAACAAGGATGGGAATATGCATCCTGATTCTTGCTTTTCATCCTTTTAAAAGTAATCTTTGCTTGTGCTTTGAAAGAGAAGACGGACATTGCATATGAACTCATGCTTCCCATTCTAAAAACTTGGGCACAAAATTGTGCATGTTTTGATGAGCAGGTAGTATATGCAATAATTTATCTAACCTGTTTCAGAATTTCTACAATTTGTATAGGAATAAATCTAGTGAAAAATATATCGAACACATTCAAAGATGAGATTAGTTAACAGGAAAATGAATAATGTCAGGATAATGCATGTTAATGGGTCATATTACCTGCTCAATGATTCCTGAAGTTGCTGAACTTTTCTCTGTGTTTCATCCAACTTTTTACGTCTTTCTTCACTAGATTCTTCAGATTCGGCGTATTTCCTCCCCAAATCATCATTTTTGTCCTTTTCTGACTGTAGCAAGGCCTAAGGGGCATAAAACAGAGGTTAAAAAAAATTAAAAAAAACTCAATGGTATGTTTTTACTAGCTGAACAGAAAATATGTCTATACAAGCAACACGTCATGAGAATCCAAATATAATTGGAATTCGACGTTGACAAATTCTCAACAACATTGAAATTTTGAAAGAGTCAATTATACAAGGCAAGCTCACATTTTCGGTGAAATGAATAAAGAATTACAAAGTTACCATAATGTCTCTCTCTTTCTTTTTTTTTTTACCCTCCCTGATACTAATTTTTAGGCCACTGGTTTTTTAGTGTAAATTTATAATACCTATATCGAGTATTTATCTAAGGTATTTGTGCAAGGCAAAGAAGTTCTGAGTAATTATAGAAAAGCAATTGACTCAAGAATAAGGCAAATAGAATATATAACTTTCTAATGCATGTTATACTCCATAAGTATGTGATCTCTGTATTCTCCTTACGTTTATCTATAACAAGGATTGCACCAATTCTCCAAACACTTCGTTAAGTCATTATGCCAGATCATGTTTAATATTCTTCTTTTCTGTCCAAGTGAAAAAACTCAAAGTAGTTACATAAGTAATCTTATTCCAGGAAAAAACCCTTGTGTCCCTCATTTTGTCAAAGCAGACAGGAACTTAGGCAGAAGCTATACAACAAAAACTCTATTGTAGAAAGGCCACTGAGTGTTGATCCATGTGAATGCTGGGATGTAATCCGAGTATAGACATAACCTTTAGCATTATTTTCATAAAGTAGCTGCCCTCATACTTGAACTCGCATTCTTACACTTTGCAAAGAGTGGCTGCTCTATTGTGTTGAGACAAATAGCCTAAGAGACAGGTTGTTTATTGATGCAAGAGATGTGGAATTTTAAAGCAGATGAGTGAGGCATTCTTGTTTATTATTAAAAACAATTTTTCATATGATATTCAATGCAATAGATGTAGAATGTATTAGTATAGATCTGAGTAATTAAGATACAAGATTCCATGTATTTGATACGATGGAAAATAAACTGTATACTGTCCAGTGCTTTATACATTACTACCTCTAATCTCTCCACTTCTGCTGTTAGCGATTCAATTTTTTTGGTATCTTCAACAATAACTGGGGTCTCCTTGATAACAGGTGGTGCTTCTTCAATTGCCTTCCTTGCAGCTTCTCGTTCCTTGACAACCAAAGCATTTGTTTCATCAATTCTGTTTTGTGTATCTCGCAAAGAATTCTGCAATTTGGCAATCTCTTGCACTTTTGCTTCTTCCAAGTCAGTCTGAAACATGATTTCAAATGTTGGCATTAGGATATATATTATATATGTGGGTGTGTGGGTGGGTTGGGGTATAGATCTTAAGTTCTTTAAATGGTGCGGTATCAAGGAAGCAATTTAATGGCATTGAAGTCAAACATTTCTCTGTAAGATTAACTGACTGACAGTCCACCAAATTCTGTAATAGCTCAAGATTTAGTTGTAAATGTATCAGTCTTGTATACGAACTTCCCACAGAAGATGTAAGCAACTGAAATTAGCACTATTCTTCTATAAATATAATGTTATTCGCAGAATGTAACATTACCCTTAAACGTTTTTCCAATTGTAAACGCCATGTGAGTTCCTCCACTTGTTTTTCAAGCTTATCCTTTGCTTCTTTAAGGGCACCTGTTTCCCTTGCGGCCTGCAGAGAGTTGGAGTTGGAGGTTAGTATTCAAATTCTAACAGGAAAAAAATTATGACATGCTGTACATGATGCAACATAAAGTCCTTATATGCCAAGAAATTGTATACAGTCCATGTAGGTGTAGATAAGGTTCAAGAGAAGAGCATCTGACTCCATACACCCTTTCAGTTTCATGCATGCAGCTTACCCTTCACTGCACGAATATTAATCAATGGATTTTCTGATACCAATGGCATAGCAGTTCCTAGAATATGATTTTATGCAACTTAAATAGAAAGTATTAGCAATGTTGACCATTTTGAGCTTCCATAACTCCCTCCTGGCAACTCTTCCCCTCCATCTGCATTGTGTAACTATTGATCCTCTCCTGAACTTCTTATAGTATGAGGAAGCTCTATGGCAACGCCACCTGGCCTGCATAACAATAGCATTTATTTGAGAGCCTAATTCACAACAAAATGTATCTTCCAAGATATACAATATCATAAAGCATCAACCTGAATAATAATTGCAGCTTTAGTCTGCTTCCTAAATCTGAATTCCTTTCGAGCATCCATTGCACGCAAACCAGTTTGCAGGACAAGCACCGAAACCCAAAGTTTTCTATAGGCTTTTCTGTCTTGGTATCTACGTGTGTGCTTCTGGATCTTCATAGCAGCTGCCTCCCATCTCATATTCTCATAAAGTTTGCAAGCCAGTCTACCTAGAAGTCACATAAAAATATGTGAAAATGGAAGTGGAAAAGGAAAAGCTTAAGTAGTCAACCTACGCCCTATAGTGTAATACCATAGACATATCCTAATAGAGTTCGATATTAAGGACTGAAGTGATATTTCCTGAGAACAGAACGACATTTAGTTGACAATACTTCGAGGATTTTCGTATGGCTCACCTCTACATACGGATTGCAACCAAATGGTAGCCTTTCGCAATGCTATGAAACGTTTCCGAGCATTATGCGTTCGTATGCGCCATTGTATGGTTTTCGCTGCATTATTAAGTACATCTGCCCTATGTGCATCTAATTCAGCCATCTGACCAGCTCTCAGAAAAATCTTTGTTTTACCAATCTGCAAAAGTATTTGATAGTCAATTAAATTGATGCCTGCAGAAAAAATTAGTGGCTAAATCCCTTTAGCCCAAAAACAATTGCATTTACAAAATATATATATATATATATATATATATACTTAGACCCGTAGATGCACCAGTAAAGAAGATTAATTTGCATAAAAGGCAAGACCGAGGCAAACCGAAACTAAAATGGGATGAAGTAATTATAAATAATCTCAAAAATTAAATATAGGAGAAATGGCTTATAAAAGAAAAGAAAGAAAAATAGATTCATGTAGTCAGTCTAATTCCTATGTGATAAGGCGTGAATGATGATGATGATGTCTCAAATAGTTGAAATGTAATTATCATACAGATTAGGGTTGTATGGTTCTAATAATATGCATGGGCATTTGGAATAGCTGGTGGAAGCCTACAAAATTTATATAAGATTAAAGAGAATGGAGTATCAGAAAACACTATGTTCGTTATTTTAATGAATAACAGCAGTTATAACAAGGAAAGAGGCCACATGGTATTACCTGGAACCCTTTAAGCCCCTTCTTTTCCAGAATCTTTCTGCAATAGATTTTTTCGTCGTAGCTGATCATAGATGCATTACATTCAGAAAGAATGTTCAGAGCTATTCAAGTAAGAATACTCCAGCAGCAGATGTAAAATTGGCCATGAACCATAACAATAAATCAGATTTTAACAATGTCACCTTTCAAGCAGCAATTCAAGCTAAAAGAAGGTACTTACTTCCCTTCCAAGAACTCTGGAGCAAGAAGTCCAAATCGGTTTATGAATTCAAAAAAAGCACGGCGAGTAGGATATCCAGCACAACTGATTCTGATCGCCTCTAAAACACCCTACAAAGACAAGAATTAACTACATCAACTGTGCAAAAGATACAAAATGTTAGATAAGCCCATGTAAAAAAAAATTTAAAAACAAAACCACATAATTCAAATGTACTCACACCACAACGCAACTGTTGCATGATGTTGTCATTCTCAAATATGGCAGGTTTTAGAAGATTATTTGGCTTTACACATCTAATGTAATGAGGTTCTGTAGCATTTAATGTTTCCATCAACTGTTGTAGTTGTATCTGCACCATTAGATTGTAATAACATGAGTTGTCAAACTTTTTTATTTTGGTATGCTATATTAGCCACAATATATTGAGACTGACATGCTGTGGTACTTATAATTTTATTAAATCAGCTATTGTTTATTCCAGGTTAATTAACAAACATTATACCAAAACAACAGAAGCAAAAATACCTTAAAACGAGAACCAATCAAAGAAAATTTTGAAGATTTGGTAGTTTCTTCTGGGATTGCAGGGAAAAGGCCTGCTACAAAAGAACATTTGGAAGCACCCAACAAATCCTGATGTTCAGGAACCACATAGTCTTTGTTTTTGTCCAGAAATTGGTTGGATTGATATTGAACCTGGAAATAAAAGGAATGAGGGAAAATATCTAAATGCAACAAAAACCTTAAGTACACAGAAATCATGCTTTAGTAACTGAACATACCTCTCCAGCATAATGTGAAATTGTGAAATCTGTTTGAGAGAGTTTTGGCTTGATGAAGCGCTTGTGAACTTTAAACGTCTGATAAAGTTTATTCGAAAATGTTTCATGTGTTGACTTCGGAAACATACTGAAATTAAAGACGCATAGTAAACAAGAATAAGAAATTACCAATTTATGTGTTAGTTAGAATCTTGGAACTGAAATTTCCATGCAGATTGATAAAGCAATTATATTTTGAAGGTTTTGCTACCCACAGAGGGGAAAGGGAAAAAGACAAGAAGAGGTAAAGGAACTTGTAAGATAACAATTCTAAGGGCCATGAAGACCTTCTTTTGAGTATGAAACAGAAAAGTATCAAAGCAGAAGTGAAGGAAATCAGTGTACCAGGCTTCATCGAGAAGAGCAATGATTCCACCTGGTTTCTGCAATAAGAAGTACCAGAAGTTATAAAATTATAACGATGACAGATTATGACAACAGTGTTCAAATAGATGAATGAGCATTTAGCCCACGAATGTAAAATAAAAAATACTCAAGGATCACATGCCCATCTTCATGGAAATGATTTTTAGATAAAATATAAGAAAAAGTTCATATTCTTGGATCATTTATTTGTTACACACTCCTCTGTCCTGCTTTTTGCTTGATAAAGAGCCCATAAAATTAGAAATTTCTAAGCCAAACTTACAAATGTATACTCAAGTGATATACTTACATTTTTGGTTACGTAGAAATGTCAATATATCAACATTAGAATCTCCATTACACAAAATTATATGAAAAATAAAGGAAAAAACGAAAAATGTAAATAAACTAAAAGAAATAAGAAAAATAGAAAAAAATAAGCACAAATGTTTTGAAAATAACACTAACAAATACACACACATAATCACCACATTGTGAACCAAAAGACAACGAGCAACTTTTGTTGTTTGGACTTGCCAAATTAAAGTGAGCAACCCAGCTGTTTGGACTTGTCAACCTGTAGCTTTTGTTGTTTCGTCTATAGTCTATACCAATCTACAAGCTTCAAATGCATTGAAAGCCACTCAGACCGAATAAATATTGTATGACAATATTTACACAGAGAGGCAGCTGAATTGAAGCTCTTAGAGTGCTTATAATAATGCATTGATGGGACTGCATAGTCAAACTGCACCCTTTAAGACTGAGGTTCCAATCACTAATATGCCATTAGGTACATGTAACTAGTGAGCCTCTTTTTCTAATACATATTCAGATGAGAGCTACTCATATTAGAATAAATAAAAAAGCATAAACAAACAGAAAATTTTAAATCACATAGATGCAGATATGCTCACAAATCAACACCATATATTTATGATATAGTTAAACTATCCCAATGGTAGAATTGGTGACCAGGTGATTTGGGGATCTGTGAAGATAACAGTCCATTTGCGTTTGATTAGTACAAGTACAACGTTAATTATCCTAAAGCAGGAATTATAGGTGCAAAATAAAATGGAAAACCTTTTCAATGAGATCCAAGACATCTTGATTATCAACAAATTCGATGTAGCTCCAATCAATGTCCTCTTTCGTGTATTCTTCTTGTTCCATTTTGAATACGTGCTGAAAGTCATCATTGGACACTTAACAAGATAAAACTAGACTAATGCTTAAATGGTAAATATGATCTGAGAGCTACCTGGTTAAAATGCTGTTGCAGTTTCTCATTTGTGAAATTAATGCAAAACTGCTCAAAACTGCATACCATGAACCACAGAAATTAAGATATAAGAACGGTTAATGCCCATAGAAATCATTTGCATGCATTATTCTTAAAGTTACTTTAGAACCTAAATATCTACTTTTTTTTTAATTATCAGTTGCTAGTTGCTACCTGTTATGCTTAAAGCTTTCAAAACCATAGATGTCAAGAACCCCAATCAGATTTTTTGAGTTAGGATCTTGTCCAATCGAGACATTAATTTTATCCACCAACCTGCATATGATAGTACCTTTAGCATTACATCAGTTTCTCAATCTAGCTTTCTCACAGAAACTGCAGAACATCTTGATTGATAAAATTATTCCCAAAATCCAGTTCCTTACCAATCAAATAATCGAGAATATATTGTCTTAGCCAAACCATCCCTGCTAACTGCAGCACTAAGAGGATCAAGACTTCGTTTTATTACTTCCTCAGGGGTGATCATCACACGTTTACACAATGCATCTTCTAAGGCCACAGGATCACACCTGAATAAAAGATAAAATCAACATTTATTATTTAAAAAAAAGAAACATAGAACCTATTAACTCTGATAGTGATATTGGGAAACCATTCATACATAAGAAGTTCTGCTGTCATTTTAAGATGGAATTTGGACTTGTCATCCTTTGGAACTGATGAATCAATTTCCTTTCCCTTAGCAAAATCAATATTGCCAAGATGAAGAATTGCTGCAACAACTCTGAAAATTGCTTCCTGAGAAAGAGAAAGAGAGAGAGAGTGTGTAGAGAGAATGGTCTTCCCTAATTCAGTTCCACAAAGCAGTTGAGAAAATGAAGTGTACAACTTTGCAAGGTTATACCTGCTCCTTTCCACTTATTCCAACGATATCCATAGCTCTCCTAGTGGCAAGATAGTCATGGGCATCACTTACACCAACCAGCTCGTAACACTTTGACTGGTTAAGATAGCGAAATGATTTGGGATTTCCCAACTTATACTTCTCAATTTCCTGGCATCATGACGAATGTTAGCCCCAAGTAGTAAAGGATTTTTAATTATCACATTATATTCTACTAGTTCACAGTAATCATATCAGCATAGAGTTACCTCCTGTGGTGCTGCACAAAGAAGGTAAAAGCAATGGTAATTGCGCTCCGGATCAGAAATTTGGCAAACCCGAGATCACTCTAGAAGATAAGTCCTGATTGCTGCTCCTGATATTCTTCCAAGCTTATCAAACTGGATTTCAACAAATTTACCAAACCGGCTGCACAATATTATATTGAGAGAATATCAATGCCTTGAAAAACAAATAAAGAATCAGACATTTTGATGTCTCAACGCATATTGTATACTAATATTGGAAAATTGGTAATTCAAGTCAGGAAGATTTGATACAAATCAGCAGTGCATTAACCAACTATTCTCGTGTTACATTGAATCAATAATTAATGTAGTGTGTGATAAAAGTCAAATAAATCAAAGCTTCTTAAGTCAAAGTTAAAGTAAATTGGTTGCAAAGGGAAAAGAAAAAGCATAATATTTCATTCGCAAGCATGAGAGTGCCACACCTGGAATTGTTATTTCTAACAGTTTTAGCATTGCCAAATGCTTCAAGAACTGGATTAGACTGCGCTCAAATCAATTAGTGCAAAAGTTCTGTGAGAGTTACTGTAAAAACCAATAGAACAGAAGCAGTAGCAGATAATGGAGAGTAATTGAAACTTTATCTGAATAAAAATTAAAGCTATGTCATCAATCATACTTCAAGAACTTGTTGTTCAACTGTGCGTCCTTCAGTAGCTGCACGACCACCCAAAAAGGCAAGGTACCGCATAAGCATTTTTGTGGTCTCAGTTTTACCCGCTCCACTTTCACCACTGACCAGAATTGAATTGCTCTTTCCCTCATTTGTCATAGCTCTGTTTTCAAGGGACATGTTACCATATATTATGTGGATTTGTACATAAAGAAGCGATACTGAAATAGAACGGGGATCACCTAAAAGCGACATCAGCAACTGCAAAAACATGAGGGCTTAGTTCTCCAAATGATGCTCCCTTGTATTGTTGCATCATGTGAGCATCATAAAGATGAGGCAACCTTTGGAATGGATTAATTGCAATAAGAATATTTCCAGTGTAAGTCTGTCATGAATCATGATATTGAACATTCAGAGACTAGTATTCCTGCACAGATGCAATAACTAAAGACTATTCCCTTATAATAGTGAGAAGGAAATCTTACATAGATTTCATTAAGTTCATATCTAGTTTTAAGATTCTCCATGACTCCAGGCTCGTGCAAATAAGATAGTTTTGTCATGTCATCAACTCCACCAGCAGGAGCTTCCATATCCTTAGGGTAAATATTTGATAACTTTGCAATAACCTGATAGGTAAGTCAGATTAGACTGCTATATGGATCTAAGTTTAAAAATCAATGTGAACATGAGATTTGAACAGAGTTTTCCAGTTGTCAAGTTGCAAACTGTTATCCCATTACACTAAATGAAACTGACTTTAGAGAACTGTATTTCTTTCTTCAATATATAACTGTAGGCTATATAGCAAGACAAGGACAATTAATGACATAAGAAATATGAGTTGTGAAGGTTTTTTGAGAAGAAGAATAATCATTCTTATTCAATTTCAAGAGAGACAATTACAAGATAAATAGTAGAGAAGGCCACAAAATCAGAAAACAAATCAAATCAGCAAATCTCTAGGCTAGAAAACAGGAAACAAAAACTAATAAAATCTGAAATAGTAATTTCAGATTTTATTTGCAAAAAATAGAATTTCCTAATTTATTCCCTAGAAATCCGACACCCCCCCCCCCCCTTCTCTCAAGTTGTAGCGTAGATATCTATCATGCCCAACTTGCTTACAAAGAACTCAAAAATAGGTCTGAAAAGTCCTTTGGTGAAAATATCGGCTATTTGTTGAGAAGTAGGAACAAAAGGCATGCAAACAGCTCCACTATCAATCTTCTCTTTTATGAAGTGTCTGTCAATCTCTACATGCTTTGTGCAATCATGTTGTACTGGATTTTAAGCAATACTTATCGCAGCTTTGTTATCACAATATAACTTCATTGGCATGTTCACCGGCATCCGCAGCTCTTCAAGAATTCTCTTCGGCCATAGCATCTCACAAACTCCATTAGCCATAGCCCTATATTTTGCCTCGGCACTGCTCCTTGCAACCACATTTTGTTTCTTGCTTCGCCATGTGACCATATTTTCCCAGACATAAGTACAATATCCTGACATGGATCTCCTGTCTATAACTAAGCCTGTCCAATCTGCATCAGTGTATGCCTCTATGTTCTGCTGCGTGATCTTCTAGAAGAGTAAACCCTTGCCTGGTGTGCTTTTTCAAGTATCTAAATATCCAATAAACTGCTTCAAGATGTTTCTCGTAGGATAAGTGCATAAACTAGCTTACCAAACTCACAGCAAAAGCAATATTGAGTCGTGTATGTAATAAGTAAATTAACTTTCCCACCAACTTTTGATACCGAGTTGTATTCATTGGATCACCTTCCTTGTCATCTCCAAGTTTCTGATTGGGATCGATTGGAGTGTCTACTGGCCTACAACCGCTCATCCCAGTCTCTTAAGGAGGTCAAGGACATACTTTCATTGGGAGACAACAATCCCTTTCTTTGACCGAGCAACCTCCATTCCAAGGAAATACCTCAGAGATCCTAAGTCCTTGATCTCAAATGTTGATGAGAGGGAGGTCTTCAATCGGTTTATCTCAAGTATGTCATCTTCAGTGAGAATTATATCGTCTACATACACAATCAATATCGCTATCTTCCAATCCTGTGAATGTCATATAAACATCGTATGATCACCTTGCCCTTGAGTATGCCCCTGACTTTTAACAAACTGAGTGAATTTCTCAAACCAGACTCTTGGTGACTGTTTCAACCCATAGAAGGACTTCTTTAGTTTACACACCTTTGTGCCAAACTTTTCACCAAATCCTAGAGGTGCATCCATGTACACTTCCTTCTCCAGGTCTCCATTGAGAAGTGCATTTTTTATGTCCAACAGTTGTAGAGGCCAGTCACGATTAGTTGCAAGTGACAAAAGAACTCTTAGAGAGTTTAGCTTTACAACTGGAGCGAATGTCTCCAAGTAATCAATGCCATAGGTCTGAGTGAATCCCTTGACAACCAATCGAGCTTTATACCATTCTAAAGAGCCATCAGATTTTGTTGGAGAATATATTATTGGAGTGATTTATGGGATTGATTTTAGGAATCTTCCATGAATGTATTTTCTATATTTATACGTGTATTCTTTCACCTATAAATAGAGATGGTCATTGTAAACAAAACTAAGAGAGAATACAATAAAAATGATCTAGCCCTTTGGGCTTTGTGTGCAGTGGATGTAGGTCGTAGTGGCCGAATCACGTTATATTCTTCTGTTCTTCTTATTTAATTTCTCTCTTCATTTTTATTTTATTTTATCAACAGATTTATACTTGACTGTAAACACCCATTTGCACCCTACAGTTGTCTTTCCTTTTGGTAGATTAACTAACTCCCACGTGCCATTTTTTTCAAGAGCTTTCATCTTCTCGAAGACAGCCTCCTTCCACTCAGGAACTTTCAGAGCATCTTGCACAGTATGAGGAATCTCCATACAAGACAATTGTGAGGTAAAAGCCCGAAAAACAGGTTAGAGATTTTCATATGACACATAATTGGACAATGGATGCTAGGACATTAACCGGAGGGTTTACGGATTCTGGGCAATGCAAAGGATTGGAAGACCCTTTCTTTCGAATTGTCCTCCGTCGCGAGTAGACAATGTCAAATGGTACCAACGCTGTGGTTTAGTTTGGAAAAAATCATGAAAATCAGCCGAATCTTTGTTTTGGTTCCCCCCCTGAAGATGAGGCGTGAAATAGGGATGTAATTCAAAAAATGTAACGTCCATGGTAACAAACATTTTTTTGGAAATGGGTTCAAAACATTTATACCCCTTTTGTGTGGAAGCATAATCAACAAACACACATTTTGTGGCTCGGGGTTCAAGTTTTCCTCGATTATGA
>CM048852.1:30441145-30661145 GCA_026545225.1 Cornus controversa | reverse complement strand
TCTAAGTGCATAGACCCGCTCACAAAGAGCTACAAGACAGCCAAAAACATTACTGCTATTAAAATGGAATGATCATCTCTTTTCTGAATATTTTGGGTGATTCAATAGCTTTCTGTGATTCCCATTTCTTTGATCTTATAAATGCTGAACAACACTGGATAAAGTGTTTGTTTTTGGGTGGTAGTACTGTAGTAGTAGTATAGTGGTGGTGTGTGAGTTTATGTAATGTGATTTAGGTATATTATCCATTCGAACAATATGTTCAAGTTATTTATATTTTTTACACTAGTGAGGGACTTTGGATTCTGATACCTAATTCTTTCCTATCATAAAATTTTGAGCATTTTGAAGGGTGCTGTGAAGAAAGAATATGTATGGCAAGCAATCACACTTTGGCCTTTTAAACTAAAGACCCAAAAAGTTCATCTTTTTAAGTTACAAGAAAACTGGCTAAAATACTTAGTACGCTGTGGAAGCGCTAAGCAACTATTTGCGAGAGTAACTGGGTTAGATCATGGCAAAATTGTAACTATTTATAAGAGTAATGGGGACACAGAGCATGACAACAACTATAATGCCTTCCAATGATAGGATCTTTAGTATTTGAGTTTTAGTCTCCATCAATCCAGAAACCAAGAGATGCTGTAGTCATTCTTTTAAGTGATTGGGCAGCATGAAACTCCATTTTAACTTCTTTAAGTTTTATTCAATTTATCCTGTAAATTATGTGGAGCAATCTTGGAGAACTCTTACAGCAAAAGTTGATTTTTTTTCCCTTAATTTTTTTATTTAAAAATAAAGTCATTGTGTTGGTATGGACGAACATGGTACAACCCAAACCATTGGTGTTCCTTGCACAAAATGGTTGTCCTCAAACTCAAGCCTACATTCTTATGCTTGGCATCTAAACTATTTCTTTCCTTTTTCTTTAAGTTTTTCCCCACTTCTCATGGGTGTGAGGCCTGTGACTTAATATTGGATTGGTAGAAGGATGGTTTTGTGGCTAAGCAGCTGTTTTTAGATTATGATAAGATTGAGCGAGTGTTTAGATGAATTCTAACAATCTTTTGGAATAAGACTTGATTGGTTGTCATTGACGATGCTAAGCTTCTGATATGCTCTTACTGTGACATAAAATAAGAACTCCATGTATGTACAAAAATTGATTAGGAAAAAAGTAAGAAGAAAAATAAATGTTAGTAAGATGGACATTTTTTTTTGGATAAGTTTGAGTAAAGATGGACGGTCATGAGAGGTTGGGCTCCAGTTGCCTAGCCTCTCTTCCAAAGCCTAACCCAAATTGATGTTGGGCTGAAGATTTTGAACCCAAGCCGACCAATCAAGTTGGGTTGGATTGAGCCCAAATGACTTGTGACCTTACTTTTACACAGTTGCCTTAAAATAGAATACTCCTAATATTGATTAGAGCAGTAATCAGTTAAATCTGTCAAGCACGACAATGTGCTTCTTTGTCAGGATCTAGGAAGCACAGACACTTCTACAAGGGTAACGTACCCGTATCGTGTCCGTATCAGATACCGATACTCCTCGGATACTTACGGATACATGTCCGATACTTCCCAAACGTATTCATAATTTTAAAATATATATTTTTATTTCTTAACACGTATTTGATACTCCTCAGATACTTTAGCCACGTAACCTATGCTTCTCAGATATTTCAAAACACATCTTTAACAAGTTTTGAATATTAAAATATAGCTTTTTCCAACAATAATATCATAGTATAATTGTTAAGAAAAGTTTAAATTTATTTAAAAAATAAGTGTTGAGATATATATCATGATTTAGCACAAAATTTATCCATGCAAATTCTGCAATATGATTCTTAACTCTTATTTTGTTTGTTAATCATAATATTTTATAAAGAAATGTTAATAACTCAATTTTTTGTATATATAAAAATATAACTTATTATTTTTATACTGTTGTATACTGCATACCAATATATTTTTTTTTAGATTTGTCATATCGCTGTACCCGTATCGTGTCGTATTTGTATCCTATATCCGTATGTCCATGCTTCCTAAGTTAGGATCATAGTGGACTTATGATATTACATGGTTTTGAATTATGTCACATGGACTCATATGCATGTATAGGGTGCGGATCTGTATATAAGTGTCGGACTTCCCTACCCAAATCTTACAATGTAGGGACTTGGTTTGAAATGTGTCTAAAACTTAGGTACGGATACGTGAACACACATTAAACATATATGACATGTTATCTAATAGTGTAATGATGATATCTTTGAAAAAGATTTTCAATTATAATTTGAATCACATATGATGTGGTGAAAAAAATGTAATTCTAGAAATACATGGAGTGTAACTTTAGTAAATCTAGAAATACAAATGAGGATGTAGTGAGGATTGAGAATAAAGGGGTGCAAAAAAGTGAACATTTTCATTATTTAGATTCAATTATTCATAATGAAGGAGAAATTGAGGATGACGTTAATCATAGAATCAAGGCAAGTTGGGTTAAATGTAGGTGTACATCTAGTATATTATGTGATAGGCGTATTCTCGTAATATTGAAAGGGAAGTTTTATCGAACCACTATTAGACTAACCATACTTTATGGCACATAATGTTGGACAGTTAGAAACAACATATGTATAAAGTGACTGTGACAGAAATGCAAATGTTGAGATGGATGTGTAGTAAGACCAGAAAGGATAGAATTAGAAATGATCATATTTGGAAGTTTGGAGTAGCACAAATTGGAGATAAACTTAGAGAAAATCAGTTAAGATGGTTTGACATGTGCAAAGAAGAGCTTTAGATGCGCCAATTAGGAAGAGTGACATAGTCCACATTAAGGGTAATACTAGGGAAGAGGAAGACCAAAATTAATGTGGGTAGAGTTAGTAAAGAAGGATATGATAGCGTGTTGTTTGACTGAAGCTATGGCCTTAGATAAAGCGGAATGGAAACATAAGATTCATGTAGCCGACCCCAAGTAGTTGGGGAAAAGGCTTGGTTGTTGATATTGTTGTTGTTATTCTTCCATCATCACATATAGAAGATCCAAGTGTCTGAATTGGTACGTGCCTTGGACGCATTTCCTACTGTTAACAACCATTTACTCTAAAAGCTTAAGCTATTGGAGAGGGTTTAACTTAAATATATAAATCCTTCAACACCTACCCATGCCGTGTCATGTAGACATGGACATGGGTACGTTAAGGGGAACACGAGAGTACATGTAACGCAAATTTTTTTGGCTTTTCTGTGACATCAATATTTACTGATGAATTTCAGTGCATGTTTGTACAAAATATTGTGAGTTTTAGTTTATTACAGGTTCCTGCATCAGATCAAATCCATGAGCTAATGTAATACATGTGCTTGCTTGGACACATCCAAATATTTTTCTTATGGACTTCTAATTGCTGGAACTTCCAAGCCTTCTAATTAAACTACCACAATGTTTGTGCAATCATTGCTCCAACTGATTGTACAGTACTGAGCACAACTTTGAAGATCATATCAGAGTGTCATTTCTTAACTTGCAGTTTATATTTGCTTCTAAGTTATAAGTTTCCAACTTTTGATCTTCAATTTCAGGCTGACTTGGATTCTTCACGACAATCAAGTTCTCAGTCATCACAGAATGAAGCAGTACTGTGGAAATAGTTTCATACATCTTTCGGTTGAATATTGTATCTATTCAGTGCTAGTTTGTTAAATTTTGATGTAAATTTTTGTCCCAACAGGCCAAGGAATGGCAAGATGCATGGGATGATGGAAATAGAAAGGAAACTGAAATTCAAGGAACGGGCAAACATGGTGGGTCACCGCATCAAAATTTATTCTGTGCCAATTTTGATTGATACCATTTATATAATTAATTGAAAGTAAGACTTACCAAGATTTAGGCACCCATTTTCGTTGTGAAACCATTAATTGAATTAAGAAACAATTATCCACCCTCAACTTGTCACAGATTGAGGCTTTTTATTTTAATAATCTGTTGTCAAGAGTTCTTCACATATATATCTGTGTGTGTGTGTTTTGTCGTTGATGGGTGAATTTTTTGAACATTACATGCTTTCTGCATGTTGAAGCAGAATTTTGCTTATCAAAGCAATCCTAGTTAGTAGTTAATGAACCTGATCTATGGAGAATCTAAGCGCATACTGTGCTAGCAAGTTCCTTGATCATCATATTCCGGAACTGATTTCCTTTCTAATTTCATTAGTGGCACCTAATTCCTTTTCCTCCCTTTCTATTTATCAATTTTTTTCTAAAAGCCTAATAAAGTCCGTGGTGAAAATGGGATGAAGGCATGGATGGTATCAAGCAACTTAGATGCAGTTCAATCAGTATTCTCTTATTCATTTCTTGTTGAAATTAAATTTAACATGTTCATGTGGATGTGATCTAACAGATGCATTTTGGGAGAAGCTAAAAATGGCTGCTGAGAGGAAGGTATGCCGGTCTTCACTTTCTTATCTAAATATTATACAAATGTTGAAGTACATGACATTCTCTGGATGGTTATGACATTTAGATATTCTTGTACAGTGGAAGGTCTACTTTGATGGGATATATGTTATGTATGACTCGTTTTTTTCCATGTTCTGATACATTTTTGGAACACATTTTGACTTTATGTGGTTATGAAATCATTCTGTTGCATTGTATAGCAGATATCATGCGTCAATCTTGTTCCTTGTGTAGGAGCTTTTGTAGAATTTAAGGAAATGCTGTTGTTTTGCTTTCTAAGAGCATATACGGTGACGACTCCATCTCCTATTAACCTTCAATTTAGGAGGATATTTTCTTTAGTCCTTCTAAATGAAACCACTTCTTGTTAACCTTTGTAGGAAAATGTGTTCCTTAGTTATTCCTCTAAACAAAATGGAACAAGTTATTTGCAGATGTTTCTGTATGAGCACTTCCTGAGATATGCTTATGAGCCTCATCACTTCAGTCAGTGAGTACATGTCATTGGTTCTCATGGTGGTCCGGGATGATCACAAGGAACAAGTTATTTGCAGTAATCTTGGAAATAAAGGGGTTCTGATTAAGGCCTTATGTGAACCAAAGGTTGGAATTATTGAGATGCCTCTGTTCTTTGAGGGGACTGTGCTAATCAACACCGGTTTGAGTGTACAGTTGATGACTGCTTACTGCTTGCTCTTGTAAAATTTGCATTTGGGGGAATGAATGAAGACAGAGGCTTCACGGTATTGTATCAACCTTATGTAGTGGCAGAACAGTTAGATTTTGACCAGGGAATCCTGCGGCAGGTTCTGATAATATCTAAAATTGTGCATTATAAGGAGAGTTTTAGGGAGGTTTGTTTATGAAGAGATGGAAGTCCTTACTACAGGGATTTTTCAATTTGTCTTTTTGCCAAGGATAGGCAAGGCTAGTTTTCACCAGATTCAAGTTTATATTGGCACAAAAATCTTGATTTGTTCCTGAATTTCGGTCTAGGTGCCTCAACCGAGGTGAGGACAAGGAACATTAGTTCATAAGACAGATCGCTCAAGGTGCCATAGTCCAATAGTGCTCCTGCTGCTCGTGGTCCTTCATTCATCTTTGCAACTGAGGACCTGGTGTCGGCTTGACTTCTTCCTAGGTACCAGTTGTTGCAGTGATTGAGATTGCTGCAAGGGGGTGTTCCTGAGGCAAAGGCACTCATGACTTTACTGCTGGGACTAAGCATCTGCTCAAATTGCAATTACAAAGGAGGGAGAGGTCAAAAAAGCTATAGTTTGAAATTTTGTTCGTTGGTTTGTTGAGAGTTATATGTTTTAGCTCTCTCTTAACCAGATATTCATTTCGGGCTTGAATGCTGCCCTACCACCTTGACCTCCAATTCTGAGATCAGCTGGTTTGGAGGACAGGATGGCATCCGCCCTCCTGTACCTCAAAGCCAATCTGGAAGCTTAGGCTTGTTACTTGGAGATATGGGAAAAACTGAGGGGGAAGCAACACGAGGGAATGGGTGGATCCCTACAAATTTTTAATTCCTAGAGCTACCAAGAAAGAGAGAGATAACGAAGAAAGCTCACCCTTTGATAGTGTTGAGGATATTGCAACCCTCCGCCTTAAAGAGAGGGGGGGAGTGGGAGGAGGAAATTTTCAGGAAGTGTGTCCTCGTTTTATACTGGTTAAAACAATAACAAAAATTAAGCCTTTTTCTCAACTACTTGGGTCAGCTACATGAATTCTATGTTTTCATTCCGCTCTATTTAAAGTCATAGCCTTAGTCAATTCACATGCAATCATATCCTTCTTTACTAATTCTACTCACGTTAACTTTGGTTTGACTCTCCTCCTAGTGTTACCCTCAATGTGGACTATGTCGTTTTATACTCGTTAGTCATAATAAATATGCTAATTGCAGAACTAGTTTCAGCATGAATTGGCTTTTGTTCTCCTTGGTGGGAATTATTCACGTGTAAGCAGTGCATCTGTATAACCAGAGCTTATAAGTATATAAAAGACATCCGCCTGAAGGGAACCTTCTTGTCATCTTATTTAGGCTCCCATTGTCGTTTCGTCTTATAACCAACTGCAACAATAGCCGTTAAGGACAAAGTTTACTCATGGATCATTCCTGAAACATTGAAGTATAAGTGTTAATTGATGCTATTATTCATTTTTGTAGTCTTTTGAAATGTTTGAGATGGGATATAAAAGCTCAAGGCAACACATTGGTTCAAAACTCTGATGATTTGGGTTGGCAGCTTGTTCACTTATGGGTGCTCCTGTGTGTTACAGGTTGGCGCTGCAGAGGCAGAGAGATTTTGCAAGGCTTTTCAACAAGTTCATAAGAAACTTGTATGCATTCATATTCTAGTCCAAGAACCTTAAAATTTTTCTTTGGTCACATTCTATCTGTTGTGTTATTATCGCATTTAAGGTTTTTTCTTAACTCACAGATAAAGAATTGATTTCTATGATATTTTTTCAGGTCTACGAAGAATTGAGTTTGGATGCTGCCCAGAGCTTTATAAACTCATCAAAAATTTCTGAATGATAGTCTCTTGCATTCCTTCTTCGTTTTCTTCTCTTTTATGGATTATAGAGAATGTTCCTGTTTGTAAGATGACATTGTAATATAATCGTTGGGCAGATTTTCGGGAGGAGAGTTAGAGGTGGGGGAAGGAGGTCTGGAGGTTGAAATACATTTTCGATATAACCAGTTTTATTAATTTTCAAAAAAAATAAATAAATAGGTACAATTCTCTGTGGTCGATTCTTTTGTAACAAGAATGTTCCTTTGATTACAGGGAAACCAAAAGCAACCAGCTCACACCTTACTTCCTTGACCCTGTTTCTTTCAATTTTAGGTGCGCTGGATACACCTCCATGAAATGGTGCACCTTCCAAAGAATTTGAGCGCACCCAAGTTAAAGGTTACTTTCACCGATCTGAACCTTATGGCTTGAACTTAAGCATGCATAATTTTTATATCAACCGCCAATAGTCTCCTAAAAATTTTATATTGTTGTAAATATGATAGAATTATATCCTCTATTTAAAGTTGTAAATCTAAACTCAAATATACAGTAAGAGAATAGAAATAAAAGACCAAGAGGGAGACGAGAGTTTTTTGATTCATTTAATCTATATTGCCCTCTAATACACACAGCCACTGTCATGTTTATATGCAAAATTTGGAGGCAAGACTAGTGGTTAGAGAGACGGCACTCTTATATTGATCCATATAAGTTGTAAGTAGGAGGCTTCTTCTTTTAAGACAATGTTTGTATCAGACCATGTAAGCTGTAGGTAGGAGGTTTCTATTTTTAGGACAATGTTTGCCTCAGGCTATATAAGCAGAAGAAGCTTCCTATTTACAGCTGATGTGGATCAATACAAGAGTGACATCTCGGACAATGCTTGCCTCAACCATATAAGCATACTAGAGTGACACTTCTTTAAAAATTGAAAGGCAAAGTCTCTTACTTACAGCTGACGTGGATCCATATAAGAGTAACATCTCTTTAAAATTTAAAAATAAATTTAAAGAAATTAAAGATTGAACAAATAGCCGATATGGATCAATACAAGAGTGACACCTCTTTAAATTTTTTTTAAAAAAATTAAAGATAGGTCAAACGAGTAAGATTTTAACAGTTATTCAAAATAAACAATATCGTCTCCCATATCATCGTACCCGTCATCACTTTGGAAATCATCCATATCATCGTACTCGTCATCACTTTGGAAATCATCCATATCATATCACCTTTAACCTCTTCCTCCCTTGCATACTCTATCCACATGAGATTAAAATAAACAAAAGATTATGGTTCAACAGAAAGAGGAAGCAATAACCAAGGGAAGAGGAAACAGTGATGTCAATCCCAAGGAGCAAACTTTCTTATCATGTTCTCTGCAATTCCTTTTGAATTGGTTTGAAGCCCGCTCTTTTTCGTTTACAGCAACATCTGTAGTCAAAGGTTAAAAATTTCTGTAACAACACAAGATGTTAAGCGTGAAAGATGTCCGGAGATGAAAAAGAATAATGTTTTAGAAACTGAGGGTCTCAGCGGCGCTAGACATTTAGTTCGACGGTCTTTGCCCATTTCAGCAATTGATGAGTTCAGCGGAGATGAAAAATGATCTACTTGTTGAATCATTATCCTTGTAAAAGAGGTCAGTTAGGAGTAATATATCACACTTTGAATATGCAAATTTTGGATAATCCGAAAATCCTACATGTTTGACGAGAAATTCTTAATTACCACGGGATTCCATGTATTGGGGGAATCTCACCACTAGTAAAACTCCATGTTTTATGATTTCCTATAATAATGGAAAATTGTGTTTTATGAGTGGTGGAATTCCTACATTTAAGGAATTCCTGAGGTATTGTAGAACTACTCCTGTTTGACCCATCTTTAATTATTTTTTAAGTTTTGCAGGAGTGTCGCTCTTGTATTGATCCACATAAGTAAGAGACTCGTACTTATATGGCTTGAGACAAACATTTTTCTTTTTATAATTTAATTCCTCTTATTTTCATTGGATAAATGGTATTGGAAACTAGTAAAACTTTTCAACTGCTTAGATTTTCGTTATTAAACTTCTATTTTTAATTTTTTATTGTTATCTCTTATGATTTTCTTCTCTCCTCCTTTCAGTCAATAGAGGTGTATTAATATTAATACATTTTTTTTTTATTCATCTTATATTCCTAGACCCAACTTATAGCATATATTAATGGTGGCCCTACAATTTAATTTGTATCTAACGAACAATAGGTATTGAAAAGTGATAAAACTTTTCATCCACTCTTACTTTTTTTTTTTTAATTTTAATTTTCTACCTTTTTAATCAAACTCCTAATTTTTGTTTCTTTATTATTTTTAATTAAATTCCTTATCTCTCTTCATTAGAGATGGTTTTTTTCTCTCTCTCCTCTCCTCATTAGTCTTCTTCTCTCCCCTCGTTAGAGTCTCTTCATGAACCCTTCTATCTCATTTTATCTTCTATATATATCATGTATTTTATTCTCTTACATATTTTGTTATTTTTAGACTTTTTTATATTTATTTCCTTACCAACAAAAAAATAGTAATTTTCTATTTGGGTTCAATAACTTGATGGAGAGTTACAAAATAGTAGTAAAAGTGTTGAAGAATTTGTTGGAGCATTGGACAAGATTTTTATAACATGAGGATCTATTGTTTAACTTAATTTATTTTATACTTTTATTATTATTTTTTATCATATAAATTGTATATTTAGTTTGTGGCCATTTTTATTTATATTATTGATTATGTGTAATAGAAATTATGAATCACAATATGAAAAACTTAAAAAAAAGAGTAAAATAGGTAAAATAATTCAATCGAAAAAAAAAGCTCTAAATAAATTTGTTATAACTAATAATCAAAATGTAACAAAAAAAAATTAGGTAAAAATTTAATAATAAACAACTAAGTCATCTAATTAGTAACTTTGCATCTCAAAAAGGAAGAAGAATTATTTTTAAATAAAAAATTATTTAGTATTATTTGATATTAATATTTTAAACATAAGACCTATTTTTATATTTTTTGCCTAAGGCCTCAAATTTTATTGAGCCACCCCTGGTATCAATTATTACAGGGTTAACACAAAACAACACACCCATTTAATAAACAAGTAACACAAAATGATATGTGTAATCCATTTAATAAATGAGTCAAGACCTAACACGATACATTTATTCGCGTTTAGTTAAAACATATTAATTGGATTGTACATAGGTACCAAACACAATATGTTTAATTACTGTTTCAATTCGGGTCACCACTTAAATACGATTAAGACAAATCCAAATCCACTTATCCCGCATCGTGTCAACTATTGCCACCTGCTACAAGGTAAGGAGTTCCTGAGGTAATGACAATCATAACTAAGGAGGAAGCAACACAAGGGAATGGGTGGATCCCAACAAATTTTTAAACCCTAGAGCTACCAAGAATGAGAGAAAACGAAGAAAGTTCAACCTTTGATAGTGTTGAGAATATTGCAACCCTTGGTCATAAAGAGAAGGGAGTCGTCATCGTCATCATACTTGCTTCAAGTTTGATTGAGCTCAAAATTCACATAACGAATCAAACAAGCCAAGCTCAAATTCAAATTCAAATTCAAACTCAAACTGAAACTGAAGTTTGATTGTCCAAAGCTTATCTCGACTCAATTCTGCGACAGAGAGAACTTTCCCTTCCATATTTCGCATTCCGTAGACTAAAACCAGCAATATTAGCAGCAGCAGTTGCAATTTTGTCCTGATTGTTGTCGAAAGAAACTTGCTTCGAGGGTTATCTAAAACCTCTAACAATTTTGGAACAACAGACCCTTGTCGATGATGGCTAAGCATCAGGCTGATAAAATCGGTTTCAGATGAGACGATAACTTTACCGTAAGTATAATAAAGATACATATACACACATGGACACAACATGATGCACTTAAACCAAACAATGAATTTCTGAGTTTCGATATATGAAGCAAATATGATGTGGATATGACTCCCTGAAAATGCATATGTTCTTCATGCTACATATGGTGCATCACAACAATTAAATTTCCAGATACAACTCAACAGTTCTATATCTATCCAATGGAGACTATTTGAGACAACCTCAACAATTTTGAAGTATTTAGCATTCTTGAGCACTCATTCAAGTATTGGAAGAAGCTCATAAAAAAGGAAAAAGGAAAAAGGAAAAAAGAAAAAAGACTGATCCTATCTGCTTCCTGAACTAGAAATTTCCCAGTTTTAATGTTCAGTGGCGGTTTTTACCACCACCTTTCTTCTTGCCTCCGTTCTTTTTACCACCCTTTCTCTTTTTACCTTTATCGACTGCATGCCTTTTCCCTTTATCGACTGCATGTGTGCCGCTGTTACCAGTGTCGCTAGATGCAACAGGTTGCAATAAATGTTTCACATCCAGCACACCACTTCTGAAATGCCCTACAGTAGACTTCAGCACTCTGTCCTCAGGCTTGCGCTTGTCAGCTACTCTTTTAGTGCCACTGCCAAAATTCCCTCCAAATCGTCCAAGAATTGAACTCTGAAAACTATACCAGTTAGCCAGTTTTGCAATAGACAAGCCATGCAAATGAAAAGGACAAAAAACACATTAGCAACCTCGTGTAGCTTTTTCTGCTCTCTTTCCTTTTGATTCTTCATCATTACTCGTGCTACACTTAGTGGTAATCTCTGCTTCTTTGGAGGCTGTGCCACAGGAAACCGCACTTGTCATTACAAAGCTTTGAATGCAGTACGATCATAAGCTGAATTTATGTCAAAAATATAAAAAGGGCATATAGTACCTTTCCACCAAGAGAAACTACCTTTCTATTTTCCAACTCCTTCTTCTCTTTCCATGTCATATGTGAGTGACCTGAAATGAAATGAATTCCAAGCAAATAAGAATACTAAAAAGCTACCACGGATATAATATGATTGAAAGTAGGCTACAGCCAACAAGACAATGCTAATAATTAAACAATTGGTTCCTTCATGGACTAGAGCCAGAACCAACTCGGATTTGAGTTGGAACTAGGTAATCTACCATGAAATACTAATATTTCACTTCAATTCAGTAGCCATAACCTGCCGGATTTAAACACTAAATGAGCTATACAATAAACACGGAAATTAATGTTTCAATGAAACCATACCAACAGCCTTATTTGGTAGGGGTGTTTAACTTTGCTTTCCACAATAACTTAACAAACAAGGGCCAAGATTATTATCAGTTTTTGGCTGCTTTTTAAGTAACACCATCTTCGTAAAACCTGCTTAACTTTTCGCATCGAAGTTTGATTTGCAATTGGTTGGTGATCTTACACATATGAAAGGCTTTAGGAGAAGAATCTCAAAATTACATTATGACAAACTAACTGAAGGTTTCATGGATTATTGTTGACACTCAGATTCATTTTCCCCAACCACATAACAACATTTAGCATGAAGAAAATTTCTTAATTTTTCTTTCCCACACTTTTCAGTATAGCACAATATTGCCATAGACTCTAATCTAACCATAATTTCTGAAGCTCAAAGGGAATTATTCAAGGAAAGATGAAAACTAAGAGAAGATATATTGACGCGAGTGAGAGAACACCAGTTATGTTGCTTGTTACTTGGATTCACGTATAAGTCACTCCTACGAAGTTTAACTATTTTTTCTTTAATGGAAAGAAAAAAAAGGGATGAGTATCAAGCCTATGGCAAGACAGTATTTTAATTTTACCCATAACCCAGTTGATAATGTACAAACAGCCAGCTCTATGATCATGCATGGGTTAACACAGTGACATCTTGCAAGTACAAGCTGCCAAACCTACAGGTTAAGATTATTGGCATGTTATCAACCCAATTAAGAGAATGGTAATTTAAGTTCAACAATTAATTTAGATTGAAAAGTTAGAAAAAAAAATGTAGTTGATTTTGTCATTCATTATTTGGTTGGATACAAGGGTAGGACTGAAAAGTGTCATAAACTAAAGAACATGGACAGCTAGTGATAACAGTGGCATCACAAAAATTGAGAAGTTGCAAGATTTCAGTTCATCACACTTCCACAATTTTTTAGTTGATGTTTGTGTTTTATATAGATTTAATTCTATAGAAAAGAAACAAATTTGTGGATCAACAGGCTATCTCAGTCACATATACTGCCTCAAATGAATCATTCAGGTACTTAGAAATTTATCTCTTTCTGTAGATAGTAGATATCCTTCCACTGTATACATCAATGAATATTTCACAAATGTTTTCCAAGTTGCGAGAAAAATGTGAAGCCGTAGCTTTAGGTTTTTCTAGCCACATTAGTCCTATGTCATTTTTATATGCAAAAAGTTTCATGAAAACAATTAAGCAATAAAGTGGCAAATATAAGCTTTAAAAAAAATGTAGTTTCTCTATAGTATTCCATTTGCTTCCAGCCCATATATAGTCTTCAGATTTCTCAAAGGGATGATGAGATGGAACCAAAAAAGGACACATAAGAAAGCAAAATGCTCAAAGAATAAGTAGCTTCCTCTCTTTCTTTTAGGTATTAAACCAATGTGACTCTTTATTGGATTTATAAGAATCAAAATGACTAAAGAACATAGTTCACACTAAAAATGACAGTCTACATTGACCAAGCTATTTAAACAAGCATTTCACACCTTGAAAAGTAAAATATCAGCTTAATTGAAAAGTAAGATATAAATTATTACCCAAAAACTCGATATCCTTCAGTATTGACTTTATGTCCATTTTTTGGCCTGTTGAATCCATATCACTTGTTGATGATCCTCCTTTAGCCATATGCATTTTCTTAGACATTTCTGCACTGTTTGATTCAACTGCAAAGAGAAAGAACACAAAACGTTCAGGCAATTCATAAAACCCTTCAAGGCCATCCATATACAAACTTGGGAAGTGATCCAGTGAATTTTACATATATTATACTAAGTTGAGCAATAAAATGAGAAACCATGAAAAAGAATTTGCACAGCTGTAATACATACACACAATTTCCACAGAAAACACACACACATGCACGGATCTGTCTAAAAATAAATATCCATCAAAAGAAATCTCATACAAAATTATAAGAAGTAGAAATACCTGGAAAGTCACCGATCTCGCCAAAGCCACCGTTCGGATCACACCAAAGCTAGCACTCTGATCTCACCAAAGCCACCGTCACCATCCTTGATCCTCTCATGCAACGAGAGAGAGAGAGAGAGAGAGAGGGTAGATCGGGAGTGCGGCTAGGGTTTGAGAGTAAACGAGTGGTTGAAGATTATATAGAAGTGGGCTTTGGGCTGTTTTAATTCTCTCGGACTTTGCTCTGTTTTATTTAAAAAATGGTTACTCATTTTATTGTTTGGGTTGGGCTGGACTAAACTTATTATAAAGATATATAACATATATGTACACACACACACACACACACACACACACACACATATATATATATATATATATATATATATTCACAAACTATAATCGAGCCTATTTAACGAGGTTGTTCATGAATACATTTACGAACTAACGAGCCAAGTACAGGGCTGCTTGAGATTGATTCGTTTATTTATCAAACATATATATTTTGTTTGAGCTCTGTTCGTTTATTAAATAAATGAATACGAACCGAACCCAACTCGAGTCGAGTTTGAGTTACTTGTCGAAAGCTTAAGCTCGTTTGCATCCCTATCAGTGACAACCGCAATCTGAAGAGGGAGAGGAATGAAGCTATTCCAAGGGCTATGAGAGAGAATGGGCCCAAAGCGCATAGGTTTCCTATCTCTCTTTCTTTTATGTCCATACCCATCGTCTGCTCTATGTTTGATAGCCCAGCAGAGCTATTTTATTTATTAATTCGTTAAATTAATAAATAAAATATAAATTATGATCAATCTGTTATGCATATATATTATTTATCAATTGGTATGTATGAAAAAATTAATCAAAAAAATGTTTTATATATTGGAAATCTTAATTATTGAAGTCTTTCATCATTTTTTTTAAGTCTTTCTTCCTCCTATTGAATCTTTTTTACTATTTATTATTATTTTTTATTTAATTAAAAAAACAAATATCAAACTTTTCTTCCCTTTTTTATTATACTTTTTTGGTCCCTCTCTCTCATTTTTTTAAAATTATTTTGAAACTTTTAGCAAAAATTACATCTCTTAGTAAATCAAGTTATCGAATCAAATATAAGATAAATTACAAAATAAGATATGAGTTCAATAACAAATAGACATTTGGATTATCGGCTCGTAGTTTATTCCGTATTGGATTCAGATTGGATTAACTCAGATCCGGTCAGAATTTGATCCGATCTAGTCCAGGGTAGAGTTTCAAATGGAGCAGGTTTGAACCAAGACCCAATTCGAATTTTTTTTAACAAGTTTAGAGTTTAATTTAATTCATATTATAAAAATGTGTCAAATAGATCATTGTTGAAAGACGGTCATGAATTCTAGTTAGACATGGATTTGGGTGATTCTCAAATGTATCGGGCTTTACCCAATATGTTATTCAGATCAATATAATTATTATATTAATATTATGTTTAAATTATACTAGTCGGATATGAATCATGTCTATAAAATCAAGTTTGGGTTTGAATTCCTATCATTAAAATAGGAATCTAGATATAGATCCATTTCAAGCCCTAGACAAGGAATGCAGCTTAGACATGTCAAGTAGAAAAGATTAAACAATTTTTTTTTCGTTGTTGTTGTTGTTGTTTGGGCTATTTAGGTTGAGATTATGAACCTAATCTCATTTTGTATTGGTATTAGAAAGAGATGTTGGGCAACTCAAGCCCGACCCTAAAGCAAGATTTATTTATTATTACTATCAATATTTGTTTTGATAAGTATTATTATTAATATCAAAACATTAGTAACCCAAGTCTAACTAGATCGAACCAAAAGGGGTTGGTTCTGGTTTTAGTAGTAAAGTCACTTGGTCCGGATGCCTCATGAAGCATTAGGTCTAAAGTTCGACTCTTCTAAAGTACAAACAATTCCTTAAGTGTCATGCCTGTCATGCGAAGGGGACGTGATTTGCACGTCAGTCCCGAGAATTAATTGAGGCAAAGCCCTAGACGCCCCGGTTATGCTCCACTTTACCTCAAATCCGCTTCGTTGTCCTTCCTAATGATTTCTCTCTCTAGACCCATTAAGGAACTGCGGGCTTGGGCTGGCGATTATTCTCATATGAATTTGTTCAGTTTAAATTCGCTCCGTTGTCGTTGTTAATAATTTCTCTCTCTAGATCCATTAAA
The DNA here is from genome assembly GCA_026545225.1 of Cornus controversa. Taxonomy (NCBI): domain Eukaryota; kingdom Viridiplantae; phylum Streptophyta; class Magnoliopsida; order Cornales; family Cornaceae; genus Cornus; species Cornus controversa. The sequence goes on along the minus strand of CM048852.1, from coordinate 30,644,851 downwards.
GAAACTGTGGGCCTGGGCTTTGTTTAGTTTAAAATACTGTACTTAATTTGATTATCAAACAACACTTTCAGTGAGCTTGAGTTTTGACTTGATGATTGGTGAATTAATGCTAATAAGCTCTTTAACAAGAAGTCATATTGTTTATATCATTGTGGACCTCTTCAAATCCAAATTGTCAATTATATGATTTCCTCATAGTTTTTTCTTAGATAGGACTAGAAGTAAACCTTATTTCCAATTGTTCTTCTGTTACAACACACCTAATTAAAGAACATGGTTTTATCTTTCTGTTTCTAATCACACTTCTACTTTTTTAAATTTATCTTCTTTTTTTTTTTATATAAAAAAACATAATTTAAGTGATAGGAACACAAAACCAACTCATTCATGTGATCTTTTTCATCATTGACTCATTCATACTTCCTTTTCTTTTGAAGCATAGGCAACTAAACGAAAGAGAGTATAATTTATCAATCAATCTATAATACCCAAAATTTCAAAAGAATAAAATTAAAACATTACAAATGTTTCAATATATTATACAATCACACACACTCCCTCAACATTCAAATAGCTCACAAATGAATATCAATAGATAAGTAAATACTAAGGAATCTATTTTCTGAAAAATCCTAACTTTCGTTCTTTGGTAGGTCTTCGAGATCCTTTCGATGACATATGTTGTGTTAAAAGAGATATTTGTATAATCCGATCGACTGCATAAAGCCCATTGTAGCAATAGAACTACTAGGAAAGTATACAGAATCAGAAGACACAAATTAACCCTACCCAAATCAAAAATCCATTTAATTGCCAACCAAACAGCTTCGAAAACATTGGCAAAGAAACAGATCCTGAATCCTCTTTATCATCACTAGCCACGTCTTGAGGATGATCGAAATTTGAAGGAACTTGGGTATCCGGCACGGGTTCGTCATCGCCGGCTACAGCATTCGCCGGAGCCGGGGACTCATTAGGCGGATTTTTTAAACTCGTGGGCAATCCTTGCCCATAAGTCACATTTATCTTGAAGTGTTGCCCATGCTCACATTGCTCGCCATCATAGTCACTCGAAAAGAAATATGTCATCCCTACTTTCGTAAGAGGAACCGCCACCGTGCCCGGCTGTGGGGCGGTGGAGGAGGGATCTGCGGCCGACCATTCTGTCGTATCGTTGTCTTGAGCATTGTCGTAATCACAATGCTTGTAGGTGGTGAAATTATATGTTTGAACAACTGAATGGTTGCTGTCAGTGTTGAAAACTGCAGAATCATAAATAATATCCATAAACCAATAATTTTTTTTAGTTCCTTCTCACATTGAATAGTTGGGTCTTAATCCCAATTCACAATAAATGATTCAAAATAAATTAGAAAAATAAACAGTTTTAAAATAAAAACATTTCAAATTCATAAATTCATAGCTAGTTAGTTTGCAAGTACCAATTATGTATACACAGACCATATATATAACACACAGTCCACCATTTTTTCTCTAGAAACTGACTTGTCAGTGTGTGTAGGTCCCACTGAAACTAAAGTTATAAATAATAGCTGTCAAATTCTTTTTCTATACATTCATTCTAGAAAGCACGGACATTTCATCGAGGGTGCCGTACCCGTGTCGGACACTCGGACACTCCGCGGACACGTGTCGGACACTTCGTACCCGTGTCCTGACATTTTTCTTTTTAGGACACTTCTCGGACACTTCTTGGACACTTCTCTGACACTCCTCGAAGACGTATCGGACACTTCATAGCAGTGATGTATATTCAAATATTTCGAATGAAAATTAAATGATACTAAATTATGATTAAAATCTAAGCTAAATATATATAGAAAACACCATAAGTTTGGTTCTTTAATTTATTTTAATATATTTGTCTATTTTTGTTTATAAGTTTGTTTGGTTTTTAATTGTTTGATGATGAATTGAAGTATTTATGTAATGTAGTATTTTTTTTATTGAATAATTAATATATATTAATATATTATATTATTATTTTATAGCCGTATCCTCGCCGTGTCCGTGTCCTATTTTTTTAAAATTTTTCGTATCGCCGTGTCCGTATCGTGTCGTACCCGTGTCCGTGTCCATGCTTCCTAGCATTCATTGTTCAACTGGGTGTAATAGAAAAACCCATGCACCTATAGGTAAGCATAGTGGAATCACTTTTCTTTATTCCTTTTGAAATTTACTTGCTTTTTCCATCCTCATATACACTAATCATAAGAAGTGCATCACAAAATCTAGTTGAAAAGTGTAAAACTAAACCACAATTATTGACTATTATGACTTCAGCTAGAAAGATTTCTTAATTCCAAAATTTCCAAAAAAAGAGGAAGTGAAATATAGTAGTAACACACTCCACAAGTCCTTTTCCTAATTTCCATGTATATTAATTTCAAGAAAATGTGGAAAGTGGAGCACACAAATACAATCTACTGTATTTCCAATCATGTTTTTCAGTTTTGGTCACTATCCCAAAATTGGAGAGAATTTAAATTTGAACCCAAAGGATTCAGATTAAAAAATAGGCAAAAAAAAAAAGGGAATATTATAAGAACATTGTTATGTTACTTAAAATATTTCTATTAAATGAAGAGAAAAGTTAGAAAAACAGTTGAAGTCAAAATCTGACTAAATTATTAAAGTTTTAAATATTAAGATATCAGAAAATATGCCATGTATTAAAAAAATTAAGGACCACACACTTGATCAAGGCACAAAAAGTGATATATTTAAGAAAAATATTTATAAAAAAAAAAACATTTTTCTTAAATGTGTTATAAGGATTTTCTTTAGTCAATGGAAATTCACTAAAATTCCTTATAATTCAAGCATGTAAGCACTAGTTAAAAGTGATAAATTTCAGAAAAATATTTATAAAAAAAGAAAAAATCAATTTTCTTAAATGGGTTATAAGGATTTTCTTTAGTCAATGGAAATTCACTAAAATTCCTTATAATTCAAGCATGTAAGCACCAGTTAAAAGTGATATATTTCAGAAAAATATTTATAAAAAAAAAAATCAATTTTCGTAAATGGGTTATAAGAATTTTCTTGAGTCAATGGAAATTCACTAAAATTTCAATTTCTTATCATTCAAGCACGTGCACTGGTTTAAAGTGATATATTTCAGAAAAATATTTATAAAAAAAAAATCAATTTTCTTAAATGGGTTATTAGAATTTTCTTGAGTCAATGGAAATTCACTAAAATTTCAATTTCTTATAATTCAAGCATGTAAGCACTAGTTTAAAGTGATATATTTCAGAAAAATATTTATAAAAGAAATCAATTTTCTTAGATGGGTTATAAGAATTTTCCTCAGTCAATGGAAATTCACTAAAATTTCTTATAATTCAAGCATGTAAGCACTAGTTATTCAATTAAGGAGAAACAAGATAAACAAAAACCAATCTAGAAAGAGAGTACTACACACACACACACACACACACATATATACACCATGCTTTTGAATGTCTTACTGAGGAAATCTCCTAGACTGAAGTTCTTGCCAGCAGCCCATTTTTGGTAGTTGACAGTTGGCTTCAGAAGATTGTCATACCAACCTAAAGAGTCACCAACTGTGTAGTTCTTGTAAGCCTCAACAGATCCACCAAAACAGAGAAGATGAAGAAGAAGAAGACAGGAAAGTGTGAAGAATAGAAGCTCCTCCAAACCTCTGCTTCTCTGTTTCATCTCTATTGGGGTTTGTGAAAAACTTGTGGATGTGAGTGAAGATTTGCTAGCTCTTCAGAAGGAGAACAAAGGCAGTGGAATTAAAGTACTCCATGTATGACAACTTTTTTGTTTTTACTTGTATACCCTTCCTTTTCCCTAGAATTACCACAATGGTCTCTCTTTTGTCTTACTCATGTTACAAGTTTAGAAGAATACATACTTGAAAAAGTTTGAAGTACCTTGTTTGGTGTAGCATTTGAAAATGGTTGGTTTGTTGAATTAGGAGGATCATCAATCAAATTAATATATATATATATATATATATATATATATATATATATTTTGCATGTTGGGTGGAATCTGAGCACAATAATGTAGTTAGGAGACTAATTTGGAAAATGTGCATAGTGGGTCCTGAATCATGTGTATAAATCTACTTTCATAAAAGAGACAATCTGTTAGGTTTACCTTGGCAAGTAAAGAGGGAAAAATTATTAAGTAACGTCGGTGCACTTGTTTTTGACTGAATAGTAACATGACACTGCGATCAATGTTGGGATAAAGATATATATATATATATATATATATATATATATATATATATGGGGTGCATTGCAGAGGAAGTGTGCATTTGCTTGGACTCACTTTCAACACATAATTCTTCAAATGGATATCACTTTAGTGCTCGTCCACCATTTTTTCAGCGCGACATAAAATTTATCTAACTATAAAATTAATTAAAGTCATTTTTTTTCTTCTAATTTACTATACATTGAGGCTTATCTTGCTCATTTTTTATTAAATATATATCTATATTACATTTAAGTTTAATCTAAAATATTTTTATCTATCTATGATCTAAAATTACTCTATCTAATTATCTATCGGTCATGATTTTGAGTGCATTATAATACCGCGCATATAATAGTACTTGTGTGTGTCTATATATATATATATATAGTGATAAAAGATCATTTTTTTTTTTGAAAAATAAGAAAATAAAATATCAAACTTCCAAATACAAGAAAATGATTTTGAATGTGATTTTTTTTTTCCCGACAGGTAACTTGAGAAAATTCACTTTAAAACAATATATATATGTTTTGGACATAGATTCTTTGGACAGGTACACTTTAAATGGCCAATTTCTTTTATTGTTAACCCATTTTAAAGAAGACATTGCTATTACTCTTTATATAAATAATGATAATAATTATCAATAAAGATTAGTTGGTATGATATGAGCTTTTTTATTCAAATGGGAGGCTGAGTTTTTGCATTTATTTGAACTTTGAATAAATAAATAAAAATAATGACAATATATATATATATATATCTCATTAGTTGGATGTTCAATGACAGTATTGGAGATTTAATATTTAAGATAAACGGATAGCTCATTTTGCTTACAAAAACTTCAACAACACGAATTTTTAATTGGATTAAATTAGTGTTTAAACAATTAGATGAAGTGATGCACACTGTTTTTTGGGTTGATCAAAATGGTCATGTGAGATTGATTTTCATCCATATTTAGCTTTGATGTTGAATTTTTTGTCATACCAAGTTTATATATATATATATATATATATATATATAGATATCCCATCGTGAACATGGATTGATGGGTCAACAAAAAATGCACTAGATATTTGGTTGTGAGTGTGTACAGACATGTTATCTTCAACTTCAAGAGAGTGACATATATCAATATATGAAAGTTTGTGTCGGTGCTGTATGTATATATATATTATATATACAGATGACAGATCTGTATATGCATCATCATGTGAAATAATTCGCTGGATGATTGCTTTTGTAGCTTATACACGTGGGGTTGTTGTGAAAGAAAATGACACGTGTCTCGTCAATCAACTTCTTAGATTGTGTGAAGAATCATTCTACGGCAGAAATCACATGGATCATGTATGAACCATCAAGGTCTGGTTGATTGCAGGGAATCAATTCCACAATGTAACAATCACGTAATAACTTTAGATCCTTACGTAAATCTGTTAAATTCTGTATTATACCATGATATAATATATTGCACGAGTATGATTACATTTTTGATATAGAAGTGTTGCATAAATTGCATCGTCAAGTTGTATGCAACGGCACACACAATATATCTTTTATATATATATATATATAATATGCCTTCTATAATTTTTAATTCTAAAATTATTACTATTTTTTTCTTCCTTCACTCTTTTACTTTTTAAATTCATTTAATTTCCTTGAAATTAATTTTTTTAATAAATTCTAATTTTTTTCCTACAAAATTCTCTCATTATTTTATCTTTTGCTTGTTAAAACTCTTCCTTTTGCACATAACGAATGTAGTATGTAACTTTTTTTTTTCTCTTCTCTTATTTAAATTTATTTCTATAATTTTATGAATGCAATGAGTGTAATTTTATTTATCGCTTTCAAAATACAAAAACTTACAACCATATTCAACGAAAATATTACAAGTCAATAATTTGGCTCTTATATTTGTCATGTATTTATCTTTTTTATATTATTCATTGATTAGCATATTATTTTACATGCAATTATTTTTTTTTTCTTCTTCGCCTCTTGATTTGAACAATCTATGTCATGTTAGTTGACTTATTTATTTATTTATTTCTCAATTACACTGCACTTCCTTTGAAATAAAATTCTGACTCTATCCCTAGTTGCATCGGTATTACATGTGTGATGTTACGTGTTGCATTCGTAATATAATGTGTCTTGAATTAATTTGCACGAGTTGATAAGCGAGATGGAGATAAAAGTGTTCAGAAGATAATCCAGAATGTCTGTCATAATATAATTAGATAGTCTTATAAACAAGAAACATTTACATTAGTCTGCTTTTCTGCTATTCATCACCCCAATTTATGTTAGTTGAAACAAAAAAAATTCACTATGCATCAAACTTGACCCTTATAAACAAAGACTTACATTATAGGAAAAAAAATTTGTAAGTGGAAAATACTTGAGTTGAAGTGATAAAAATTCCATTAAATGGTACTTCTGATACTCAACTGAATTAAATCATCAATTTCTTTTAGTTTTGACAAAGTCAGATTTAGTTCGTCGTCAATATTTAAAGACACATGCCGAATTCAGTAGTTTTCGAATAAATTTTTGTGAGTAGGGAATGACATTATCATGACGTGATAATGTTACACCCCACTCATATAAGCTTTCACTCATATAAACTTATTCGGGAACAACCAATATTTTTGAAAGATATATCATTTTTCATATTTAAAATACAAGGTTAATATTCCACAGCTTTAATAATAGCAAAATAAGCAAGCAATAGATCTAATCCTTAATGTTGTAAATGATTAGATTTGACATTTTCAATAAACATTAATTAATTTTTCATGAAAAATTACAATATTATCACTCTCCAATTCAAAATTTTTTTGATACGTATGAATGTAATGGAATAATAGTAAAATACAGGTGAGAATGAAAAATAATAGAATGATCATTCTCATTCTACTATAATATGAAATGACGTAAGAATAGAATCATTATAGTCATGCCGAAGTAGTGTAGTTAGTAGAAGGTTTCACATGCATTGGGAGGAAATCTAATTTTTTTCCTAGTTAATACTAGTGTAGTTATAAGCCAAAAACATGCATTTCATTATGCATAAAAAATAATCAAGGCATTTTTTTTTAAGTATAATTGTGCGATAAAATTTATTGATTTTTTCATATGTAGTCAAATATGACATAGATTTGTATAAAAATAAACCAAAAAAAAAAAAAATCAAATTTATAAATAGATGAGCATCGTACTTGGTGTTAATGAGTAGTCTTATCTTTTCACATAAGTCCTAAAATTTGATTGGTTTCAACCTCTAATTGGCTCATATTTTATGTACACAATCTCTTCACGAACACATCAATTGATTAGGCAGCTAGCCAAAAACAAATATTTATATGAATTCAATAAAACCAATTAGTTAGACAATAGAGATATATATAAATAAATAAATATATTCAATGAAAGCCCAATTAAACCAAGTCCTTTCAGTTCATGCCATCAAAGGAAATAGATCCATAAAATTCTAAGTAATACTATAATATTATGTCCATGTGATATATATATATATATATACACTAGGGTATACTTGTGCTTACGGTACTATCATGCACTCGAAATCGTGATCGTTAAATAAAGTGGTTTTAAACCGTAGATATCAAAAAATATTTTGGACCACATGATTGATTTTTTAACCACTGTTAGATTAGACATTTTGTCCTTATTATACCAAACTTCTATTTTTTTCCTTATTATACCAAGCTTCTATATTGTATAGATTTGTGTGTGTGTTGGGCTTAGGAAACTAAACCTAACTAAGGCCCAATAGAAATCCCATTTTATTTTGGGGGGCCAAAGTCTGGGTTTCTTAAAACTAAATTATTAATGGGCTGGGTCCTGAAAAAAAAAAAAATTTGGGGTGGGGGCACGACCCCTCTTGGCCCACCCCTGGCTCTGCCCCTGATCATAGTCATTATAGCGTATGGTTGGACCAATTTAAAACTTAGAATAAAATGATTTTTTAATTGAATTCTTCAAAATACCCCTCCTAGTAACTAATAAATTAAACTAGCAAAATAACATTCTTCCATAATACCCCTCCTAGTAGCGATGTGGTGACGGAAGTGGTAGTGGAAGGCGACGGCAGTGGCAATGAAGGTGGAAGGTAGCAATGGTGAAGGCGGTGGCAGCGGAAGGCGGTGTTGGTGGTGGTGAAAAACAACGGTGGTGTGGTGGTAGTGGAAGACAATCTTCAAATTTGATCACGCCAGCATTGACCATCGTTGACAGTTAGTGTTGCTAACGATAAGGGGTATTTGTTTCAAACGTCCAAATTATAAGGGGGTAAGTATAATATTCCAAAACACAGAGGGTGCTGAGTTACGCCAATCTAGAGGGGAGGTAAGTGTAAATGACGTAAGGGTAATTTTACATTTTTCCTTAACAACCGTTAACAGCTGTTACTAAGAGGGGGGTAAGTGTAATATGCCAAACTAGAGGGGAGGTAACTGTAATAAAACCAATCTAGAGGGGAGGTAAGTGTAATTTGCCCTATTTTGAATTAGTAGTATTACACTCTCAAATTCTCCTGTATTTGTGAAGAGATATAGTACTCTACTTTCAGCAGAAAGGCCAATGAAGTTTTATCATAACTATACAGTGTAAATGTATGTGTATTTATATATACATGTATGTACATGGAGGAGATTAGGGCTTGTAACCTATTTACTTCTCTTAAAAAGTGTTTATTGTTTCTCTAATCTGCTAAATTTTTTTGATATGCGGAGTTTCTTGGATATGGGTTGACCACAAATTTTCTAAGATTGTCTTCAATTATCATCTTGGTCTACCAAAAAAATATCTAAGTATTTATCAGAAAAATAATTGAAATGGAAGTATGAGCATTTTTAAATGAAAATATCTATTAAATTAAAACTACTTCGTTTGCTACGGTAGTTTGATTTTTTTTTATTTTTTATCTTATTATTATTCAAGGCATCCCCTCTCAAACCATTTTTTGGCTCCTTTGTTGTATACTAGTATCATATTTAATGGAATCAATCACCTTTAATGTCACACCTTGATTTTCGACTCCTAGGAACCATGGTGAACCCATCCATTAAACCCTAATGAACCGTCTTAACTTTTATTTAACCATGAAAGTTTAATCACATTCTTACACATGTGTACGTACAATGCATCAACAACTAATCTCAATGGGCCCCACAACTAGTCCTATATGTGTATTCAACACTATGTGGACTGCAATATTTCGCACAGTTGAAAGTGTAGTTTTGAATGATCGAAAACCTCATTTTGCACAATCAAAAACTCAATTTCGCATGATCAAAATTTTCACTCAATCAAAAGTACTTGTGAAGTACTATCAAAACCCTACTGAAAGACCATCTTCTATCAAAATTCTCGATACCATTTCGTACAATCGAAGGCATTTCGATCATGCAAAATGGAGATTTTGCACAATCAAAATTGCCTTCGAAAGAATTCTTGATTCATCACATTTGGTCCATTTTACACTCAAAATCCATTCTAACGCCCTAAGATCAACCATACGACATTCTAATCATAAATGAGATGTGATATCACCATACACATATTCCAAATCATGCATTTGAACTAAATCATTCATTTGTTCCTAATCTTACTCATCATTGAACACATTTCCAACATCCATAAGTCATCCTCACATAAATGCACAAATGAATCCAAAAAAATATACATTTCATTGATAAGGTCTTCTAAGTTTATAGTCATCATATGAATTACATGTATATTATCCAAAAACATTGATAATTCAATTATGGCTACAACTATAATGAGTCAACATGCCACAAGCCGGCATGGATAGCCACATACAAGATATCCAAAATATAGCCAAAAAGAACTCTACTTAGATGTTCACATACCATCCGTCATTGGTGCCTTATCTGTAAAAAGGTTTGAGGGAGAGGGGTGAGCATACAACTATGCTTAATAAGAGTGCCCCAACTTACCTAAGCATTGACTTGACACCAACCCACTGGGGATACTTTGAATGGGCTTCTTATTCCCGTTCCCACAGAGCCTTCTCGACTCCGTGATGCCTTCAAAGCACTTTGACCAATGGAATGGTTTTGCCTCGAAGTACTTAATCTCTAGAGTCCAAAATCTGAACTGGTCTTTCCTCGTAAGACACGTCCTCCTCCACCTCAAGATCTGTCCAATCTAGCATATGTGAAGGATTCAGATCATACTTTCTCAAAATCAAAATGTTGAAAGTATTGTGCATACTTGACATTTGCGGTGGTAATGCCAAGCGATATGCAACCTCACCTACATGATCCAATATCTTGAATAGACGAATAAACCGTGGTGCCCAAACCTCATGAAATCCCGTCGTGATGAGACTTTTAGAAATATATGGTCGCCCACCTCAAATACCAAAGGTCGCCGTCTTCTATCAGCATAACTTTTCTGACGACTCTCGGCCATAAGCAATCATTACCTTATTATCGTTATATTTTCTGTGGTCTCACAGACTATATTAGGTCCCAAGGTAATAGTTTCACTAACCTCTATCCAACAAACAAATGACCTACAAAATTTACCATATAAAGCCTCGAATGGAGTCATCTCAATACTAGCTTGATAACTATTATTGTATGCAAACTCCACCAATGGAAGTTGATCCTCCCAACTACCATAGAAATCAAGTGCACATGCTCGAAGCATATCCTCTAAAATCTGTATGGTACGCTCTGACTGACCATCTATATGATAATGGAAAGTCGTACTAAAATGAAAGTCTGTATCAAGTCTAACCTGAAAACTCTGCCAAACTTGTGACGTAAACCTTAGATCTCCATAGGATACAATGGGGACTGGCACCCCATGCAGTCTCAGAATCTGATCAATATACAATTGACTAAGAGTATCCACGTTACCTGTCACTCAGATCAGAAGGAAATGAGCCACTTTGGTCAATCTGTCCACAATGACCCAAACTGCATTGTGACATTTCCTCGACCTTGGTAACCCCGTCACAAAGTCTATAGTGACCTGCTACCACTTCCACATATCCACCGATAATAGCTATAACAAACTCGCCGGTCTTTGATACTCGGCCTTCACTTGTTGACAAGTGAGGCATCTCACCATAAATTGTGCAACATTCTTTTTCATACCCTTCCACCTATATCGTCTATGAAAATTGTGATATATTTTGGTGCCACTGGGATGTACTGCAAGTTTAGAGCCATTAAAAGGCTAGAATGCGTAACATTCAACGCATATCATCTCTTACATAACATTTTTGTTCCCATCTATTTTCTTCCTCTTTTGTATTCAAAGAATACTTGCTTGGTTTGGAACTCATTGATACTAAAATAGTCATGAGGTGATTATCTCTATTGAACATGTTCCACACACCCCTACTACGGTGATGCTAGTCATGTGACATTGCACCCTTCTATACGGATCACGTGGTGGACATTTGAGGGTGGGGTCCGACGACAACGTAAGATCCCATTTGCACCTTGGTTGGATCAAACATGACTTGAACACCCCTACTACGGTGATGTTGGTCGTGTGACGTTGCATCCTTCCGTGCGGATCACATGGTAGACATTTGGTGCTAATACGAGGAGGGTAAGGCCCGACTACAATGTAAGGTCTTACTTACGCCTCGGTTGGGGAATACATATTAAAAATCACCCTTGGCATAAAAAGTATCAATAAGAGTTCAAACCTTGCTTTTATACTTTGTATACAAAGATCTCACACACAATCACTCCATCGTTTCTTCTTTACATAACACATGTTTTTCTTTAAGTTATCATCATTTTTATAATGTTTAAGTTTCAATAATCCCATACTAAAAAATATTTCAAGTTTCTTGTGATATTTTTTTTAGAAATAAATAAGTATTCAAAATTACCTTTTAAATTGCTGGCTTCAAAAAGAGGTATGTATGCTTAACTTCTCTCTCATTAATTTTCATGCCATTTTTGGACACTTTATTTAAGTGTTTATTTTCTTACGTGTTTAATGCTTCCTTTGCTTATACATGCTTAATGCTTCCTTTACTTGCATGCTCTTTTCCATTTTTGATGGCTATTCACATGTTATTTTTCATTTCAATTTTTGACACTTTATTAAGTGTCAACTTTCTTATTTGTTATTCACATGTTCTTTTTTATTCCAATTTTGGACTATTTGCTACATGTTACTTTTATCATTCCTTGATTTTCAAAACTTTCAATTTAAATCCAATTTATTTCAAGTGGTGATTTGCATCCTTTATTTTCAATATGAACTGACTTTATTTTAAGTGGTGATTTTCATCCTTTATTTTCAATATAAACTCACTTTACTTCAAGTGGTGATTATCATCCTTTATTTTCAATTTACACTCACTTTATCATTTATTTTCAACTTAAACCCAATTTATTTTAAATGGTGATTTTCATCCTCTATTTTCAATTAAAACCCACTTTATTTCAAGTGGTAATTTCCAAATTAAACTCACATTATTTAAAGTGGTAATTTTCAATCTTTCAATCAAGACATCTTCAAATGTTGTTTTTCATATTTGCATTTTCATGTCAAAACACACTTCTTCAAATATTGACTTTTCTTTTTTTACATTTCAAATACATCTTCAAATATTGATTTTCATACTTATATTTTTATATCAAAATACACTTTTTCAAATATTTTCAATCTTCAAAAATATATTTTCTTCAAATATACTTTCAACCTTAAAAAGAATATACTTCTTCGAATATTAACATTTTCAATCTTCAAAAATACACTTATTCAAATTTGATTTTTCATCACACTTTTTCAAGTGTTAGTATTCATTTTTTAAAACACACTTTACTCAAAGTGTTGATTTTTCATAGTCAAATGTTTTTCTTGATACATCTTTGACCCTTAAAACACACTTTATTTAAAATGTTGTTTTTTTAACTTCAAAAAAACTTTTTCAATCTACAAAACATTTATTTGTCAATTTCAAGCACATTTTCAATCGTCTGAATACATTTCTAACTTCTAATACATTTTCAACTTTCAAAACACACTTCTTCAAGTGTTGATTTTTCATCCATACATCTTAAAAAAAAATTTCAATCTTAAAAATACATTCTTCAAAACATTTTCAATCTTCAAAACACATACAAAATAAACTCAAAATTCATTCAACATTTCTTTTCCATACATACATTTTGTATTTTTATACCTTCCACTACTTGATTTTCGTATACATACATTACTCTCACATTTCCATTACTTACTTTACATCACTTCTTTTTCACACATATACTTTGACCTATCTTCCATCACTTGCATTCTATACATTACTTTGACATATACACCACATATTTTACCTCATTTATTTTCTATACATATACATTATCTATTTTAATACTTCAACATATATTCCGTTATTTGATACATATCTTACTTTGACATCTACATATTTTTCATCACTTGATTTTCATATACATACATTATTTTTACATTATTACTTACTTTCCATTACTTGATTTTCTACATTACACTACTTGTACATTACTTGCTTTCTACACACACACACACACACACACACACACACACACACACACATACTTTACTTTATCATTTGATATACATGTTACATATCCATCACATGTTATATGTTCATATGCTTTCTATGTTACATCATTCTCACATACATGCCTATCACATGATGTCCATATGTTTTTATGATACATATTTACATTCATGCTAATTACATTACTTCAGTACACATTCACACACATGCTCCACAAACATTACCTTTGACATTTATTACTTGCTTATCAGTTCATCGCATATTCACGTCTTCACTTACATGTCTTCATACTTGCTTACATGACATTGATACATGTTTACTTGCCCACATGCCTTCATGCTTGCCTACATATATGTCTATTTGCTCACATGTTTATATTCTTCCCATGTTCACATTCTTATCTTATCTTTGACACATACAATATCTTTTGACATACTAGTATAATGTCTCACATGTTTCACTCACATGTTCTTCACGCTTTACATATCTTACATACACACTATCACATGTTTACATGTCTTCTATGTTACATGTGCATCACATGTTTGTGAGTTGTGCAGTGCGAAAGCGGTTGCGAAAGTTAGTTTTAAAACCTAGAGGGGGGCTGATTAGGTTTACTCATTTTTTGCTTAATTATTCAGATTATCCAATTTTAAGTTCAATTAATAATTAAAGCAATCCCACAAAGCAAGTAAATAAATAAAGTGCAGTAAAGTAAACGAATGCACTAGATATACGTGGAAAACCCAGATCGGGAAAAAGCTACGGGTGAGGCTTTGTAGCCTCAGAGAAGTAAATCCACTATCGTCGAAAAAAATTGCAACAAACTCTGTCTCAAGTTCACACCTACTCCACTCTGACAAGAACTCTGATGCGGAACACATCATGCTTACAATTGGGACTACCTCGTTCAATTGCTGCAGATTCCCGGTTAATGTCAAAATTCTCTCAAAAGGGTAATTAGAAGAACACGAACACTCAGCAAGTATTTTGTTCCCTTCGTAGCACGATCTTCTTCTCCTTCCTCACCAACAAACAGTTGTAGAAGAAACCAATCCAGTAACTTGATCACAAAGAAATCTTTAATGTAGTCCTCGAACAGTTGATCAAGCAAATAAAGATCACCCTAAATCACTCAGTGAAATATGTGTGTGCTGTCAAAAATATAAACAAAAAATTTGAGAAAAAATTTCTCAGTTCAGAAAAATATCTCAATACTTTCTCTTTCTGAAAAATCTATATTTTTGTATATTGAAAGCATGTATTGAAGGCACACCGAGAGAGAAATCATATGCAATTTTTATAGAGATTAAAACCCCTAATTTTCTTTAGAAAACAAGTTGAATTCCAATAAGAAATAAGTTCCTATGATTTTAGAAAGTTCTGAATCCATTCCGGGTCAAAACAGGACAAAACTGATCAAATTTCGCAGATTAGAAAAGTTGGACCGGTCTACCCTGCACTTGGACCGGTCCAACTCCTGTAGCATACTCTACAAGAGCTGCTGAGACCTCATGGACTGGTCCAGCCTTCACTTGGACCGGTCCAACCTTGATATTTTCATAAAATTACTTAAAAGCCCCTATTTTTAAGGTCAGAATCTCCCAGTTTGAAATATATGTGTTCTCACCACTTTACTAGACTACGTGACTCTCATATATGATCAACGATGTCCTCATGCATTCGGAACCATTTCAAAACTTCAAATGATCAAATTCTTGTTCAGACCATTGACGGTTTTTCCCTAACTCAAATAATACAACTCATGTTTGGTTTTGACACCGAATATTGCCAATTACAAACATATACGTCTCAATCTCCCTCTTTGGCAATTTCGTGACAAAATCCACCTGGAAAATTATAACCTAACCACTGAAAAAATTAGATTACAATATGTCCCCAATACAAAAAAATATATCATGAAGAACTCACGCATCATGAGCAAACTTTCAATCTTTATGTGTAGTGTATGCCAAACCTGTAAATCTACACATCATGCAAACAACACTACCTATGAAAGCTTAATCATGAAAAATATAATTATATAAAATCATCTTGAAACTCCCGCTTAATCATATAACAAAAAAAAAATATGTCTCCCCCTATCTAATTAGTCTCTCCATTTGTCAAAGCATATATAAATCTTCCCCTTTTTGGAACAAATTGACAAAGTAAAATAATGAGAACATGAGAAAACAACTTAACACATGATTAAGTAAGAAACTAGTATAACATCCAATCAAATATAAAACACATAAGTTTCAAAATTATAGAAGGTTACACAAGAGCAAAGCATAGACAATATAAAACATAACAAGTCTAAGTAAAACATAAAACATATCAAGTTCAAGTACCAAGTCTAGACAGAAATAGAACTAACTACTTAAAGCCTAGCAAAATAGAAATTAGGTATAAACCACCAAGACCTAATCCTCATCCTCATCATCATCACCATGAGCTCCAGAAGTTCGAGGAAGTGCTCTCCTAATCAATGTTTCAAGCTTTGAAAACTTCCTCTTCAAGTACTTTTCCAACCCCTTCACGGATTAATTGTATTGTCAAGCAGTCAAAACACGATTAGAATCAAGAACATAGAGTTCAGTAATAGGAGCATTATCATCACTCTCATCCTCAATCTCCTCCTCAACATGATGTCTTGCTGCCTCCTTTTGAGCTTTTTTATTCATCTTATTAATGATTGAAGATTTAACATTTGAAGCTGTGAACTTCCCTTTGGATTTCATAATTAGTGCATTTGAAGGAATGTGAACATTATTTGCCTTGAGAATTTTCATTTTGATAAGAGGAAAAGGCAAAGCATTGGTAGACCTCGAATGACCCGACTCTTGAATCATAGTCCTCAAAATAGTTGCCGGCACATTAATTCTATCACCATTCACAATGTGATATAAGATCTTACCTCAATGCCATGGTAAATCACCTTTATAATCATGAGGGTCAAGAGTATAGAAAACAATCAAGTTCAATACAGAGACATTATCAGTGATGTAGGCACTTGGAACTTGTTTGCAAGCAATGGAGCATTCGGTTCACACAACATTCTAATGATTTCTTCCATGCTTGCTCGATTTTTTTCAATATCTAGATAAGAAAATATTAAACCATTATGTGCCTCTGGAACTCCAATAACCTCAAAAATTAATTGGGTTGTCACCTTGATTTCTGTCCAAAAATATTTCATTGTCATCCATAGTTCATTGTTATTATATGAAAGCACATTGTTATAGAAATAACAAACCATGTCGGGAATGTAATCCTTGGCTAGTTTGGCTAGTGAACCCTAACCATTCTCTTTGAAGTAATGCACAAAATCCAATTGATATCCTTGCCATATGCTATCTAAATCAAAACTTCTTTCACACCTCATAGGTATACAACCAACTACATTATTCTAATGCTCAAAAATTTCTTCATCATCAAAATATTCTTCCAAGAAGATTATGTTGCCTTTCGGTGTTAGAGAAACATTGACTCTTTGTCACCTAGAACAATCAGCCATTGCTACAATGAGAGGAATGCAAAATATGAATGTAGGAGCCATTGAAAAATTTCCTCAAACACTTGGTGTGCAAGCTTTGAAAACATAAGCTTCAATATCACTTGGTTAGTTTAATCAACACAAATCCTCCAACAATCAATCTCTTCTACCAATTCAACTCAAAATCAACCAAAAATATCAATCAATATGATCCAATATATCAATCACAAAGTATGTTAAGAGTTGAGGCAAAATGAGGGAAAAAGAGAGAAATAAGCACTCAAGAGGAATAAAGGCACAAAGTGAACACATAGCACACATGCAAATATAAAACCTGTTGTCCGAGCCTCTTTGGACCGGTCCACCTTATTCTTTGGACCGGTCCAAGGTGGTGCAATGGGTCTGTTGACCACCTTTAACCAAACATGCAATTTTTCAAAAAAAAAATGCTTAAAAATATCTAAAATATTCTAAAAATCTGAAAAAATAGAAAAATCTTTTTGAAATTTTATATGTGAAAATAAAAAATATAACAATCATATAATCATTAAAATCAATTTTTCACATAAAATAACAATGAGTGTGAAAATTTTCAAGAAAATTCATAAATGCACAATTTTAAAACCCATAAATTTGTCAACAAAATTCATCATTAAATTCATAATCATGGCACAATTTTCAATACACAAATATTTATAAAAATTTAGAAATTCATCAAATAAATTCATGTGTATGTGTGTGCAATCCAACTTATCAAAAATTAATCAAATTCTTTTAATCCATCTTCTAAAACACATTGGATAATAAGCAAATCAAACCACACATAATCAAATTATTCTTCACATTGAATTTTTTTTTCTTTTTTTAAGATAGTGGCTTTCACGCTTACAGGCAGCCAACTATTTTCTCAAAACAACTCTTTTTAAAAGATACCTTATTGGAGATTTATGTCGTAGTGGAAGCTTCAGACAAATCCCGAATGCAGCCTTTTCCTTTTGTCTCAGATTTTCAACAATTCATTTTTTTTCTCATTGATCATGCTGAACTAAAAACAGAATATTTTCTTTTTGATATTTTTCATTAATCATTTAAGCCTTCAATGCTACTCATACAATATATTCTAGTCAACTTCACATTAGTTTTCAATCAATTCTCTCAGAGTTGAACTAGTGTACAAATTGTATGGATTCAAAAGATTCAAATAAATACAGCATAGTAGTTATTAATGCCTAGATCATAAACTTAGGTACTTCATTTATTGATAAACTAAGTGTGCCAATCATGCATTCACAAATCAAAGTGAACTTAAACAGAAATATAGAGAATTCACATTATTTCATAGAAAAATATGATTTCAACATTCACATAATTATTATGAAAAATAAACAAAACTTACCCCAATCTAAAGGATATGGTCCAATGGAAAACAGATAATGAACATAAACTCAATTCATGATCATAAAAAGTTCTAATGACCTAGTTAGGGGGTTTTGCACCCAAAGACCTATTAGGAATAAATCCCATAGTATCAACAGGCACAAACTTCTCCAAATCTTCATTTCTCATCCAAATTGTTTTAACATACAACTTATCAGGAAAATAATTTGGAGAACCATAAACATTATTCTTTTTATTTGAATTATTTTTAGCTTGACAATTTTTGGGTTTGTTCCAATAATGTGACTTTTTAGCATCAACCCTATTCTTAGTAAAAGAATTATGCACATGAAAATCAGAATTATAATATTTTATCTTCTTATAGCAATAGTGTGAACTTTGTCCATTCTTATCACAAAACATACAATGAAGCACATTGGACACAATATTAGCATGCATAGACTCAACTTGAAGCTTAGGTTTGGGTGCAGGCAAATTCAAGTTATTAGGTTTAACAAACACAGTTTTACCCTTAGATGATGACCCAAAAAAATCTAGTCCAATCTTATCTCCTACAGGCTTTCCATCACTAATCATGCTATCAAGCTTAATCTGCCCAGAAGTAAAAGCAATTAATTTCTCTTGTGATTTTTTCAATTCAGGCTCAAGAAAATTAATTCTAGCAACAAGAATATCTTTAGCAGAAATAGTTTGACTTACCTCGCTTTCGAGAAAGTTGACTTTACTTTGAAGATTTTGAAGGTCAGCTTTATTTTCTTCAATCAACTTCAATTGATCTTTATTTTTTTCTTCAAAGTTTCTTTCTCAGATTCCACTTGCTTTAGTTTCTCAAATTTATTTTTATAAGCTACTAGAAAGTTCTCAAAGAGTTCTAGCAGCTTGCTCTCACATGGTTCACTACAAGAATCAGGAGTATTAACGACGAAAAAAATTGTCATTAAAAGTAGTATTTTCATCACTAATTCCTTTTGCGATGGTAAGTGAAACCGTTGCAGAAACTGGCGTAGCAAAAGCCTTTAGTCAAGGATTATTTGCAACGGAGGTCTTTAGCGACAGTCTATTTGTGATGGAATTCATTTCCGTAGGGAAATTATTTGTGACGGAAGGAATTCCGTCACAAATAGTTTTTGCGACTGAAAAATAGTCCGTCACAAATAGTTTTTATGACAGAATTTATATCCGTCGCAAATTCATATTTGTGACGCACACTTCCGTCGCTAATTCTTTTCTTTTTTTTTTTTACTGATTTGATCGTTGATTCCCTGTTTTTTTTATTTACTGCTAATTTGAATGGTGCATGATACCCTTTTTTTATTATTATTATTGCTTTGAATGGTGATTCTTTGCTTCAACCATTAAAACTACTAAAAAAATACATTGATATCAACAACAATAATCTAAAAGCTAAATTTAAATAATCATTATTTAATAACCAAGTTCAAATCTAACACTAGAATCATTCTGTTCAAATCAATTTAAACACCAAATTCAAATCTAGCAGTTGCATCATTCTGTTCAAAATTAGTAGATTATAATAATAAGAGCGTTCCAAATAAAATAGGTATCTAAACAGAAGTTTGAAGTAGTACATAAGCAATCATTGATCAGTTGGTGGTTATGACTGAAATGGTGGATAAGGGCCAAATGGTGGTTGTAAATTTAGCAATTAGCCAAAGGGTCCATAAGTTGACGGCTGTTGCTGCTATGGATTGCCAAACAAGGGTCCATATACACTGAATTGTGTGGATATGAATTGGGATGACATCCTTTTATATTCCATGAACTTTGAGGACAATGTATTAAAATTTGCCTTCATTTCATTCATGGATTCCTTCAATTGTGACAATTCTTCCTTAGTTGCATCACGTTCTTGCTCGGCTTGTTCATCCTTCCTTTCAGCCTCCAACTCTCTGGTTGTTTTCTTATTACGACCCAAGGAAGATGGAGCCTTCCCATAGCCAAACCCGCGAAAATATTGACCCTTAGCTATTCCAAGACGGTTCTCCAATATTTGCTCTTCTATAGGGACTGAACTAGCAATATCAAAACTAATGGATCCATCTGATGATTGGGCCGCCACCATATCCTCCTGCATTTTCTAACAATTGAATGCATAATCATAAAAAACATAAGAATGAGAAATAATAATAAAAAAAACAAATTAATGTAACCAAAGCCATCAATTAAAGAGCATATTTATAAAGGATGGCACCACCTTTGAAATATAGTCATAAAAAACTATATTTTAGATTGTACTTGAGCATTAATCTGTTTTCTTTCAGTAATCTAATGTTAAGTAAACTATTGCAGGTTTTAGCTGTGGTTTGAGGTGATCAAATTACAGTAACCAAGCATTAAATTACTTGAACTGAATTCATGGACCGTCCTTACAATATGCAACAAAGAAAAGAAGTTAAAAGAAAGAAAGAAAGAAAATAATTCCTTGACGTTTGATGCATATAAATTTGGAAGAGAACAATTATATATAACTGTCTAATTAGGCCAGAATGTGCATCAAATATTGTTACTACTACTAAAATATAAGCTATCACAGGAGGGCTGTAAGAAGGCCATGTTAGAGAGCAATTAAAAGTAATATAACTTAATTGGTGCTCAAGTATAATTTGGTTCAAATCAAGCTTGAGGTTCATCCAGATTCAACTAAATGGCTATAGGCTGCTATATGAATCATCATCATAGTTCCTCAATATATAGAATTAGTATTTGACAAGATGTGTCTCATTTTCTATCATTTTTCATAACTAATTGAGCTATATATATATATATATATATATATATGCTTTCCTTTCTGAACGTACAGTTGAAACTGGCTATTAGATTCATGTTTACTTTCACTGTCAACTATTGGAACTACCTTATTAAAGCCTACTACTTGATGAAGACTTTTAGCTCCATACCTGCAGATACTGACTCTTTTGCCACCGCATGTCTATGGCTGTATCTGTTGACATAAATAACCGCTTAAGCCTTGATTTCAATGGGAAGTACCGATGAACTTTTTAAGGAATCTTCTTACCCTTACCTTCATGAGGCATATACGTCAGCTCACCACACTGTGGACAATATTCTTTACCTTCATTCTCCTTCCAGAATAGAGCACAATCATTTTTACATGCATGGATGGGAACATATCCGAGACCCAAATCACGCATCAAGCTTTTAGTCTCGCAATAGGACTTTGGCAATGTGTTATTTTTGAGAAGAATATCCTTTTAACGCCTAAAACAACATGTCAAAATATTTGTTGGACCATTTGTTCATAACCTTCAAATGGAACAACTTTAATATTGCTGATAACTTAGAGTGTTTTTGACATCTTGGCCACAATTCACATTGTGCATCATTTAACAATCTATCAAAACTTTCTCCTCCCACATCAACTTGAGGCGAATCTTCTTGTTCTTCTGCATTAGTGAATGCTTCCCTCCGTACGTTATCCAATAGTTCAAATACATTGTCTTCATTTCTATCTTCATTATACCTACTAACATTAGGTTCAATGTTAACATTACCATTGGTTTGACGAGCCTCCCCATGGCATACCCAATTAGTATATTCTTTGTACATCCCATCCTTATATAGATGATTCTCAACCTCTTTAATTGGCATATACTCTCTATTTTTACAATGACAACACGAACATTTGGTCCTACCTAGCGTGTTTGTATGTCTTTTAGCCAACTTAATGAAGTCTCTTATACATATATAATTATGATGAATCCAAGACTTGTCCATGTAACTGGTTCAGAGAAATTCAAATCAATTATGGATACAAAATAATTGATGCATGTTGAATATATTTATGTATAACTCTTTCAACTTCCTCCTCCATATATATTGTATGGGTGGTCCTATCCCATTCAAGTATCATTGTACTGACATGCTCTTTACATTGCATATTAGGATAGAGAAATTCATGGTAGTAACTGATCCCTAGAGTGAACCAACTTCCAACACCAAAAATTAATTTGTCCTATGTATACAATGATTTACACATGTTCCAAACAACGATCCTTGAACGGGGCCAAGGTTAGATGCATGCATAAATGTATGGAAACATGTCATTAAATTATAAAATAACATTTTATGTTATACAAGATAATATATAAATTACACTTATATTCTAGATATTTTTCAAATTTATAATATATATTTAAGTTAATAAATATATATGTACATATATATATATATATATATATATATATATATATATAAATGACGACTTCAGTGATAGTTGTCTTACTACAGTACCATATGTACTAAACAAAAAAGAGAAAAATCACTATATGTACTTCAATGATAGAGTTGACCTGCATATTCTTGTTTCTTACCCTAATTGGTTGGTTGATATAAGGTAAGTTATAGAAAGATGAGAATATTAAAGACCATGCCATTAAGAAAATGTAAGACAGAGACTATTACAAATGAGAGATAGGTAGATGCTATTTTATAACTGTGGTGGCGTATCTCGCGGTTCTCAGGTGCTTCCTTAGCTAAATTTATGCTTTCAAGAAAAGATTTTTGGGCATATAGGTTCAGGATATCAGTAATTACAATGGGGGTCCGATATCTATTGTTCTTGTTTGCCTTCTCCTTTTACGATCGCAATGAGAAGAGGCCGATAGTCCCTATCTCTTCTATATCATGTCACTAAGGCAGCTATTTGAAATGTCACCTTGACTATACTGGTAACCGAGTCAATTCCACAAGACTGACAACAATGATCAACCACCATTTCTCCCTAAGCCTTAAAAGTTTAACAAAAATAGAGAAGGAAAAAAAAACATAACACTAACAGCACTTATATAAAATTAACCAAGTAACAACAAAGCTAAAATCAACCAATTACAGAATGAAGCCTGAAGAACAGATTGAATGAATTGGAGTTGAGAGGTTGATATGGATTGTAATTTATTTATTCAAGCATAATATGATTGGGTATCTTTTTCTATTTATTTTTCTTTAAGGTCTACTTTAAAATTTTGAGGGTTTTAGATTGGGAACAAATTTAGTTTAAATATATTTATTAATGTCACACTCTATACCTTAGATCCAAAATCACAATCTAAGCCCAGATTTCAAATGTTCATTTCAATGTTAAGAATGTGAATAAGATGTCAACTTAAGAACTGCATGTGTACTCGTTTTGAGTGCTTTGTTGCCTAAATCATGTAAGTAAAAAGCTAAAAAATGTCAACCAAGTATTTGTACAAAATTAACTCTATATGTTATTTATGATAGTATTTTTCCCTGAAGTTTTTGTTACTTGTGGATGCAATGAGACCTATAGATTCTTTAGAACAATCTGTTTGGTCTTACAATTTACCAACATAAATGCATGGTACTATAACCCACAATCTATATAAGATTGGCCTAGATGTAGTGTGAATCAGGTTGATTTACAACATAATTCCACATTATATCTATATATATATATGACCAAATTAGAGTCCATAATATTCATTTATCTCTGAACTTTGATTTTGGAGGAAACAAAGATTAATATTCTTGTGTCTCACATGATCAAATCAGATTTTTGACATAGTCATATATTAGCTCATATGCATTGAGTGTCAAACATGTATACTTTTGACGGCTTTATATAAATTAGTACTATTAGGAATATATATACTAGGTTTATATATACTAAGAAAAAAAGTCCTCATAAGTTCTCAAGATTTGTTATTGATTCCATTGTCCTGGATAAATAGTGCTTGGCTATCTGAAGTATGATTTGTTATCCTGATCATTATGCTAAGTCTCAATTGCTACCATCAAATTTTTTTTCTATTGTTTTGATAATTGTACTAACATTAAACTAATGAAAGACACATAGAGAGAGAGTTAATTACACCATATTGATCATATTGATCCAAAATCAATATACACCAGTCTCATGAAAATAAGAATACCATATTGATCCAAAATCAAAAACAATGGACAAAATAAGCCATTATACACAATCAATGAGAGAAGACAATATGCATACCTCCACAAAAACCCTACATTTTTTCATCAAAGAAAATTATATAATATATACTGAAACAAATTAAAGACGCCTAGAGAGAGAGTTAATTAGCTAGAGAGAAAAATGAAAAAAATAAATAAAAAACAAACATTCGCAAAATAGAAACGATGGATATTGTGGATGATCCAACCTTCGCAAAATCCTCAACAAAGTGGAGATTGCAGAGAAAAAAAATGTTTGATCTTCAGGGTATCCCTTTTCGAATGAGAGAGGCAGAGAAAAAAAAGTTGTACGGGAATAAAAGATGGAGTGCACGTTTAGATCATGATGGAGGGGTTTGGGATTGAGAGTTAGGGTTTATACTTGAATGAGAAGTGATAGAGATTGAGGGGTTTTGGAAGGATCGAAGGTCTGATAGAGAAGGAAATTTTTCACGTCGATTTGAGATAACAAATATGGAGAAAATTTTATGGATAATGGAGATTGTGGGGGTGTTATGTATAGAACACTGCCGTTTTGATGTTAATTAACTTATTTGAGGAAAGAAAATAAGCTGTCACATATGCCAAACGATGGAGTTTTACCAAAAATTTGTGACACCTATGCATGCGCGGGAATTAAGAAAAAAAAATCCATCACCAAATACATGTTGCCGCCAAACCAATTACGCGGGTCTAGATGTTGGGTTGCAAAATTCCCTTCCGCGTAATGTCGCGCCAAGTTTTGGGTTATTTGTGACAGTAAGTTATTTAACGTCACAAATTAGTCAGTTTTTAGAGATAGAAATTTGTACTGTAGCTAATAATTCGTCACTAAAAACAAGATTTCTTGTAGTGGTTCTACATCAGACTGCTCAACTCCTAAATCATTAGACCCTACTTAACTGAGAGTAGTGTACACTTCTGTTTCACCTACATAAGAGGAAGAATCATTAGCAGTATCATGATCAATATGAGCAACAAAAGCAAAAGTATCATTCTCAATAGAAGAATCACTTTCAGAACCAGAAGACTCAGACTCAGAAATAATAGCTTTCATGGTTTTCTTTTTATCTTTTAAAATTTTCTTTGCACTAAAGCTATTTTTATTAAGAATTGGACATTGATTAGATATGTGACATTTACCACCACATGTCTAGCAAGTGAGTTCAAACTCCTTAGAGTCATCCACTTCTTTTTCCTTCCTATCCTTACCTTTCGATGATGAGCCTTAACTGCAAAATTTAGAAGGATTTCCTTTTCTAAAATTTTTATCATTTTTATACTTAAGGATCTTTCTAAATTTTCTAGCAAGGAGTGTAACATGATTATCTGAATCATATTCAAAACTTTCAACTTTTTCAACTTTAGATTTTGAAGAATTTGAAGTATTTGACAAACTTGATGACTTAGAAGTCTTTGAGGTTTTTAAAGCCAAATTTTTTATTTTTTGAAGTTTTGGATATTTCATCTCAAAAGTTTGAATTGATCCAACTAATTTTGCCACATCTATTGTATCAACATCTCTACTCTCATCTAAGGCTTCAAACTTGGCTTGGAACTTATCAGGCAATGATCTCATGATTTTTCTAATAACCTAAAAAGAAGGAATTTTCTCACCAAGGTTAGCACTACTTTGAACAATATCATTAAACCTAGAATAAAAATCAGAAAACATCTCGTCTTCATCCATTCTAATTGTTTCAAATTTAGTAGCTAGCATTTGTAACTAGGATTTCTTTACCTTGTTGGTACCCTCATGATTTATCTGTAAAATATCCCATACTTCTTTCAAAGTTGAAAAAGCAGAAATTCTAACAAATTCAGAAGGAACAATAAAATTGAATATTGCATATAAACCCTTGTTGTTATTATTAGCATATTCATGCTCAGTATTAGACCACGTTGCTTTGTCCTTATCTACAGTCACAGCTGCATCACCAGTACCAGTGGTAGTGGTAGGAATTTTATAGCCATTCTCAACAGCCATCCAAACTCTCTCACTTTGAGATTTTAAAAAGGCTTTCATATAAGACTTTCAAAAAGTATAATTTGAACCATCAAACAAAAGAGTTCGCTGAATCGATCCACCTTCTTTCATACTAGATTCCATGATGATTTTTGAAAACAAAAATAAAATTTTATTTTAAAAATACTTCACAAGGAACTACTCACAAATTAGAGAACACTGCTCTGATACCAATTGTGAGTTGCCCGGTGCGAAAGCAGTTGCAAAAGTTAGATTTAAAACCTAGAGGAGGTGATTAGGTTTACTCGCTTTTTGCTTAATTATTTATGATTATCCAATTTTAAGTCCAATTAATAATCAAATCAATCCCACAAAGCAAGCAAATAAATAAGTGCAGTAAAGTAAACGAATGCACCAGATATACGTGGAGAATCCAGATTAGAAAAAAACCACAGGTGAGGCTTTGTAGCCCTGGAGAAGCAAATCCACTATCGTCGAAGCAAAGTACAATAGACTTTGTCTCAAGTTCACACCCACTCCACTCTGACAAGAACTTTGATGCGGAACACCTCAGGCTTACAATTGTAACTACCTCGTCCAACTGCTGTAGATTCCCGACTAACGTCAAAATCTTCTCAGAAGGGTAACTGGAAGAACAAAAACACTCAGCAAGTATTCTATCACCTTCGTACCACGATCTTCTTCTCCTTCCTCACCAACGAATAGTTGTAGAATAAACCAATCCAGTAACTCGATCACGAAGAAATCTTCAATGCAATCTTCGAACAATTGATCAAGCAAATAGAGATCACCCTAAATCACTCAGTGAAATATGTGGGTGCTCTCAAAAATATAAACAAATAATTTGAGAAAAAATTTCTTTGCTCAGAAAAATATCGCAGTGTTTTCTCTCTCTGAAAAATCTCTGTTTTTATATATTGAAAGCTTGTATTAAAGGCACATCAAGAGAGAAATCATATGAGGTATTTATAGGGATTAAAAACCCTAATTTTCCTTAGAAAACAAGTTAAAATCCAATAGGAAACAAGTCCCCACAATTTTAGAAAGTTCTAGGTCTATTTCGGGTCAAAATAGGACAAAATTAGTCAAATTTCACAAACCAGAAAAGTTGGACAGGTCCAGCCTTCACTTGGACTGATCCAACTCCTATTGCATACTCTATACGAGTTGTTGAGACCTCATGGACCGGTCCAACCTTGATATTTTCATAAAATTACTTAAAGCCCCTCTTTTCAAGGTCGGAACCTCCCAGTTTGAAATATATGTGTTCTCACCACTTTACCTGGACAACATGACTCTCATATATAATCAACGATGTCCTCATGCATTCAGAACCATTTCAAAACTTCAAATGATTGAATTCTTGTTCAGACCATTGACGGCTTTTCCCGAAGATTCAAGCTTCATTCTTTGATGAACCCTTGCATAGTTGGTGTAGAACTTCATGCTCACTCTAAGACTTCAATTACATAATCAATGATAGAAATATAACTCAAATAATACAACTCGATCATGTTCAATTTCAACACCGAATATTGCCAATTACAAACATATACGTCACAATGTTTACATATTAATCCCATGATCATATGTCTTCTATGTTACATGTTCATTATATTTTCATATGTTTTCCATGCTACATTTTTATTATGTGATCACATGTTTTGCATGCTTCACATGCTTTACTTGTTTCACATGCACAATACTTGTACAATTCTTACTTCAAATATTCAATACTTGTTTCACATGTTTGTTTTCTAATACATGTTCAATACTTGCTTCATATATTCAATTTTCAAGTTCAATACACGTTCAAATTCAATATATATTTTCACTCCATGTTTTTCATACTTGTTCAATACTTTCCAATACATGATTTTCATACATGTTCAATGTTTTCAATCTATACTTTTCATACTTGCTCAATAATTGTCACACATTCAATATTCAAGTTCAATACATGTTCAAATTGAATACTTGCTTTCAATATATGCCTTCTTATATGTTCAATTTTCAATATATACTTTTCATACATGTTTTCTATGCAAAATACATGTTACACTTTAAGTCTTAGATATGCTAAGCACACTTTATATCCCTAGGTATATTCCCTAGGATAGTTCTAACGCATCAAACTTCATTCAAAGTCACATTGTCACTTGACTCACTTCTATCATGCTTACATGACGAGTCTTTTGACTCCATTCCATTTTGAGAATGGTCACAAGGACCTTAAACCCATTTCACTTATATTCTGGGTCCCTTGACTCATTTCAAGTTCAATTTATGGTCACGAGGACCTTAAACCCATCCGAGTCCTTTGACTCAACTTTCAATACATTTGAGCCCCTTGACATAATTCTCAAAAATAGTATACGGGGACCTTAAACTTGGCACGTTCAACTAAGTTATCTACGGCTTGTTGAAGACTCATTCACAATATGCGAGGACCTTAAACCCAACGCGTTTAACCAAGTCATCCACGGCTTATTGAAGACTTATTCACGATCTGCAAGGACCTTAAACTCAACCAAGTCATCCGTAACTTATTGAAGACTCATTCATAGTGTGCAGGACTTTAAACCCAAGGCGTTTAACCATGTCAACTACGACTTATGGAAAACTCATTCACAATCTACGGGGACCTTAAACCTAGCGCATTCAACCAAGTCATCCATGTCTTGTTGAAGATTTAAGAATGGTCTACGAAGACTTTAAACTTGACATGAACAGTTTAATGAGGACCTTAAACTTCACATAAACGGTCATGAGGACCTTAAACCCTCCCAACCGAACTACGTTCGAACTAATCCTTGGGTAGCCCCAAGGTATGTAGGCAATCTTGGCAGCCCTGGATTTGTTCCCACTACCACTTTTCATCTCCATCATATTCCATCAGTCCTTCCATCCACTACATTAATTATATACACTCCATCTATTTCATACCCGAACTACATTTGACCTGATTCCCTTTTACAGGGATGTGTAGGCAACTTGGGCAACCTCGAGTTCAGTCATACCTCCCCCCAAATTTTCTCACCTATTTCTTCCTTTCTTACTCATACATACATATATTAGACCCCTCATGAACACAACCATCCTTAAAATAGCGAAACACCATTAAAATTAAATAATCGTACTTAGTACGGATGTTGTAGGATGTCTAACACTTTCCCCACACATAACCAAATCCCGAATCTATTAGTTTGATTTTCAAAAGACCACATGGTAGTCATTAAATAGGATCCCGCACATACATGCTTACATTTCAGGTGACCTAGCACAACAGAACTCAATGTTAGGTGTCACACCTCAATTTTTGAGTCACCAGAGACTTGTCTTCGAGCCCGAATCCTGAAGGTGAACTCGTCCATTAAGCCCTAATGAAATATCTTTACCCTTACATTACCACAAAAGCTTAATCACATACTTGCACATGCATATATACAATCTAACATTAACTAATCTCAATAGGCCCCACACGTAGTCACGCATGCATGTCCAACATAGCTGTGGACTGCAAATTTTGATTGATTGAAATATACCCTTCGCTTAATCGAACATGGTATTTCATTTAATTGAGCTTGGTCTTTCAATTAATCGGTTGTTTATCGAAGTAGTATCAGAATCTTGCTCGAATTGAAGTCTCTTCTATCGAACAATTTTCTATACAAGTTCGCTCAATCAAAGACTTTCGATAATCGAAGAGGGGTCTTCAATTAATCGAAATGTCCATTGACAGAAATCCTAAATACATCACACTTAAACACATTCATGTCCAAATCCTCATTCTAGCCACTTAGAATTATTCATACAATATTACAACATAGATGAAACATTAAAACATCATAAATCTCATACATTTATATCAAAATGTACGAATCATCCATTTCATTAAACAAAATCCCAAAATTGTGCATAACATTGATCTTGTTCTTCGAAGTTCATAGTCATCATATGAATTACACGTAAACGGTCCAAAAGCACTAGCAATTCAACTATGACTACAACTACAACAAAATCAACATGCCACAAGAAGCCTCACTTGGACGTTCATGTCCTATCTGTCATTGACGCCTTATCTATAAAAGGGTTGGGGGGAAGAAGTGAGCAGATAAACGAGCTCAACAGGAATGCCCCAACCAACCTAGGCATCGACCCGACACCGACCTACATGATATGTATATCGCTACACTACATAACACATTCCATGTTCTCATATTCAACCAACACAATGCATTTCAAGAATAAATACATTAAGTTCATATATCATGCTTAACAGTTTAAACACATAAGCAACAAGATATATATATATATATATATATATATATGTACATCTTTTTGGTAATAATCCGATACATAGACATGATTAGTCCACTTCGACGATCATGTGACTTTGGACACCTCCGATGATACCCATATGACTTGGACAACTCCGAAGAATCATACAACCCCAACAATATATTGGTTTTGCCAAATGTGAGTGGAACACTCTGACTTTCACAAGGTTTATGGACAATCTCCAAATTCTAGGCCTTAGCCTTAGTATCATAATATGATGGGGCAACTCCGAAGGTCATACCCTAATGGATGATTTTACCACTTCCGTGACATGGTTGGGCAACTCCGAACCCCATGCACGGCTCACTTACACAATTATCTAGCACTTACTCATATATATATATATATATATATATATATATATATTAAGCACATATATCACATAACATACATTTTTCATGCTTTTCCAATGCACATTCTTGCTATATTTAGTCTAACATGCATTTTTACTACACAATCTCCATATAACCACATATATGTTCAAAGCTAGGCATACATTTCATATATGCATACATTTCACAATACACTATAACATACTCTCATTTCATACATATCACATGTATATATTTAATACATCATATATATCACAATATGCACCATAATAGCATATAGGAATCATAAGAAAAGAGGGAAATACACAATGCCACAACCCCATTAATTCTCTCATACATGCTAACTCAACCCAAAACCTCCTCAAACTCATTGAAACCCTAGAATCGATGACTAAGAGAGAAGAAACACCCCTGCCTCAAATTTGAAGCCTTTTTAAGCTACTTCCAAAAATTCCTCAAAGTCCTAACTTACCAAAATTCAAGTTTTTTTGGTTCAAACCGAAGCCCTTGCCAAGAACTACAAGTTGTCCTTCACTGGCAACTTCCGAATCCAAGCCTACGGTTTCCGAAATGAATAGAGAATAAAGAGAGATAAAGTGGGAGAGAAGAGAGAATGAGTGATTCTCTGCAATTACATGTATTTAAAATATCTAGGGGTGCAAAATGACCAAAATGCCCCCGAGCCACTTAACGTACTCTCCCGACTTTCGTTTTCGATTTTGAAAGCGGCTACAGCTTCAAAATCACTTTCTTAACTCTTTAAACATTTCATTTAGTATAAAACCAAAAATAATTATTTTTTGGAGAATGTCTGAATTTTTGGGCCCACCCAGCCCGCGTCTTGGGCTCCATTGACCAAAAATTCTCAAATTTTTTCAAACGCTCCCAAAACTTTTCAGAACCTCTAAACAAGTTTCCGAACATATTTCTCACACTTTAAATATGATAAACATAATTTAAAATGCATTCATGACAAAAAATGATGAATAAAATAAAAATTGGTCAAAATTAGACCCATTCTCTACATTAGGTGACAACTCCAAGAACACTTCTCTTCGGCACTTATAACTTCGGCATGCGCCAACCCAGTCTTGATACACAAAATGACAGCTGGCAACCTCAAAACCACAATGGGGTACCGTCTGGTGAGTTAGCAGGTGCGACAAAATTCAAAGGAAGACTTGAAGTTAATTTGTTTGAGATTTTTAGCTGCTCTGTTGCAGATTTCTAGCTGATCTCTGTTGACTGGCTGATGCTGTTACAGATTTCAAACGCATAATTTTAGGAGATCTCTTTCATTATAAATTCTATAAATAGTCCAATTGTAGGCTAAGCAAGGGTCCAAAACCATCAATCAAACACATTCCTTTTTTAGTATCGTTACTTTCCTTGTCAACTTATCTTTCATCTATTTAAATTCCAGTAATTTATCTTTCCTTATAAATTTCCTTTCATGTCAATTTAATTTCAATTTAATTTCTTTTTCTTACCAATTTACTTTTATGTGAATTTACTATTCCAATACCTTTAATTTCCAGTCATTACGTTTCCTTGCAATTTATGATTCTTCATCAATTTTGATTCCAGTCTAATTGCACTCTTTTAATTACCAACTTCTATTTCATCACAAATTTTGAAAGTCTTCTTAATTGAGGCAGAAAAAGAACCTTTGAGGGAGATGTCAATATTCTCTCTCCCTTAAGCAATTGCCTGATCTAATTCGAACTCCAATAACATGGCTCTGGGACGCCCGCAATCAATCTAGCTATATCGGCTAACTAAGTCGATTTAGTAGGCAGACGTATTTTGGCACGCCTGGTGGGACGTCAAATTTGTAAATAATTCTAATTCAACGTTGGCATTGTGAATAAATTAACTATATTTTTAGACATATCAATGAATTAAGCACAACTATCATTGTTAATGGAAGTGATTGAAAGGAACTGCGTGATAAATGCTCATTTTGATAAGATACAATGTCACGCCCCAATATCCGAGTCACTGAAATCCCTATTTCGTGCTCGAATTTTGAAAGTGAACCCATCCATTGAACCATGAATAATCCATCAATTTCACTAACATGGAAGCCTAACCATACATATATCTATGAATGTATATGTATAAAAACTATAAGACATGTCAATGGGTTTAAAACAGTAAATTCATCAGATTTTTAATTTTAGCCAATTGGTGGTCTCATCAGCCGGCTAAAAAAGTACCTTAGCAGTTCTATTTTCAATGTCACGTCCCAAAATTCAGACCGCCAGGACTCCCCCAGACTGACCCAAATCCCGAGTGTGAATGTCACGCCCCAAAATCTAGACCACCGGAACTCCCTCGGTTCGAGCCCAAATTCTGGGTAGTGAGGTGTCATGATCGCCCGATCATCATCCCATGACCCTAGCAACCATGACAAACCATCATTTATCGCCCAATGATATCCCCATTGCTACTAAGCTGTCATGCCTCGATTGTTGAGTCATGACTCATCGCGAAAGTCTTTACCTTATCAATACATCTATCTCTTACCATATAGGTCACAGTGATTGATAATCTAAGTTATCATTTACACATCAATACCCTCATATACAACCCTTCAATGATTCCATCACACCAGTACGAATACATAACTCCTTGGGCATCTTTGATCAAAGCTTGAAAATAGAACCATTGGAAAGAGGTTTTCAAAATACTCAATTTTAAAAAAAGAATCACTTGATTTGGGTTTAAGACGAAGAAGTTATGACCCATCAAAGTTAAAAGGAAAACTTACTGTAAGTGGGACGGGTGCCCAAAAAGTAGGACCGGTAAGACTTTCCTGATACTTGATTTTTTTGTGAAAAATTTTGCAACCTAAAATTCCACTTCACCAAGCCCCAATTCACGCACACATGAACTGTAAGGCACTAAAATCCAAGCCAAATCTAATATTTCAAGTTCTCCAAAACCCAACTAAGATCATCCATAGCATAAGCAATTTAAAATCAACTATGCAATCTTATAATCATCCACAAATATAGTCTCATCATCCAAATCATACTTCAAGCATAATTATTCAAAAACACAATTAAAGTCCATCCCTTCAAACCTCATATCCATTCCATTTCCTTCCCAACTCATTTACTTGAGAAAAGTTCATACATAAAGTTATAATATAAGAATAAATCATAACTTTACATTTCCATAGATTAAGTTTAGTCCAAGAATAAATCCCAATACACATGGTTTCCAAGTTTATAGTCATTACAAGGATTTCATGCATAAGGTCCAAAAATGCTAAAAATTCAACCATGACTACAATTTCATAATCAACGTGCCACAAGCTGGCACAGATAACCAATTATACAATATCCCAAAATATATCGAAAATGCTATTAAAGTCCCACTTGGACACTCAAGTCTCATCCATCATCGGTACCTTATCTGTAAAAAAGTTTAGAATAAAGGAGTGAGCACCACTGTGGCTCAGTAGAGATACCCCAGCCCTCCTAAGTGCCGACTCGACAAGACCTACATGAATGAATGTCACTACATTGCATGTATCATCCAACATATACCATGTTCATTCACAAGCAATGCATATATATATATAGGAATGCATTAAACGCATAGCATGCTTCACAATTCAAATGAAAGCATTAATCATACGCTTGTCTCTCTCTCTCGGACTCAACCCAATACCCTAACATGATTCTTGACCAAATAATGTAACTGAGACGCTTCCCACATAATTTCAATACCGCCACCGAGTCATCACATACTCCAAGGTGATTAGTTGGTTTTGGAATTCATCACCGCGTCATCACATACTCCAAGATGGTTAGATAATTTATCACCGAGTCATCACATACTCCAAGGTGATTGTATAGTTCATCACCGGGTCCTCACATACTCTGAGGTGATAAAATCACTTCAAGATTTTCACTGAGTCATCATATACTCCAAGGCAAAAATGTTACTCTCCCACATTTCCCGTCCTTCTCACAACGGCCCCATACATGCATTTTAGACAAATAGGTATCAAGCATCTAAAATTTATGTTTCACAATACGTACACTAGTTATAAAAGAATATAGAATACATTTCATCTCCACAAAAACCACACATAGCACATATATGTATAACATATGCATATAACCTCTCATATGCATATCACTTCAAAATTAGCATACTTAACTCATGTTACACTAAATGCAAAATTTTAGCACATAGAACTAACATGCATTTAACCATCACATATTCCTCATATAAACACATACATGACCCAAGATTACTCATTTGCACAAAAAACTTCAAATTGAGCACATAATACCTATATACCCAATTTCTTCTATTCACCCACTTTGACCCTCATGCTAAAACCAACACAAGAAACCCCAAATGTGCAAAGATAGGATTCAAGAGAAGGAGAAAACCTAGCTTCCCACCCCTCTCACTCTCCTAAAACATGTAATACACAACGTATACCTCTCTTTTTCACCCGAAACCCTAGAATCGACAATTAAAAGAGAAGAAGAACTCCTACCTCAAAATCCAAGCTTAGAAGTGGAAGACCCAAATTTTACCAAGCTTCAAACTCCTCCAATGACAACTTTTCACCAATCAAAACGAAGAGGAGAGTGAGGGGAGCAACTTTAATTCTTAGCTTCACCCTCAAATCTTACTTCTAGGTCCCCAAAAGTTAGAGAGAATGAGAATGAGAGAACTTGTAGAGAGAGAAAGTAGGAGCCTGATGTAGAGAGAAAGAGAGAGAGAAGTGAAAATCTGATCTCTCTTCCCTCTTTACACACATATATATCATATATATATCCCCTTTTGCAACTAAACCCTCCATCTCTCCATAATTAGCTCCTTGTTATGGTCCATTTGTACTTATTTGCAAACTAACATTTTTCATCTTTTCAAAACTTCACTTATGCCCTTAAATTTACATCCATACCCCCACACCACTCTCTAAAGTCCGTAATTATTTTTCCGGGTTACCTGAACCCATTCTAGTCCCGTACCCATAACCGAAACATAGAAAGGATCATTTAAGTCCACTAAGCATGTCATTAAGTAACTAATCATGCTTAAAAATTCACTTATCCTTTAGACATAATTAAAAAAAGAAATTCGGGTCGTTACACTCAAGGTGTACACTGGATTCAAATCATAAACCAGTCAGTTGGCTGAAAGTAGTTTCACTCGGCTAAAAGTTCCCTTTCGGTTGGCTGAAACTCCTCTCCAGTCAGCCTATACAAGTTTCAATTTTCAAACTCTTGGGATCTTCATTTCTTCGGTTGGTTGATACCCTCCTCCTGCCGACTGAAACAGGTACCCTGCTACTTTAGTTTTTCAAACTCTTAGTACTTTGAGAGTACTGGTCAGTTGATAGGGTCCATCAGGCGACTGATGGCTCCCAAAACCTGATACTTCTTCATTTCAATCTCCCAAAGGCCCACATGGACATCCCAACTCATGTGTAAACTAAAATCATCATTTTTCACATTCTAAAATCATTCATTCATATACGAAAGAGTATAAAAGAATCATTATACATTCATCCACTATTAATACATACATGCTCAAGGTTTAAATATGCAAATCCAAATACAAAACGCTTGTCCCTTATCCCATATTCAAGTTACAAAACTTCAATAAATGCCCAAACATAGTATATGGAAATATAACATAGATAATTTTGAATGATAAATCGAGTACTTCAATTCGAGCGCTTCTAAGCTCCATCAATCACAGGAGCCTTATCTGCAAAAATGTTTAAGGGAGGGGATGAGCGCCAACATGCCCAG
The DNA here is from genome assembly GCA_026545225.1 of Cornus controversa. Lineage (NCBI taxonomy): Eukaryota > Viridiplantae > Streptophyta > Magnoliopsida > Cornales > Cornaceae > Cornus > Cornus controversa. The sequence continues at coordinate 30,607,695 of CM048852.1, read as the reverse complement.
TAGAGATACCCAAACCAACTTATGCATCGACTCGACGCAACCAACATGAAATGCAATCATGGCATTCTTATGTGCTACATGGTATGCTTTTAATGTTCATGTTCATTAATCTCAATAAAATATATGAATGAATCATATGTTTAATTCAATGGCAAGACTAAAACACCAAGTCACATAAGTTTCGAAATCAAACAAGAGTGAGAGTATTCGTAGATCCACAGGTTAAGGCTAATCAAACAAAATTTTCAAATATTCTACTTTATGGGTAGTTAGCCTGAGGGTTTAGAAAAAACCAATATTCTACTTTACAAGCTATTAACCAGAAGGTCTAGACAAAACCTCTTTGGTCAAGTTCTAGGCTTTGTACCCTAGGGCTCAGGGCCCTTTTTACTTTTTCGACATCCTCCCAAAATCAACAACCAATCACATAAGTTTCAAGTATGACAACACATACAATTTCAAATGTATAACACATTTCCAAGCGCATCATAAGTCATTTGATTCTATGATAAAACATGTCTTTTTCTTGCATATAATAATGCGATATCCATTATCTCACAAAGCACTCACAAAATGCAATTTTATAGAAAAAAAATATTCTCATGCATTTTATCAAACATGTGGCGTATAACATGTACAACATAATCTCCACAACTATAATTCATTCCAACGAATAACATGTATCCTCAATTTCTAGTATATATGGCATGTAAACATAATTCACATGTATAGCTCACATTAACACGTACATGTACTAACATACTTTCAATTAACAAATTCATCAAGACATATATAAACAATGTCAATGCACATTTATATCATCATAATTGTCATGTGAAGATTCTATTGATAAATATAAGCATAAGAAAAGATGAAAAACTCACAATTACCACTTCTTAGCACTTCTAAACATGCTAAACAATCCGAAATCAACATCAATTCTTAAGGAATCAATGATAATGTGAAGAGAACACCCCTACCTCAATTCTAAATTTTAATTTCAAAAATCCTCAAATCTTCAAACTTCTCTGAATTTGAATTTTAAACTGTAGAAGCGTAAATCATAGCAAAGAGAACAACTTTCTCTTCTTAAGCTATCCCCAAATCCAAACACTAGTTCACCTATTTGTTCAAACTTCACCAAATCCAACTTTGAACCGATCAAATCAAGAGAATGATAAGGAGAACAAACTTTCCTCTTCAAACAATCTTTAAATCTCACTTTAAGCCTCTCATAATCTAGAGAAAAGTTGGAGTGAAATTATAGAGAGAGAGAGAGAGAAGAAAATTTGATTTTTGTGATGAAATAAATATCATAAATCTATTTATATTTACAATCTTTGCAACTAAGTCCTTCTCTTCTTCTTAATTGACTCCTTATTATTATCAACTCTCTACTAATCACATATTAACATATTCTTCTCCCAACTTATCTTTTAAACCCTTCGATTATTCATATATGCCCTTATATAAATTTTCAAGACTCGTAAAGGTCTTCCAGGTCATTCGACTCATCCTAGGCCCCACACCCGAACTAAAAAATTTGAAAAAGTCTCATAACCCACAAAACACATATTTAAACCAATTTTTCATGCTTTATCACAATTAAAACATAATTAATTGTAATTGAAAATGAAAATAAAAGTTAAGGCTTTACATGTAACGTTTGGAAGAGATGGAAAAGTCTCTTTCTCAGTTATCGATCATTCCTTTTAGGCTGATTCGGACAATCTATTTTAATGTTCAGCTGTCGACTTTCCAACTGATGTCTCGTCATTCTTTTCAGCCATCTACAATGTATCAGCCACTACTACAATCACTATATCCACATGCAGCCCCACAAGTTCTTTCCAATAGAGAACCTCTAGACTCGGGGGGCAATCATGTTAGATGGAAGGATCCAAATCCACTATTTGTCCCAAACCCGCAGCCCACGGTATATAGAGGGCAGTCAATGGCCAATCAATCACAAGGTTTGTCAAATTATTATCTACCACCAATGGCAAATCAACCACTAGTGGTAGGGGTGCACACGGCATAGTTCCTCACGGTTCTTGGTGGAATCAGAACCGAAACCGTTACCTACGGTTCCTAATTTTTGGAACCGGAATCGTTACCAACGATTCCTAATTTTTGGAACCGGAATCGTTAATGGTTGGAACCATGAGGAACCGAACCGCGGTTCTTCAAAAAAAAAAATTTTAATTTTTTAAATGAAACTTAAAAATGGCACCCTATATATATATATAATTATTATAATATATATATATATATATATATATATACACACATATATTTAATATAGAACGGTTTCGATTAACGATTTCGATTCCGATTCAGTTCTAGGGAACCGTTACCCCCAACGGTTCTAGTTCGGTACGGTTCTACTGGCCCTGGAACCAGAACCGTTGGCAACGATTCTTAATTTTAGGAACTGAAACCGTAGCCAACGATTCAATACGATTCAGGTACGGTTCTGCTCGGTTCCAGTTTCGGTTCCCACGGTTCTTTGTGCACCCCTAACTAGTGGTAGATTAGTGATGCAGGAGCATCCGAGTCAGATGATGCTGAGCTGTCAGACGACACGTTGATGGCACTGAAATATCTTGAGTTGGCAGATCAACGTAAAGATGGCAGGAAATCGTGACCTTGTCACTAATTAGGGTATTTTTGGATGCATTTCAGTATTTTGGCCATAACTTTGGCTACGGGTGTCAGAATCGCCTTTATGACCACAATTCGGAAAGCTTGGTTCGGCGCGCACGTCGTGGGCACCTAGCTAAAGCTGGGTGTGTCTGTTTTCGAGGTCAAAATCCACTGTTTTCCCCTCCGAATCCCTAATTTTAGTTATTTCTTTCCTTTTTTGGTAATATTTATTTTGTTGATTAGGAAGAGATTCTGGGCTTGATTTGGGCCAGAATTCTGGCAACTTTCTTCTTTTATTTCGTATTTTATTTTGGCAAGAATATTAGGTTTTTGTTATTTTTGGTAATGTTGACCAAGTTCAGCTATATAACCCGGCTTGTGGGTTGATTCGAAGGTACTCTTGATTTTGAATAATAATATTGAATACCAGAGACTTTTCTCTGAGTTTTTGGGCAATTCTCGTGCTTTCTTTCTGTTTATTTTCTGTTGCCCTTAGCCTACAGAATAATCACTATCCTGTTCGGCGTCACTATTTCTCTCTTCTCGATTGAATCGTGTCTCAATCTCTTGAAGAAACTTTGAACAAAATGTGAGGCACTCATTGTCCACGTAAGCTTCAGCAATGGATCCTTCAGGACGTGTTTTGTTACGCACGTACCATTTGAGTGTGTGCAAAAATCTAGACAAATTAAAATAATAAAAAATAATTCAATGCAAGTGAAAAATAAAAATTGTCATTAAAGAATGTAAATTTTTGGTGTACTAAAAATATTCAACACCTTTTTAATGGGGTACATCCACCGATATTGTGAGGGCCCTGCGATGATCGCTTCACGGGTCAAATGCAGAGCCAAGTGCACCATTATGTCAAAAAATAATGGAGGAAATATCATCTCCAACTTGCATAGTATAACAACGATGTCTCTTTCCATTGCCTCTAAGACATCAACTTTAACGGTTCAACAACACAACTCCTTGAAAAATAAACCAAGCTCTGCTATTACGTTACAAATATCCGAATCTAAAACTCCTCATATCCCTATAGGAAGGAGACACTGTAAGAGAATGTGTGAATCATGACTTTTCAATCCAAATATCTTACAGGTCTGAACATTCATGTATCGACTTATGTTCGATGCATAACCATCTGAAAACTTAACTGATTTTAGCCATTCACAAAGTTGCCTTTTATCATTCTTTAGCAATGTGTAACGTGTTTGTGGCATCTCAAATTTTTCACCTTTACGCATAAGGTGAGGTTCTTTTCTAATCCCCATTGCAGCTAAATCCAACCGATTTTTGAATGTGTCCTTTGTTTTTCCATCGATGCCCAATAATGTCCCCAACACATTATCACATATATTTTTCTCTATATGCATAACGTCCAAGTTGTGCCGTAGCAAAAACATTTTTCAATGAGTTCAAAGAAAATGCTCTTTTTTGTCCAATTAAGTTCAAAATCCTCATGAGTTTGCTTCTTGTTATTTGGTCCTTTTCCAAAAATAACCTCGGGTATGAGGTTAAGTTGTTCTAGAATTTCATCACATGTCAACTGCTTCAGTGGCACTCTGTCTTCTCTCTTACCATTAAATTGTTTATAACGCTTCCTAAAAGCATGATCGAATGGCAAAAATATACGACTTCCCAAATAACATATCTTCCATCCATGACTCAAATAAACAGAACATGTTTCTTTGTTACAATTTGGACATGCTAGATAACCCTTTGTCATCCATCCAAAAGCCATTGCATAGGCGGGAAAGTTAGTTATGGTCCAAATCATTGCCACATGCATTTTAAAGTTGCATTTACTATAAGCATCATAAGTCATCACACCATCTGTCCATAATTATTTCAACTCATCAACCAACGGTCGCAGATACACATCAATGTCATTACCAGGCTGTAATACCCCGGAAAATTTAGGTGTCAATTTAATCTCTTTACATTATTACTTTATTTTATTAATTCATGAGAAATGTTTTTTTTATATAGATTAGCATTGTAGGTGAGTTGCTTGTCTTTTATACATGCATATTGTCATTTTATGTGAATTGGTATAAATTGTGTATTATTTTATTTAAATGTTTTGGGTTGGGCTAGGGAGGAATTTGGGCTAGGATGAGTGGGCTAAGGTTATGTTTAAAATGATGGGCCTAGGGTTATAATAATATTACTATTGCTATATTTATTATTATTATTAATTTGATTTTTATTAGTTTTAGGAAAAAAAAAACAATAAAAGAATATTTAAAACAAAAAGGAAAAGAAAAGAAGAAGAAATTAGGGTTTGCCGTTGTTTTACGCACAGAACCAAAAGAGAGAAAACGAAAGAGAGAAGGGAGCGACGATCGGGTGAACAAGTTAATTCGTCAGGAAAAAGGCAAGTTTAATTCTTCTCTTCCCCCTTGAATCCGTATGCATAGTCTAGGTTTGAGCATTTATTTATATTAAAAATTTGTAGTTAATTGCATGTTTATATTTTTCTGCTATTGATAAATTTCGTGAGATTAACTATGAGGATTGTATGTAGATTTAATTGGTTTTGTTCATGTAAGGTTATATGCATATGTGTTCATGTATATGTATAGTGTGTTAAGGAAGAAATCATTCATGTATGCAATTTGTAAGAAATAAATGTTTAGTTGTGAACCTACTGTGTTGGAATTAAATTGTAAACAACTCTAAATTCTTAGGAAAACAGATCGTGAACTATTGGGTTTTAAATTTTTAAATTTTGCGAAGAACCCTAGAACTTGTGAACTGAGGGTTTTTTATTCGGGCTGTTTCGGATGGGGCTTTTTGCACCAATAGGTAGACGGCGTCGAGAGGAGAAGAACGATGCAAAAATGGAGGCGAACGGTGGCCGGAGGAGGCCGGACCGTAGCTGGGAAGTCGCCGGCAGCGCGCTGGGGAAGAAGCCCCAGCGCAGGGGCTTCCCCACGCGCGTGGCCGGCGCCGGGAAAAATATTTTTGGGCCCCACTCGCGGGGGCCCACCACTGGGTCCACTTTGGGCCCATTCCGATATATTTTGATTTTTTTTTTTGAATTTTTGAAATTTTTGGAAAAACTTGAAAATTTGAAAAATCATTTTTAAAAATACTTTCATGATTCCAAAAATTCTGAAAATTTTACTGTATGATATTGGAGGTTAAATACACTTAATTTTAAATTTTCAACTCAAAAAATTTTTTCCTTGTTGTCCAATTAATTTTTAAAAGTACCCAAAAGCTGTCTTTTTCCCTTTTTGTAATTTTAGAAAATACTTTTACAACTCCAAAAATTTCCAAATTTTTACTGTAACTCTCTGGAGGTTAAATATACTTGGGTTTAAAGTTTCAACTCAAAATGATCTTTCCTTGTTGTTCAATTGAATTTTAAAGTGTCCAAAAGCTGGTTTTTTTTCACTTTCTGTAATTTTAGAAAATACTTTTGAAATTCCAAAAATTCCCAAAATTATTCTGTAACTGTTTAGAGATTAAATGACCTTGGGTTTAAATTTTCACCTCGATTTGAGCTTCCCTTGGTGTTCAATTAATTTTTAAAGTGCCTAAAAGTTGGATTTTCACCTTCTTTGGTTTATTAAAAATATTTTTAAATTACAGAAAATTCCAGAATATTTTCTTAGTGTTCTTAGAAGTGAAATAAGCTCAGAAACCTAGATAAAAGTAAGTTTAGATCCCCTCGGAGATTTGAGTGCATTGGAGGTTGGTTTGAGGAATTGTTTCCTCTAATGGGTGTTAAGTTATTTTGATTTAATCAATTGTGCTTATTATATATATAAATGCACATGGGATACTTGATTTAGGTTCACTTGTGAATGATTTGTCATATGGGGATAATTGCATAGCTGATAATTCAAATTGGTAGTCTGTGCAAATTAAAAGTCATAATACATCCTGTTTATTTATTATTTCATATTGGGAATGCATTTGTAATTTTTATTTGGCATGTAAGGATTGCCCGGCGTGTCAGGATCGCCCATACCTAATAAGGTATCTATATTTTTATTTGGCATGTAAGGATTGCCCGGCGTGTCAGGATCGCCCATACCTAATAAGGTATCTATATTTTTATTTGGCATGTAAGGATTGCCCGGCGTGTCAGGATCACCCATCCCTATTAATGTATTCATGCATCATAATCGACATATCATAATTGCATAGATTTCATAAAATACATACATGTGTATCTTGATTTGTGAACATAAAGAAGGGGATCGTTTTTACATGGTAAGGGTTGTTGAGAAAATATATGAGACGATTTGTATCTTTAAAAGTATAAACTGAATAAGGAATAAACTGAGGGGTTGAACGTATATTTATCTATTGTGTCCCTCACATTGAGGGTATGTATATTGATTCTCTGATTGGGATGTAGTAGATAGAACTTGCTCGTGGGTTTAACCCACTTTGTTGATATTTCAGGTCCCAAGCAGTTTCCCCCGCGAGGATAGAGTACTAGGGTTGGGCTGTGACAGACATCTACTCTCACCAGTCTCAGGGTAGGAATCTACTTTTTCTTCAGGAATAAAACTATGAACTCATTTAGAGGTTTTGGTTTTGGATTTCAATTTAAGTGTTGAACTTTTATTTCTTTCTGGTTAAGGGGTCCTTGGGTTACGGGACTTCCAAATTGTATTACCAGAATTTAATGATTTACTTATCAACTATTTCAATTCAATGGGATTTCTGTTCAGCTTTTAGCAATTGTTCTATTTCTGTCTTTTGCATCTATGCTTGTTACTATCAGTGGTTAATATTCCTCAGGTTTTGTGTATGAGACTGGCCACCTCATGCGCGAAATTTTCTGGGGGGTATTTCATTTGGTATCAGAGTATTCCACGTTCAAGTGTCCTCGGGTTTTAAGGGTCTATCGTAGGGTATCTTCCGCTTTGTGTATTCTAATAAATAGGATTCTAAACATAGAGTTCATAGTATTTTAATCTATCCTCAACGGTATTGATGTTTATCTATTTCCTCTACAGATGCCACCCCGTAGAAGGAGGAATGTGAATGATATTCTAGGTCAGGGTAATGCTCAGGGTGGAGATGCAGAGATTCCTCCTGACTTGGTAACCATTATAGCGCAGGCTGTAGCTGCCGGAGTGGCGACTGCTCTTCAGAATCAACAGCCACCTCAGCAGCCACAGCAGATGGCACAGGTTCCATTACCTGTGGAGCAGCCCAACACTTGGGAGAGGGTACGTGATTCCTTCACAAAAGGGAATTCGCCGGAGTTTTCAGGGTCTACGGAGGTCACCGAGGCGTATCAGTGGAGGAAAGATATTGAGCGCCATCTTCGTATGGTTACGTGCACTGAGGTACAGAAACAGATGCTAGCTACATTTAAGCTAGTGGGAAATGCATTGCAGTGGTGGGAGTCGGTGACTACACCGGAACAGCGGACCATGTTCACATATGCAGAGTTTCAGGTTCGCTTTGATGCTAAGTACTTCCCGTATGCAGTGAGGGCAGCTAAAAAGAGGGAATTTCTTGGGTTACAGCAGGGGGACAGAACTGTGGCAGCATATGAACAAGAATTTATTAACTTATCACTGTTTGCACCTGAGGAGGTGGACACCGAAGACAAGAAGCTGCGATGTTTCGTGAATGGGTTAATCTGGCCTATTCGACAGGTCCTTCTGGGATGTCCAGCTTACACCACATATGCTCAGGTAGTGGATGCTGCATTGTAACACTGCCAGTCGAGAAAATATTTCAGGAAAGGACAGACAGATAAACGACCTGACAAAGAATTCACTAATCAGACAGTGGAGAGAAGGAATGGAAATGGGAGTAGACACTTTGAGAGGGGCAGTCATTCGGGGCAACAACCATGGAAGAGACACAGACCCAACAGTGATGCTCAGAGAGGGGGAACCTCTACTCATAGGAGGCACAGTGGGGTACCACAGGCAGGTCGTGGTCAACAACATGGAAATCAATTCAGGAGGTCTACCGGTGTGTTTAATGGAAACTGTTATAGTTGTGGTGAGCTGGGGCATTCAGCTAGGTATTGTCCTAACAACAATCAGAGACCACCTGGTCAGCAGAGGCAGGGACAGCAACCACCTTTACCAGTACCACAGATTCCACAGGTACAGGCACAGCATCGTCCAGCTCTACCTGCACCACCGCCACCTGCAGGGCAACCTGGACAACAGATGCATTACGGGAGAGTCTACAATGTTATGCCATGTGATGTGCGGGCTCCTCAAGCTATAGAAGGTATGTTTCCTATCAATGGTAGAGTGGGTCGTATTTTATTTGATACTGGTGCATCACATTCCTTTGTATCTAGAGCATTTGCTAGTTTATCTGGGTTAGATATTCAGTTATGTACTTCTTCACTCACTATATCTACGCCCTTGGGGGCTAGTACAGTTCTACGAGAACAGGGTAGTCAGGTCCCTATAGACATTGGCAGACTCAGATTCTTGGCAGACTTATTGGTTTTAGATATGCAATCATATGATGTTATACTCGGGATGGACTGGTTATCACATTACCATGCTCAGGTTAATTGCCACGATAAGGCAATTGTTTTTTCTATACCGGGTCAGGAAATGTACTTGATTGCTATGCCGCAATCAAATGGAGGGTCTAGTACGCACTTGTTCTTTATCAGTGAAGAGTCTCTGGAAGGAACCACAGTGTCTTTAGATTCTATTCCGGTGGTGCGAGACTATCAGGATGTGTTTCAGGAGATTCCAGGGTTACCACCTAGTCGTGAGATAGATTTTATGATAGACTTAGCTCCAGGTACCAGACCTATTGCTAAAGCTCCATATAGGATGGCTCCTGTGGAAATGAGGGAGTTGAGGGATCAGATTCAGCAACTGCTTAGTCAGAAATTTATTCACAGGAGTACTTCACCGTGGGGAGCACCAGTGTTGTTTGTAAAGAAGAATGATGGATCTCTTCGTCTTTGCATTGACTATAGAGAATTGAATAAGGTCACAATCCGCAACAAGTACCCGTTGCCTAGGATTGATGATCTATTCGATCAGTTAAGGGGAGCCACCTATTTTTCGAAGATAGATTTGAGATCCGGGTATCATCAACTCCGAGTTAGGGAGCAGGATGTACCGAAGACAGATTTCCTTACCAGATATGGGTCGTACGAGTTTCGGGTTATGCCTTTTGGGTTAACAAATGCCCCAGCTGTCTTTATGGACCTGATGAATAGAGTGTTCAGGGCTTACTTGGACCAGTTTGTTATTGTTTTCATTGATGACATTCTAGTTTACTCTAGGTCAGAGGAGGATCATGCCAGACACCTTCGTATCGTCTTGCAGACACTGAGAGATCATCAGTTGTATGCAAAATTTGAGAAATGTGAGTTCCGGCAAAGAGAGGTGAAGTTCTTGGGTCACGTAGTATCTGAGAAAGGGATAGCGGTTGATCCAAGTAAAGTGTCAGCGGTTCTGGAGTGGGGACAACCTACCTCACCTTCAGAGATTCGCAGCTTTCTTGGGTTGGCTGGTTATTATCGCCGGTTTATTCAGGGCTTCTCTAAAATTGCTGGCCCGCTTACCCATCTCACCAAGAAGGGTGTGCCTTTCATTTGGGATGACTCATGTCAGGCGGCGTTTGACGAGTTGAAGACCAGGTTGACTACTGCACCAGTTCTAGCTACTCCTCAGAGCGGCGTTGAGTACTTGGTGTATACTGACGCGTCACTACAGGGTTTGGGATGTGTACTGACGCAGGAGGAGAGACCGATATCATATGCGTCACGTAAGCTTAAACCTCATGAGCTTAATTATCCGACGCATGATCTGGAATTGGCAGCTGTGGTTTTTGCTTTGAGGATTTGGAGACATTACCTTTTGGGTGAGACCTTCAGATTATTCAGTGACCATAAGAGTCTGCAGTATCTATTTTCACAGAAGGAGCTGAATATGAGACAGCGTAGGTGGTTGGAATTTGTTAAAGACTATCATTTTTCCATCCAGTACCACCCAGGGAAAGCGAATGTAGTAGCTGATGCACTTAGTCGCCGACCCTATGTTAGTCTATCGGCTCTATTCGAAGCAGAGTGGAATGACTTGAGCAGTGTTGATGCGTTAGCTGATGCCTTTGTAGCATGCGTGGTGGTTACACCTACGATCATACAAAGGGTAATCACAGAGCAGTTTACTGACCCACAGTGCGTAGAAAAGGTGACCGAGTTGAAATCTGGAGAGGTACCATTTTATACAGTGGGTAGAGATGGAGGATTGAGGTACAAGGGGCGATTGGTGGTTCCTCACAATGAGGACTTGAGGAAGGCAGTGATGGGTGAGGCTCACAGTTCTCAGTTTTCGGTACATCCGGGAGGGGATAAAATGTACCAAGACATGAAACGGCAATTTTGGTGGGCAGGCATGAAGAAGGACATCGCTATATTTGTCTCTAAGTGTAGCACATGTCAAATGATCAAGATTGATCATCAAAGACCACCGGGTTCTTTGCAACCACTGCCTATACCGGAATGGAAATGGGAAAGCATCTCCATGGATTTCATTGTGGGACTTCCCACCTCACAGCGAAATCATGATTCTATTTGGGTGATAGTGGACAGATTAACGAAATCAGCACATTTCTTGCCAGTTCGCTCGAGTTACACCTCAGAGCAATACGCAAAGCTTTACATTGGAGAGATAGTGAAGCTTCACGGTGTGCCTTTGTCCATTATATCGGATAGAGATCCGAGTTTTGTTTCAGGGTTTTGGGAGAGCTTTCAGCTAGCGATGGGTACGGCTCTGCACCTCAGTACAGCTTATCACCCTCAGACCGATGGTCAGACTGAGAGGGTTAATCAGAATTTGGAGGATATGTTGCGAATATGTATACTCGACTTCAAGGGCAATTGGGAGAGTTATTTGCCATTGGTTGAGTTTGCTTATAACAATAGTTACCAAAAGACTATTGGTATGGCACCATTTGAGGCTCTATACGGTCGACCATGTAGATCGCCAGTTTGCTGGTTGGAAGTTGGAGAGAACAGGTTTTTGGGCCCAGAATTCATTAAGGACACCTCAGAAAAAGTTGCCCTTATTAGAGACCGTATGCGGACTGCACAGAGCAGACAGAAGAGTTATGCTGACCGAAGAACTCGTGCACTAGAGTTCAAAGTGGGGGATCAGGTCCTACTCAAGGTTTCTCCCATGAAGGGGGTTATGAGGTTTGGAAGGAAAGGGAAGCTGGCACCTCGTTTTGTAGGTCCCTTTATGATTACCGACAGAGTTAGAGCGGTAGCCTATAGACTGGCATTACCAGACACGATGCACAGGGTGCACAATGTTTTTCATGTTTCCATGCTACGGAAGTTCCTTAGAGATGAGGATACTTACCAGCACATTGAGGTAGGAGAGATTGAGTTGCAGCCAGATGCAACATATGTGGAGCAGCCTTACTGTATTCTTGACCGTAGGGATCAGGTCCTTCGTTCTAAGACCATTCCGTTAGTACGAGTTCAGTGGAGCCACCATAACGAGGCGGAGTCCACTTGGGAAAGGGAGGATGAGATAAAAGCAAAATATCCAGAGCTTTTTCTTTCAGGTATGAGCTGAATTCCGAGGACGGAATTCCTCTGTTAGGGGGGAAGAATGTAATACCCCAGAAAATTTAGGTGTCAATTTAATCTCTTTACATTATTACTTTATTTTATTAATTCATGAGAAATGTTTTTTTTATATAGATTAGCATTGTAGGTGAGTTGCTTGTCTTTTATACATGCATATTGTCATTTTATGTGAATTGGTATAAATTGTGTATTATTTTATTTAAATGTTTTGGGTTGGGCTAGGGAGGAATTTGGGCTAGGATGAGTGGGCTAAGGTTATGTTTAAAATGATGGGCCTAGGGTTATAATAATATTACTATTGCTATATTTATTATTATTATTAATTTGATTTTTATTAGTTTTAGGAAAAAAAAAACAATAAAAGAATATTTAAAACAAAAAGGAAAAGAAAAGAAGAAGAAATTAGGGTTTGCCGTTGTTTTACGCACAGAACCAAAAGAGAGAAAACGAAAGAGAGAAGGGAGCGACGATCGGGTGAACAAGTTAATTCGTCAGGAAAAAGGCAAGTTTAATTCTTCTCTTCCCCCTTGAATCCGTATGCATAGTCTAGGTTTGAGCATTTATTTATATTAAAAATTTGTAGTTAATTGCATGTTTATATTTTTCCGCTATTGATAAATTTCGTGAGATTAACTATGAGGATTGTATGTAGATTTAATTGGTTTTGTTCATGTAAGGTTATATGCATATGTGTTCATGTATATGTATAGTGTGTTAAGGAAGAAATCATTCATGTATGCAATTTGTAAGAAATAAATGTTTAGTTGTGAACCTACTGTGTTGGAATTAAATTGTAAACAACTCTAAATCCTTAGGAAAACAGATCGTGAACTATTGGGTTTTAAATTTTTAAATTTTGCGAAGAACCCTAGAACTTGTGAACTGAGGGTTTTTTATTCGGGCTGTTTCGGATGGGGCTTTTTGCACCAATAGGTAGACGGCGTCGAGAGGAGAAGAACGATGCAAAAATGGAGGCGAACGGTGGCCGGAGGAGGCCGGACCGTCGCTGGGAAGTCGCCGGCAGCGCGCTGGGGAAGAAGCCCCAGCGCAGGGGCTTCCCCACGCGCGTGGCCGGCGCCGGGAAAAATATTTTTGGGCCCCACTCGCGGGGGCCCACCACTGGGTCCACTTTGGGCCCATTCCGATATATTTTGATTTTTTTTTTTGAATTTTTGAAATTTTTGGAAAAACTTGAAAATTTGAAAAATCATTTTTAAAAATACTTTCATGATTCCAAAAATTTTGAAAATTTTACTGTATGATATTGGAGGTTAAATACACTTAATTTTAAATTTTCAACTCAAAACAATTTTTCCTTGTTGTCCAATTAATTTTTAAAAGTACCCAAAAGCTGTCTTTTTCCCTTTTTGTAATTTTAGAAAATACTTTTACAACTCCAAAAATTCCCAAATTTTTACTGTAACTCTCTGGAGGTTAAATACACTTGGGTTTAAAGTTTCAACTCAAAATGATCTTTCCTTGTTATTCAATTGAATTTTAAAGTGTCCAAAAGCTGGTTTTTTTTCACTTTTTGTAATTTTAGAAAAATTGTAATACCCCGTTCCAACACATGGTATGATATTGTCCGCTTTGGGCCTGAGCCCGCACGGTTTTGCTCTTGGGTTTTACCCCAAAAGGCCTCATACCATTTGAAGAGAACATACTACATATAAGCACATCCCCTTTTCCACACCCAGGCGATGTGGGATTGAGCACCCTGTACCCTGTCAGTGTGGTAGCTCAGCCCAGTGTCTGTCTATGCACCCGCCCACTCACACCCGTCCACAAGGGTTACTACAATCCACCCCCCTACGAGGCCCGACGCCCTCGTCGGCACACTTACTTCCGGCTGGGTTCAGGCTCTGATACCAATTGTAATACCCCGCTCCAACACATGGTATGATATTGTCCGTTTTGGGCCTGAGCCCGCACGGTTTTGCTCTTGGGTTTTACCCCAAAAGGCCTCATACCATTTGAAGAGAACATACTACATATAAGTACATCCCCTTTTCCACACCCAGGCGATGTGGGATTGAGCACCCTGTACCCTGTCAGTGTGGTAGCTCAGCCCAGTGTCTGTCTATGCACCCGCCCACTCACACCCGTCCACAAGGGTTACTACACAGGCAATCTTGGACCAGGAATAAGTAGTGACATAAACATATATGGTTCCTTCATACATATCCAAGGTGGTAAATTATAGGGCACACTACATATAAGCACATCCCCTTCTTCACACCCAGGCGATGTGGGATTAAACACCTTGTTTCCTGTCAGTGTGGTAGATCAGTCTAGTGTCTGTCTTCGCACCCGCCCACTCACACCCGTCCACAAGGGTTACTACACAAACCTTTAAAGAATGAGTGTTTCGTTCAAATTTAAATTTGAATTTATTTACATATAAAGGGAGGCAAAATCTCTTTATTCATGGAAGTTGACACAATCAATGAAGAGTTACCAAATTAAACCCCCATCATTTGGCCTATAAATACAATGTCACCCTACACATGCAACAAAGAGACAGAGAGATCAAGAGAATGCCAAAGCTCTGCCGAATCTCCAACACTCGAAAGTTTCTGAAGACCAAGAACATCAAGCACGCTATACCTGTGCCATTCTTTCTTGAAAACCTTCAACATCTGAAGTTTCTAAAGACGAAGAACAACAAGCACAATACACAGTGTCGTTCTTCTATGAAGATCTTCAATCCACAGTTCAGGATCAAACTTCATCGGCTATCGATCAAAAATCCATTGAAGCTTCCTTCTATCTTGAAGATTTGAAGAACATATTAATCAAAAAAAATGTTGAACATGCAATTTGAATAAGATTGTTCGACACTCTCACAGTAGGATTTAGAGACGCTGCAGATATAGATTGACAGTTTGATGGCTTTTGTTTTTTTATTTATTTCTTTATTTTTTTTCCATTTTATTCTTTACCTGCTGTCTTTTGTGGCTTTGTAGTTTGCTTATAAACCTTGTTTTGTTGTATGCTTTGCCAAGCTTAGACTTTCTTATTGTCGTTCCCTGTTGTTTTAATAAACCTCATGGTTAGTTTGTAGACTTAACAGGACTATAAACCTTGATCTCTCAGTTTTTTTTATTTCTTTTTTCTTTTTTCTTTTTGTATTTCCTGGTCAATTATATTCCTAACTAACTAAAAATCTAGATTTTCAAACAACCAAATACGAAAGTAACCGCCTAAGAATTGTCTCCATGGGACTCATCAGCATCGTTGCCTCGAGCTTGAAGTAACGTGTTGGAATTACGATTTAATTGTTTTTAGCCCACTCCAACACAACATCTCTTACAATAGACGAGTCTGTCGGGCCGACTTAATATAATTTTAGGGGTTAGACGAAAAATAAAAAGTGGTCTTTAACTATATATATATATATATTTATATATTATCAAGAACTTTTTTAGATTGAATAATTTTATCAATTTTTTTCTTTCTTTCTTCATACTTTCTAATAAACATATTCAATAATATAAATAAAAAATTATCATAGAAAAATATACAATTTTATGATAATAAATAATAATAAAATTACAAAATAAATTAAGTTAAAAGAACAATAGAATCTAATGTTAAAAAAATCTAGTCCAATATTCGAACAAAATTTTCAATCTTTTTATTCCTAACTATTTTGTAGCATCCAATAAAATTATGACAGTCAAGTAGAAAATTGTTACCTTTAAATCCTTGAATAGTCTCAAATACCAAAATATGTGAGAGAATAAAGAAAATAAGAGAGGCCTTAAAAGTCCTCCATTGTAGTACAACTCGTAGAAAACAAATTTGTATGGCTGATATCAAAGCCCTCAACGTATACGTTCTCTAGAAAAGGGACACCCATTCAACCTGACCCAGTGTCCTACAAATTGTAGAAAACTCTCTTGTCCCAAAATTCAAACTAATTTGCCTAAATTATTAGGCAAAATTGCACTAAACTCCTTTGTACTCTAAAAAAGTGACAAAATAACCCCTATTATTTTTGTCACCGAATAACTTCTGTGTGCATTCAAAAGTTACGAATAAGGCCATTGTCACCATAAATTTGACTATTTTAACAAAAATACTCTTTTCCCCAAATCATTGATCACACACAAACCCACGCCATCCAACTTTCTCTCTTTGGGTGTCATTGTGGTAACTGTTTTTTGTGTCTCCAAATTTGATCCAGTCAAGCTTAGAGAGCTGTTGATGATGATGACGAGGATATGAACTATATATATATATAGTGATCGGCAGCATTTGAACTCCGAAATTGGTTGTGTTCCAAATTAACTTGCAGTCACAGCATAAAAATCAGACTAAACTGAAGGAAAGCCAATATAACACTAGACTCTGTTTTCAAACAACACATGTTAGACAAAAACATGCATACATGCACAGAAGTTTTTCAATTAGTTACTCAATTAGGAACTAAAAAGAACTCAAACCCAATTCGATAAACAATCTATGAGTTGAATTGTGTTGACAATTTGAAGATTCTGACGCCATACGATTAAAGGAAATATATTACACATATGCATTGTTTTTTCTGCATAGTGGATCATGTTGATGAGTCCTTTCTATTTTCTGTTGTTGATTTTTTTTTTTTCTCCAATTTTTTCTGGGTAGAAGAGAAGGAAAGAAAGTAGAAGAGAGTGGGTTTGTGTGTGATTGACGATGATTTAGGAAAAATGATATTTTTGTCAAAATAGTTAATATATGGTGACAACGGGGCTATATGTAATTTTTAAAAGCACAAGAAAGTCATTGGATGACAAAAATAATATATAAGGTATTTTGCCACTTTTTGAAAGTAAGAAAATTTAGTGTAATTTGGCCAAAATTTTATTATAGACCAAATATAGTGATTTGGTGTTTTTGTTATGGACTCCAACTTGCAGACCCAAATTTCATCAACCCATTTTTTGTTTAATTGTTGACAATAATCTGAATTATATGAGTTTTTTTCATTTGTTTCTCCTGATTAAAATTTACACATTCGTGTTGCTTTTACGAAAACTTGAACCCTAAGCTTTTAGTTTTTATAATAAGAAAAAAAATTGATGATCATTAGTGAACTAAAATTCATGATGTGTGTAAATATTGATTATAATTTATGAGTACACAATATTTAGAACACAAGTTCATGATGTTAATCTTAAGGCAAAATATTTTTATATTAAATATATTAGTTATTCCTCTTTTTGGTATTAAAAGAATCTCTATTTGTATTGATTAGGTGATGTGCAGAGAAGTAAGAAGTTGTAAGTGTTTGGAAGAAGAAGAAAAACTGAGAGTGCGAGATAAAGAAATTGTTCGATCAATTAATTGATCAGACTGGTCGATTATATTGTCAGTTTGTGTACGAGCATGCTAGAGCCACGAAATTAGCTCAAGAGAAAAATCAGCTAGTCGAATATAGTATCTCTTTTGAGTATTGTGTTGGATCAGACGATTTACTAGAGAGAGAATACCAAACTCCCTATTGAGTTCTTTTTTACCTCAATGAAGAGGACTTTAGAGTGCGCAAAGAATTATGAGATTGAATCGTAGTAATGAAGGAGGGCGATAGACAGAGAGACTGATTAAAGGAGGTAGAAAGTAAGAAATTTATGAGAGAGATGTAGAATAAGCAGAGTTAAAGAGCAATATTGAGTGAGAATATTGTGACAGAAAGTAATTGCATGTGATGCAATGTCTGTATCTTTATATTCCTAACTGTTTTGTAACTTCTAGTAAAATTATGGCGGTCAAGTAGAAAATTACTTTCTTCAAATTCTTGAAAAGTCTCAAATACCAAAATATGTGAGGGAATGGAAAGAATTGGAGATGGGGTGAGATAGTGAGTTGAGACGTGGAGGGGAGAAAAAAAAAAGGGAAATTCTAAATGTCATGAAATTTTATCATGAATTGCCTTCATGAATGATGTGGCAAGTGATAATATTATTGACATTCCGTGTATGGGGGGAATTCCACCAATACTAACTCACCATTTAATTGTCACATCATTGAAGATAAAAATTCATGAAATATTTTCATGATGTGTAGCATTGCTCAAAAAAAAAACGTATGATTAGGATAGGAGGAGAAAAAAAAAAGAAAAAAAAAGTAGGGTTAAGATTAGGATAAAAATTATGAGTTTTAAGCGTAATATTACTGTCTAAATTGACTCCAGCCGCGCAGCCAGTCCCTCCATTATATAGTACAACTCGTGGAAAACAAATTAAAACAAGATGTATGGCTAATATCAAAGCTTACAACGTACACGTTCTCTAGACAAAGAATACCCATTCAAACACGTCTAGTGTCCTACAATTTGTAGAAAACTCTCGGGTCGCACAAATCAAACTAATTTCGCACAAATCATCAATCACGCACAAACTCACTCCTTCCTACTTTTTTTTTTTCTCTCTCTCTTTGAGAGTCATTGTAGCAACTGTTATTGGTGTCTCCATCTTTGATCCAGTCAAGTTTAGAGAGCTGTTGATAATGATGACCACGAAATGACAATTCTGCTGCTTCATTTTGTTATATATATATATTTTTTTTAATGTATTTTATGTTATGTGTAACCCAGTTATTAACTATATATATATATATGGATCGGGAGCATTTGAACTCCGACATTGGTTGTGTTCCAAATTAACTTGCAGTCACAGCATCAAAGTTAGACTAAATAACTGAAGGAAAGCCAATCTAAAACAAGAGGACTCTGTTAGACATTGAAAGGTAATTAAGACAAAACATGCATACATGCACCGAAGTTTTTCGGTTAGTTACTCAATTAGGAACTCAGAAGAACTCAAACCCAATTGGATAAACAAACTATGAGTTCAATTATGTTGACAATTTGAATATTCTGGTGCAATATGATTGAAGGCAATATATTACACATATGCATTGTTTTTTTGCATAATGGATCATGTTGAGTCCTTTCTATTTTCTGTTTTTGATTTTCTTTTTCCCACTCAAAGTAGAGAGATTTGTTTAGATAGTAAATAATAATAATAATAATAATAGTAAATAATAATGATCTTCCGATAATAATAAAAAATAATGATCTCTCAATCACCTTAAAAAATTGAGTGTGTCAATGTGTATGTTTGCTTAAACTTTCCGTCTCGACAGAAGGAGTCAAGGAGATTAAATTACAGTTCCTATTAAATTTTATACCAAAACAATATAAAATAAGTACTATTGTTTCATCATCATTGTTGGGGAGAGGCTTTATTGTTTCATTTATGATTCTATTTCTTCTTAACTGATGGTTCCAATAGCTGGTACATTCTACCTCTAAAGAATTATGATCCAAATTTCAAAACAAATCTAAGAATATCATTATAGGATGTACAAACACTGATAAAAAAAAATTTATCAGGCCATTGTCATCATATATTAACTATTTTAGAGAAAGGATGATGATTGAGTTGGGTTATCTTCGGTCAAGGTGGAGAAATTTTGTCAAGGTGGAGAATTGTGAATGACTTTCTGTGAGATTGAAGGCATCACAATTTAGATTACTCTGCATATCTATATATGGTACCATTCAGCATATCTATTAGATATAGGTGAACTTGGTGTTCTATGTTTAAATGTATCATGCATCATATACATGTTAGTTGTGATATAATATACATATTTGAGTGTTGATACAATTGACACGGTCACCGTGCTACGAAGAGTACGTCAACACTGGCGGTTTGTCTTAACCTTAATACACACAATCGATTGAACAATTGGTGGTTGCAATGTTGAGATCCAAGAGGAAGAAGCAGAGTTTCGAGTGTACTGAAGCTTGTGTAGACAAATCGGAAGAGCTCCTGAAAGATCCACGAGTGTACTGTTAGATTTGGTGTCTTCTGCGTCTAGAAATCAACTAAGGATTCACGAGGGTACTATTGAATCTTCGCCGAAGGAGTGTGCAAAATTAGGTTGTACATTAATTTCTTCATAGTGGATTACTTTACTGGACCAAGCTCGCGTAATTTTTTGGTCCACCATTGGGGTAGCTTTTTCTACATATAAATCTGATATGCAAGTCTCTTTATTTTACAGTTTTATTTATTACACTTTAAATTGTTTATGATTGCCATGAATTCTTGATTGAATGAATGCACTCCATATGTTTGATAAAATGTTATCAACAAGCATATGAATATATAGGCATAACAATTTAACTAAATTTTTCAAATTGATCAAAACCATATATTTGTTTAATTTGTTTGTTTATTTCTTGGTTTAAGGATATACATAAATTGATATAAGATTATATCAAGTGGTAATAAACGTGTCTGATATAGAATCAATCATAAAAATCTGATAATTTGTATTAGAGAATATATCAATTAAGATATTCATATCTTGTAATGATATTCATACATCAAGTTTAAAGTCATTGTATGGATTTTTAATTGGTCAATATTTAATTCCTTCGTAGTTCTATTCACCCATCTCCAAGTATTTTCTACTTAAAGATCTTGCACTGCGTGCTTGATTGCATACCACTAGGTCATCAGTTGAGCCATCTTCAGTTAGACTCGCTCTTCGAAATAATTGATAAAACATCCCATCAAAATTTTATTTCTCAAGTTGTCTTGGGCTGCCCAAAGACAAAATGTTTGTTTGAGGGAGCTTCTTGGGAGATTGAAACGAGCTTCAAGCCCAAGAAGGCATTCCCAAAAAAATGTTAGTATTTGGTGAAATAAAGAAAATAGACTTTTAATGGAAGTCAAAATTCTAAAAATTTTATTCAAAGGAAGTTGGGAAAACTTTCCTTTGATAGGAAACCAAAATTATTTCTAAGTAACAAATTTTATAGACAATTTTGCTTTCTTTTATTTCGCGAAACTTTCCCTAATTATTAAGGATAATTTTCAAGTTAAAACTATGCTAATTGTGGAAAGAATTTCAAAAAATGCATCCACCTAACAACTTTTTTTTCTTTTAATTTCTTTTATTTAAGGCATTCAAAGGCCTTTTAAGTGGAAGGAATTTTAGAACTAGAAAGCTCCTCCAAACAAGGCCAAAATATTTTTTTGGTAATGATGTATGTGCTGTCCTGAGACAGCATTTTGACCCTAGAGAAATTTGGGATCGGCACGTGGAGAGTGATAAGCCTAAATTGTGAAAAAATGAAAATAAAGGTTGAATTTTAGAGAAATAAACATTGGACTTTCCACAAGAAGAGTGTTTCTTGGTCGAAGCCATCAAATAGAGTGATACAAGGATAGTCTACCTGTTTAGTTATCAACATATAACCCAAATATCTCATTTCCTTCCCCTCAATCCCTCTATAAATATAAGTGTTATGAAGGAGAACGTATGAGTTATGTGGTGCGAAAATGATTCAGTTAATTTAGTGTGAGATGTTATTCCTTAGATCTAGAGGGGGGGGTGAATAGGTCTTCTTGCCCAATTTTTATGATTGATTAATTACCTACAATAATTAACAATTATGCATCCAAACCAATCACAAAATAAGTGAAGCAAGTAAGGAAAGTTAGATATGACACTAGGAATTTTACGTGAAAACTCTAAAACGAGGAAAAAAATCACGAGGTGAGGCAAACCGCCTCCAAAGAAACTAATCCACTATCTTGAAGCAAAGAACAATAAACTCTGTTCCAAAATCACACTCACTCTACTTTGATAAGAACATGATGTTGAAAACCTTATGTTTACTCTTGCAACTTTACGTCCAATTGCTACAAATTCCAGGTTAACGTCACAATCCTTTTAGAAGAGTTACTGAAAGAACATAAATACTCCACAAGTATTATGTCCCCTTCGAAGTGATCGTTTCTCCTTCCTCTTTAGATAAAATCAAGAAGTATCAAGGAAACACCATTGTTGTTTCGATCAAATATGTATAGACTGATGATGTCTTTGAGAACCCATTGATCAGATTGAGAAGAATATTACAACTTAAACACTCTATGTTTGTGCTCTCAAAAATATATTTAGAAAAGAGTTTCTCTCATAAATCTCTCCCTAATATTACTTGGAAAATAAGTTTTAAAACGTAGAAGGACTATCCATAAGGTTTCAGACTGATATGAAAACAAAATTCAGATAAAAGAAAGTTTTCTACGCATATCAGTAGAGTTGGACTAGTCTAGGGGATACTTGGACCAATCCAAATGAACAAAACCAAGTTGGACCGGTTTGGACAATGTGTGGACTGGTCCATTATGCCCAAAACCCTATTTTGAAAGTACCGAGACTACTTGGACAGTCCGGGCTTCAAGTGGATCGGTTCAACTTTAAAAACTTCCAAAATTTGAGGTTTTAAACCTACTTTTCAAAATCAGACTTCAAAATATAAATTGTAAAGTAACTTCACTCACTTACCTGTGCTAAATGATGTTTCTCATTCGATCAAGAAGTTTTGACACCAAAAATTTTCAATTATAAATATATATGTCACAAAATGGCTACTCGACCAATACAACACTACCTTAGATCTACTCTAACTTAGTGTAATCCTTAGTTTAGTTTTGTCTAGTCTAGCCTAGTTAATCTTAGTTAATTCATAGTTGTGAACATGTTACAAACTCCATTGATTCTTTTTCATTAAAGTTTCAAGTCCTATCATGTGTAATAAATGGGTCACGCCTTGTGTTTCGTTGTTTTATTTGAATCTTGTAATTAATAGTGCTTGAAGTTCTTTCAATGTAGTCTTGATTGTCATTACAGGTACTTCATTTTATTATTTTGGTTATGTTTGACTGGCTTAAAGTCTTCGAATCACAGAAGTGTTAAAGAACCTAAAGAAATTGATAATTTTTAATCTTATCATTAACTAATCTCTCTTTGACAGCTTGGGATATAGTTTGACATCACATACTCGTAATCCATCAAGGCCTTAGCCAGAGGTTGTCATTGATTAATAGTGTGAAATTGTGTTTATTGTTTGATGTTTGCTTCGATAACAGAGTGGCGATAAACCATTGGAATCAGACTATTGAGCAATCTCACAATGGGGTTGTGGAACAGCAAACCAAAAATAAGACGCTAAAGATCAAAATAATCAAGAAAAATGTTGTACATACAATTTGAATGACAGTTTTATTTTTCTATTTCCTTTTCATATTTCTTGGCCAATTATATTCCTAACTCACTAATAATCTAGATTGTTAGATAATATATTTCCTATTATAGATTATATATCTTTTTTTTATAAGTTTCTTACACCTTTTCCTAAACCATCTAGGACTAGAATTTCTTGTCTTCTAAGTTTACTTAGCCTTCAAGATTATGTGTCTATAAATAGGTTTTTATGTATTATTCATAATATCAATATAATATAATCAAATACAATTATCTTTCTATATTTCTAACATAGTATTAGAACCTATCAATTCCTGGTAGGCTTCATTGTCAATCGCCCTCACCGTCGGGGATGACACAATTTGCTTCATCCCCGACGGTCAATCGTAAAAAATAACTTTTATATATATATATATATATATATATATATATATATATATATTATACAGATAATAAAAGAAGAAAAATTAGCTCAAGTTCAATTCATCGACTCTCAGTAGTATCTGTTTGTCAAAGTTGCTTATTTCAATGAACCCCTTTTCTGATTTTCAAATCAATTTTCACTCCAACGAGCAGTTTTCGGTCTTATTGTCGCTCTAACGAGTTCGCTCTTTTGTAACTTCTTTGTATGTGTTTCTCAGCCACTGTTGGTATTACATATATATATTATGCAGATAATAAAAGAAGAAAAATCAGCTCAAGTTCAATTCATTGGCTCTCACTAGTATCTGTGTATCAAAGTTACTGATTTCAATGAACCCCTTTTCTGATTTTCAAATCAATTTTCACTCCAACGAACAGTTTTCGATCTTACCGTCGCTCTAACGAGTTTGCTCTTTTGTAACTTCTTTGTATGTGTTTCTCAGCCACTGTTGGTAACATCACCAGATTGCTTTCACGAGCCATAACATCGGTGTGTCAAAGTGGCTAATTTCAATGAGCTTCTTTTCTGATTTTCAAATCAGTTTTCATTCCATCGAGTCGCTTTCGGTCTTTCCAGCTCTTTTGCAGCTTCTTTGTAGGGATAATTTGATTTTTGTCTAATTATGGAGCCAATACTACAAATACATCAAATACCAAAAACTATTGCAATATTTTTCAACTTAACAAAAAGTAATTACAAACACATCAATATGTACTATTTTGGTCCAAAATGCCCTAACAACTTTTTATGAAATTACATAATTACCCCACCCTACAACCACCACCACCACCCATAGTGCCCACCCCTACAACCACCACCACCATTGTCTCAGTTACTGTTCATCTTCTTCACAAAAACCCCAATGCCCCAGTTGCTGTTCACTCTTCCTCGACATCAAGAATAGCTCTCTGTCCTGGCGAACGAAGCTACTGTGCCGACCACGATTATCGGAGAAGCCAAAATGTGAATTTTTGGCGACAAGAAAACCTTCCTCTGCGTCCTCCTCGAATGCATCGAAGATCTTACGATCGTCGCGATTGAGTACTAGCAACGAACCTGAGGGAATATCATGAGTTGGATCTCCATCTCTGAAAAAGTGGAAACTCTAGTCGGCACATTGGATTTTCAAGCCATCGAAGCAGGCGAGCAAAGTATCGGCTCAAAGATTACCATCTCGCTTCCTGATCTTGTACGGGTCGTACTCTTCTCATTTAGTTTCTTCAGAAACTCCATTGTTGTGGATTTTGAAGCTTTGGAGTTCTGGGTTCGTGATCTCTAAATTCTCTGTCGCTTCTTCTTCATTTTCATTTGCTTCAGTAGTAAGAAAATCGCTTCCGTACAACTCCTCAATCTCCTTCGCATCACATTCACCTTCCGAGCTCTTCTCATGGTCCGACGAATCTACTCGTCAGTGACTCAGATTCCTCCGTTTCCATACAATCTGAGGGGGTGGGGACTGTGGTGGTGGTGGTTGTAGGGGTGGGTGGGGGTTGTGGTGGTGGTGGTGGTTGTAGGGGTGGGTGGAGACTGTTGTGGTGGTGGTTGTAGGGTGGGGTAATTATGTAATTTCATAAAAAGTTGTTATGGCATTTTGGACCAAAATAGTACATATTGATGTATTTGTAATTACTTTTTGTTAAGTTGAAAAATATTGCAATAGTTTTTGGTATTTGATGTATTTGTAGTATTGGCTCCATAACTAGACAAAAATCAAATTATCCCCTCTTTGTATGTGTTCGCAACCACAGTTGGTTACATCACCGGATTACTTTCGCAAGACGCATTCAAGATTTTGTCTCCAAACTCAAGTTGCCTTCATATGACTCACCTTGAGTTTGCGGGGGGTTGTTAGATAATATATTTCCAATTATAGATTATGTATCTTTTCCTAATAAGTTTCTTACACATTCTCCTAAACCATCTAGGACTAGAATTTCTTGTTTTCTAAGTTTACTTAACCTCCAAGATTATGTGCCTATAAATAGGCCTTTATATATTGTTCATAATATCAATTCAATCAAATACACTTCTCTTTTTATATTTCTAATATAGATTTTCAAACAACCGCCTAAGAATTGTCTACATGGGACCCATTAGATGCTTCTCTTATAATATGTTACATGTATTGCATCAACAGGGCTACGTCGAGCTTGATCTAACATGTTAAATTACGATTTGATTTAATTGTATTAAGTACACCACAACACCATATCTCTTACAACATAGTTGGGTCAATTTTGATGTTGAATTATGATTTAATTATACTGAGCGCATTACAACACCATATCAACTACAACAGAGGAGTTTGAACGGCCAGCTCAATATAATTTCAGTGTTTGGCGAAAAATATAAAAGTGGTCTTTAAATATTTTTCTTTCTTCTAAATTTTGATGATTAGTAATAATAAATTTATCAAGATCTTCTTTTTTAGATTGAATAAGTTTATCTATTTTTTTTCTTTTTCTCGATTCATACTTTCTAATAACATATTCAATAATATATATAAGAAATTATCACACAAAAATAAACAATTTTATCATAACAAATTATAATAAGACTATTAAAAAGAACAAGTTAAAAAATAATAGAACATGATGTTTGTAAAATCCAGAAAAAGAGAAAAAAAAAAAAAAAAAGTAGAGTGATATAAGAATAAAAATGATTACACAAGAGTTTTAATAAATAAATAAAAAAGTAAGAAGTTGGAATAAAAAGTTTGAGCATTAATTAAATTAAGAGCAATGCTACACATCATGAAATTATTTCATGAATTTGTATCATGAATGATGTGGCAGGTAACATGGAGGATTAGTATTGGTGGGACTCCCTCATACACATAGTCCCATGATATTATCACTAAATCCCACCAATACTAATCCTCCATGTTACCTGCCACATCATTCATGATACAAATTCATGAAATAATTTCATGACATTTAGCATTTCTCTTAAATTAAATGGCACACTATTAATACGTGTTATTGGTTGGATACTAAAAAGATAAGGGTAAATAAAAATCTAAAAAACTTAATATTATTGGATGTTGATGTGCCTTACAGCGACCGCCTAAATTCACCGACGCCAACCACGCAACCTTAAAGTCTAAACAGCATGGCCGACTCCAAGTGCGCGGCCTTAAAGTCCCTCCATTAAAACCAGATGTATGGCAGATATAAAAGCCTTCAACCTACACGTTCTCTAGAAACGGAACACCCATTCAAACACGCCCTAGTGTCCTACAGCTTGTAGAAAACTAATTTGTTAAAATTATTAAGCAAAATTGTATTAAACTCCTCCCTACTTTCATATTATTTTTTTCACAAAATAAATTTTATGTATTTTTAAAAATTACAAATAAGGCCTTTGTCACCATATATTAACTATTTTAACAATCACACACCTTCGTGTACTCTCTCTCTCTCTCTCTCTCTCTCTCTCTCAGTGTGTGGATGTCATTGTGGGAACTGTTATTTGTGTCTCCAACTTAGAGAGCTGTTGATGATGATGAACACGTATTCAATAATATAAATAAAAATGTTTACAAAAAAATATACAATTTTATGATAACAAATAATAATAAGACTAATCTGGTCTAATGTTCTAACAAAATTTTTAATTTTTTTATTCGTAACTATTTTGTAGCTTTGATTAAGTAAAAAAATTGCTAGCAGTACGTGAGAGAATAAAGAAAATAAGAGATCGGGTGAGATAGTAAGTTCAGATTAGAGAAATATTAATGATAAGTAAGGGGAGGAAAAAAAATGTGAGGTGAGATGACCAAGTTTTAATAAAAAAGTCAAATAAAAAGTTTTAACATCAATTAAATTATATACCATGCTATTAATACATGTTATTAGTTAGGCCCGTAAATAAAAATTTTAAAAAGTTAGAAAGCGTGGACAAGGACACAAATACGGACACGGATACGAGACACTGGTACGATATAAAATGGACACGGTGATATAAAAAAATAAAAATAAAAATAATACAGATACGGCTATAAAATAATAATATAATATATTAATATATGTTAATTATTCAATAAAAAATACTACATTACATAAATATTTTATTTAATCATCAAGTAATTAAGAACCAATCAAACTTATAAACAAAAATAGGCAAATAGAATAAAATAAATTAAAGAATCAGACTTATTTAGTCTTCTACACATATTTATTTTAGATTTTTAATTATAACTTAAAAGCATATAATTTTAATTTGAAATACTTGAATATATATTACTATTACAAAGTGTCCAACACATATTCGAGGAATAAAGAAAAAATTTTATCAGAAGATAAATATCAGGACATTTTTATGAAACATTCCATACACATCAAAGGACTATTCAAGTGTCTGATACAGTTGATATAGTGTATAAGTATCCGACAATGCTACACATTAGAAAAGGCTAATATTATTACATCGAACGCATCAAGTAGAAAACAAATTAAAATCGGACGTATACGGCTAATATTAAAGTCCTGAACGGTATTCTTTTCTCGAGAAGGAACACCCATTCAACACGTTAACTCGTAGTTAAAAGTCAAACTAATTTGTTAAAATTTCCAATAACATGCCAACCTTCAGACATGCCTCTTTACCTATATATATATATAACCTTACTGCTACCAAAAACAGAACCCACCATACCACAGCCATAAAGAAATGATGAATGCTAGACTTCTTCTGGGCGCACTTGCCCTCACCACTATTTTTTATTCCTGTAAGCATTGTTTTCGTTTTTGTTTTTGTTTTTGTTTTTGTTTTTTAAGTTATTCTCCATTTCCCGAGAGTATATATATGTATATTATAGTGACTGCAGCACACTAGCACATTCATTAATTGGTCAGTGTTTCATTATCTCTTTAAATATGATAAATGCCCAACTCTCAGCTTTTAATTTGTATAATAAGAAAACAAAAAACAAGGATTGATAGATCTTTGGTGAACTCAAATTCATGATGTGTGTAAATATTGATTATAAGTATACACAAATACATATATCAATATTTTATATTTAGAACACAAGTTCATAATGTTAATCTTAGGGCAAAATATTTTTTTGTTAAATATATTAGTTAATCCTGCATGTGTATGGTATTAAAAGAATCTATATTTGTATTGAGAAGGTGACATGCAGAGAAGTAAGAAGTTGCAAGTGTTTGGAATAAGAAAGCAGAGTGCGACATAAAGATATAAATAGCAAATGATGCATAACTCATTATGCAACTGATAGAGTTATAGTTAGATTTAGTAATTGAAAATATTAAACAATAAAATGAAATTACAAGTACTATATATAATGATTTCCATGTAAAAAAAAATTACACTTTATTTATTTTATTTTTTTATGTCAAGCTTATCACCTAGATGGTTTTGATTTTGACCATATTCATGCATGCAAGCTCAATATGGCTTTCTTGTTCACTTACAAAGTCCAATGAATGGTACTAAATAAATGGGAACATTTTTCATATTGTATATTACAGGTGCTCACTCAGCCACGTTCACATTCACAAACAATTGTCCTTACACCATTTGGCCTGGAACCCTCACCGGTGGTGGTGGCGCTCAATTATCATCAACCGGATTTGAGTTAGCATCCAAAGCATCATCGTCACTCAACGCGGCGGCCCCGTGGTCCGGCCGATTTTGGGCACGGACTTCTTGCACCACAGATGCTGCTGGAAAGTTTACCTGTCAAACCGCTGATTGTGCATCCGGCCAGATAAGTTGCAATGGTGCCGGTGCAATTCCACCAGCAACCCTTGTAGAATTAACCCTAGCAGCCAACAATGGACAAGATTTTTACGATGTTAGCAACGTGGATGGCTTCAACTTGCCGGTTTCCATCACCCCACAAGGTGGATCCGGAGAGTGCAAGACCTCGACATGTTCGGCTGACGTGAACGCCGATTGTCCATCCGAACTTGCTGTGAAAAATTCAAATGGTGTCACAATTAGTTGCAAGAGTGCTTGTGTAGCGTTTAATGAGCCACAATATTGTTGCACCGGGGCTTTTAACACAGAAGCGACTTGTCCACCCACTAACTACTCAAACTACTTTGAAGGGAAGTGTCCTTTGGCTTATAGTTATGCCTTTGATGATAAAACTAGCACTTTTACTTGCAATGGTGGACCTAACTATGCTATTACATTTTGTCCTTGAGAAATAGGATATTTATGTATTACTACAGTGTTATGTGAAGAATAATTGTTAGATCCATATTGTTTATGGACAAATAATAATAATATTAAATAATGATCTCTCGATCTCCGTTTAAAGAAAAAATTGAGTGTTCGAGTCCTTCTAACACTATATATTTCTTCCTTGTCGTCGTCACTGGAGAGATGCTTATTGTTTCAGTTATGATTCTATTTCATCTTAACATCTAGTTATGGTTCCAATAGCTGTTACATTCTACCTCTAAAAAATTAAATCAATAAGCAAATAAAAATGAACAAATGCATTTTCAATAGACAATATTCTAAACCATATTAACACTGAGCATGACTAAATCATATTAAAACAAAGGTTTCATAACTTATATAGATAGAGCCTTATCTAATTAGAAATGTGAAAAAGAATACTGAAATCACCAAACTTTTAATAAACCAAAAAAAATACTTTAAACCATATTCTTTTCCTATTCATTCCACCCCCATGTATAGTTGCATGACCTGGTATATTATTTTACACGTACTATGATTCCTCTTAACGTCAAATTTGATAGTCAAAGTTTTAATTCCAGTAGTTCAAAATTTCATATTTTCATAAAAATAGAATTATAAAATTATTATATATCATAAGTCTAGAATTTGAGAATGGTCTTAGAGCAGCCAAGACTTCCTTCTGAGGGGGTATTTGCTTTGCGCCTCCATTACCCTTTTGTTGACTTTATATACTCACTTGCAGCCAACTATTAGTTTTCCTAGAGGAAGAGATAGCCAATTACATGTAGCAAACCATTCTACAATGATAGTTACTTCTTTTGTTAAGAGTAACACCACTAAAAATAAGTTGAGAAGAGAATCAAAGCAGTTTAGATTTTCTTTTAAAGAAATGTTAAACGTCATGAAATTATTTCATGAATTTGTGTCACGAATGATGTGGCAGGTAACGTGAAGAGCTAGTATTGGTGGGATTCAATGATAATATCATAGAATTTTGTGTATGATGGGAATTCTACCAATACTAACTCTTCACGTTACCTGTCACGTCATTCATGATATAAATTCATGAAATAATTTCATAACGTGTAGCATTACTCTTTTTTTTATCCCGCTAGAAACTCTCATTCATTTTGAAAGAATAAAAAGTAACACTCAATGAAAGTTGAGTGACTTATATGACATTATTGTTTGAGACATGGTTTAGAAGGTCCAAAACCATCAATGGGATCAGCACAAATCGTTCATTGTAACGTGAAGTTGAGTGCTTACGCACCATTTTGTACAGCGAGCATTCACAGTTGTCCCCCACTGAACAACACAGTACTCTTACAACATAGGATCTCAACTACAGTCGGGCACTAAGTGGGACCCCAAATTAATATCAAGAACTGGTATATTTTTGATAGAGTAATATTACTGTGAGGTCGATTTCATGGCTATATTTGAATAAAAGAAAATTAATGAACAAATTAAATCATCATGTTATCAATATTAAAGTGATCTCAATTACAAAAATCAATTCAAAATATCACAATAAAATTATATGAGATGGTAAAAGATGATATTTTAATTTGATCAAATGAAGTCAAAAGAAAAAGAATATAATTGATTTAGTTTTTTGAAAATAGTTTTCAAGAACTCAAAAAAATAAAAAAAGTATTTTATAGTTATTTGAAATTAGAATTTTTTATAACTGAAACTCAAGTTAATTTTTTAATATTGGCCAAATTTAGTAATTTTGAGAAAATCAAGGCCACTTCGTTCTTTACCAAAATTTTAAATATTACATTCATTGGTAATTACGCGCACTTTCCAAAAATACAATAAAAAAGTTTCAAATTATAGTCAAATTACAAATATTACCTAAAAATCAAAAAAAAAAAAAAATCAAAAACAAAATCTTGTGATTGGCTGTGTTTTGGGGATAATTATTTATATTTTATTCTTACACGCTTTTGACCCTATATATATATATATATATATAACCCTACTACTAATAAAGATACCTGAACCACTATCACAACTTAAAAAGAAAATGATGAATGCTAGACTTCTTCTCCGCGCACTTTCCCTCACCACCATTCTTTTTTTAAAAAAAATTTTAAACAATTGTATAAATTGGTAAATAATTACACTGTTCAGGCGATTGGCTTAACAAGTCCAAAAGGTATAACATGCACGCGCTAACAAATGTTTGGCCCGTTTACAAATGAATAGCAAGCGGCACATCAAGCCAACTATAATTCAAATGCCATACTCTTGCATCAACAAAAAACCATGTTTTCATTCCTGCTTCGGTCCAATTATGCATCTATATATACACAACAAATGGTTCTGGAGGTCAGTCTGGTGGTGGAGGTCTCGGTTGTGAGGGATATTTTTGTAGTTGTCAATTTTCGGTGTTAAAACTAAACATGATCATGTATTTAAAGTCTCAGAGTGAGCATAAAGTTCTACACCAACCATACAAATGTTCTTCAAAGAAATAAAGCTTGAATCTTCGGAAAAAAGCATTAATGATTTGAACAAGGATTTAATCGGTTAAAGTTTTTGGATAGTTCTGGTTTCATGAGGACATCGTTGATTAAGTATGAGAGTCACGTAGTCAGGGTAAAGTGGTGAGAACACATATATTTCAAACTGGGATGTTCCAACCTTGAAAAAATGGGATTTTAAGCAAATTTTGAAACTTTTCAAGG
This sequence comes from Cornus controversa, assembly GCA_026545225.1. Classification (NCBI taxonomy): domain Eukaryota; kingdom Viridiplantae; phylum Streptophyta; class Magnoliopsida; order Cornales; family Cornaceae; genus Cornus; species Cornus controversa. The sequence continues at coordinate 30,575,123 of CM048852.1, read as the reverse complement.
TTGGACCGGTCCATGGGGTCTCAACACTAAATCCATCTACAGGGCAAGCCCTGGACCAGTCCAAGTAAAGGCTAGACCATTCCAAAGCTTCTGGTGGTGGATTTTTGCCTTCCAGTGTCTTATTTTGACCCGGATTTGACTCTAAAATTAATTTTCTTAAACTTTGGGACTTCTTTTCAATTAATTTTTAACTTGTTTTTAAAGAAAAATTAAGGTTTTTAACAGTTATAAAAATCTCATATGATTTTTCTCTCAATGTACTTTCACAGAGCTTTCAATAGACATCAAATTGAGAATTTCTAAAGAGAGAAAACATTGAGATATTTTTTTAGAAAAGAATTTTTTTCTCAATTCTTTGTTTATATTTCTTTAAGAGATCACACACATATTCACTGAGTGATTTAGGTTATCTTGCTTTGCTTGATGAATTGTTCGAAGACTGCTTCAAAGATTTCTTCTTGATCAAGTTATTGGATTATTTGGTTTCTTCTACAATGATTCATTAGTGAGAAAGGAGAAGAAGATCGTTTTACGAAGGGGACAGAATACTTGTTGAGTGTTCATGTTTTTTCCAGGTACCCTTCTGTAAGGATTTTGACGTTCCACATCAAGTTCTTGTCAGAGTGAAGTGGGTGTGAGTTTGGGACAAAGTCTATTGTACTTTGCTTCGACGATAGTAGATTTGGTTCTCCGGGGTTACAAAAACTCACCCGTGGTTTTTTTCCAATTTAGTTTTCCAAGGTATATCTGGTGCATTCGTTTACTTTACTACACTTTTTTTTATTTACTTACTTTGTGGGATTGTTTAGATTTTAATTGAACTTAAAATTGGATAATATGAAAGATTAAGCAAAAAGCGAGTAAACCTAATCACTCCCCTCTAGATTTTAAATCTAACTTTCGCAGCCGCTTCCGTACCGCGCAACTCATATCGGTCTCGGAGGGAATAGATTCTCCCATTCCAGAACAACTTTGTCAACTTCAAAACTTGTTCATAGAATAGGAGATTGCGGCTTGATTCTTATTGCCTTGATGATCTTGTGTAGGATAAAGTTCTATGAAGATGCCAAATCTTTGAACATTTTATAGTTCCTCTTGTGCCAAATGTGGTAGACATATGCAGATAAGGCTAATTTGGAAAGTGAGTGATTGAAAGACTTTGGTTTCTGGTGATGGGAATTCTAATATTGGATGAGAAATTTTCAAACAGATGGAAGGATGTGAAAGTTACACTTGTGTTGAATGAAATTCCATATGGGACTTAAGAACTAGCATGAGAAGAATAAGTGGTTGTAGCTTTCTGATTTTAAGAGGCATACATTTGGGAAGTAAAGGTATGCTAGGCACTTTCGACCCAAGGTAGAGAGTCATTTTTAGGCAGCTAACCATAGAATAAATTACAATTTGGGAATGGAAGTAAGTTGCCAAACCACTTGAGCCCAAGGAACAAGATGGGAAGGGGTGAAAACTGATGCAATTTTGTGTGCTTGTGGGAGTAAATTCTTGTGGGTGAGGGAGACCAAATGATCTAGTTAAGGGATGAGGAATTTAGTGGGGGAATGTTTCTTAGCTCTAGGAGAAAGTTGAGGAGAATTGGTATAAACTACCAATTAAGTCCAGAGATGAAATTTCTCCAATTCGAATTCATTGGGATACCTGACTCAATCAACAGCTGATTTGATCTTAAATGGAAGGGCCCTATGATAGCCAATTGTCTGATCAGAAAAGAGTGTTTGCATCATTACCTACCATGTGTTTGATGAGTCATCGAGTTAAGTGCCTAAGTTGTAGTAATTTCCTCTAACTCCAACTTCAGTCAAGAGGTATGCTTAATTCCCATATATTTTTTCTCTAATTAAATAGGAGTGAATCCAATGTACCCAAATGATGTGATTGTTGTTGATGAGCAATGCATAGAGATGTCTAAGGATTACACAATTGTTTGACAATTCAATATCTGGAAGCCCAAGCCCTCCTGTATTCTTTGGTTTACAAATGAAAGTTCGTGTAACTTTAATTCTTTTTTTCTTCAAGCTTCACCTGATCATAGGAAGTTCCTAAAGACACTGTTAATTTCATTAATAACATATTTAGACGGTAGGAAAATACAAGCCAACAAGTTGCTTATAATCAGTGTCTTTAAGCATTGTAAAAGTCAGTGGTACTCAAAGATATTTGATGGGCAAACATCTATTTTCCAATCTCAAGGCAGTTTAGGATACTCAATTGAACAGGTTGTGAAAGGTTAGAGAGGAAAATGGGACTTTTAAAGAGATTGATTGACAAAACAGAGAATGAAAAAAAGTGATCAAGGGCATGTTTAAGTGTACTGACAGGCCGAAGCTCACCATGTCAAAAAGAAATAGCTCATTAGCAAAACTCAAGTGACTGATTTAAAGTTTTTTACACTTCCAATGATACTTGAACTTTGGGTTTAAAGTGATGAAATGGTTGGTGACTAAAGAAAAAATGTCCATTGCAATGACAAATAGAAGAGGGGAAATGGGATATCCTTGCCTAAGGCCCTTGAGGCCTTTAAAATAACCCAGCAGCTTACCATTTAGTAATACTAAGAATGAAGGCGAGGTGATACATTTCTTGATCCAAGCAATGAAGATATTTGGGTAACCAAGCAGAAAAAGACAGCCAATAAGAAAATCCAACACACAGAATCAAATATCTTCCTAATGTTCACTTTGATGGCATATCTTGGAGCTTTACTTCTAGTGTGATATGCCATTAGGAGTTCATTTTTTAGTAGAATATTTTCACTGATCTTCGTGCCAGAAATAAAAGTTTGGGATTTTTCAGTGATAAAATGATGGATTGGTTGGATTTTATTGGCTAAAAGCTTGGATATACACTTGTAAATTACATTATGTGAGTTCCGTGGTGCTAAAGTAACTGTGAAAAATTGATTCAAACCTAGAGGAGTGTGAATAGATTTACTTGCTCGTTTGTCCAATTTTTCAAATTAATTTAATTTTTAGCTCAATTAAATCTAAGCAATAACAAACAAGCGTATAAAATGAATCTAAGTGCATAAAATAAGAAATACACCAGATTTATTTGAAAACTCGAAATGGGAGAAAACTGCGTTAGGTGTGTGAGTTGTGCAGCGGTGCAGAAGCAGCAGCGACTGCGATAGTTAGATTTAAAATCTAGAGAGGGAGTGATTAGGTTTACTCATTTTTTGCTTAATCTTTCAGATTATCCCATTTTAAGTCCAATTAAAATTTTAAGCAATCTCACAGAGGAAGTAAATAAAATAAAGTGTAGTAAAGTAAACGAATGCACCAGATATATGTGGAAAACCCAGATGGGGAAAAAACTACAAGTGAGGCTTTCTAGCCCCGGAGAATTAAATCCACTATCGTCGAAACAAAGTACAATAGACTCTGTCCCAGACTCACACCCACTCCACTCTGACAAGAAATTGATGCAGAACACCTCAAGCTTACTATTGCGATTACCTCGTCCAATTGCTACAGATTCTCGACTAATGTCAATATCCTTACAGAATAGTAACTGAAAGAACACGAACACTCAGCAAGTATCATATCCCCTTCATAGCACGATCTTCTTCTCCTTCCTCACCAACGAATACTTATAGAAGAAAACAATTCGGTTATATATTCGCCGCCTTTCTCGCTCACCCTCCTTGATTTGTACTTTATTCCCTACTTTGTAACTGCACATATTCAAGAGGGAGTCCCTTGGTGTATGTTATTTGTGAATAATGTAGTGTTAGTTAATGAGACTAGAAACGGGAACACGTGACATGATGAGCTTGTGCCACCTAAAATGATAGTATCAAAGGCTCATACCTAAGGTTTATAAATACCCCATGGTGTGAAGGCAATTGGTCAACTCTGACCCCCCTCCCTCTCCCAGTCATACTTGTTTTCTCTCTCTCCCATATAATTCTCATCTCTCTATATTCCATATATACCAAACCAAGTTCGACATATCATCTCTCTTCCATCATTTACTCAGAATGTTTCTTTGATACGTCTAATTCACTCCAGCATATTCTTTCTGGTCCATTCAAGTGTTAGTCACTCCTTTTAGCAAAATCCCCTCATTTACAATATTTAAAGATTGAGAGAGAGAACGACAAGGGTTGTGCTGAGTGGGGTGTGGTGGTTTTCAAGATGTGTGGCAGTGTGGAAGAACTTTTGAAGTGGATCATGTTAACCAAACTTATAATACGGCGCTGTTTGTTTTACTTCGAGATCCACTTTTTGAAATTTTTTCAAGACGTCTAGCACCACTCTTTATTAACTTAATATAAAATGCAATTATGTTGAAAAAGTTAAGATAATAGATCATTAAATTCATGAAAAATAAAGAATAATTGAAAAAAGACCAAATATATATATATATATATATATATTGAAATAATAGAATTGCTCATAGTAATTTGGTTAAAACAACTTATGGGTTGACAAGACACGACTATGACACGATAATTAAATGTGTCTAATTGGGTTAAGCTGATTGAACTCTAAAACACGAACCTGATATGATTAATTAAACGAGTTGACACGGTTATGACACAAACACAATAAAGGTCAATCCAAACCCGCTAACTTAGAGTCGTGTAGGCGAGTCATGTCGAATTTTGCCACCCCTAATAGCAAACCATTCTGGTGCTACTTCTTCAACACCACCCAAAATAAGTTGAGAAAAGAACCAAATCATTTTAGATTTTTTTTTTATCCCGCTAGAAACTCACATTCCTCTTCTAGGAACTTAACCCTCCCTCTTTTATTTTGAAATATTAGAAAGTAGCCTCCACATTTTATTTTGAAAGGTTAGACAGTAACACTGAACAAAGTTGACTTTGACTTATATAACATTATTGAAAGTTGATTCATGGCTTATATAACATTATTGTTTGAGACATGGTTTAAAAGATCTAAAATTATCAATGGGGCAAGTACAAATCATGGGATGTAACAGCATCATTGTGTTACACAGCGGTGACAACTATGAGCACCGTTCTGTACAACGAGCATTCACAGCTATATCCATCGAACAACACGATAGTGTTACAACATAGGATCTCAACTCCAATCAGACACTTATTGGAGCTCTAAATTAATACCAAGAATTGTATATTTTTAATAGAGTAATGTTACTACTATTAGGTTGACTTCATGGTTATATTTGGGTCAAAAAATAATTGCCACGTCACTAACCGCGGATATTAAATTGGTATAACTTACAAAAAGTAATTCAAAATATCATAAAATAAAATATACAACACCGTGAAAGATAATATTTTAATTTGGTCAAATGAAGTCAAAAGAAAGAAAATGTAATAGATTTAGTTTTTTGAAAATAGTTTTCATGAATTCTAAAAACTGAAAATTGTTTTAAGAGAATTGTCATTTACAATTATTTGAAAATAAACCTTTTGATAACTGAGTTTTTAAAAAATTAATTCATGCATTGTTTTTGCAGAGCTTTCTAATTTTCATTTTTTGAAAAGAAAAAAATGAACCTTCTAAACGTTTGACTGATTGATATGAAATCTGTAGGTGTCATGTACTCCAAAGTTACAGACCAAAGTTGGAAAAGTCAAAATACTCGACGTGGCAGCCATGTCACCTAGGGAAATGTCAAGATTTGACGACAAATCGAGTACCAATTCAAAGCCCTAACAAATACAGTGAGCCAGACAAGCCTTGAGCAACCTCGAGCACTATTCAAAGCCCTGATAAAGGCATCAGGCAGGTAGGCCTCGAGCACACCTCGAGCACCATTCAAAGCCCTGACAAGCATGTTGGGCCAAACAAGCCTCGAGCAACCTCGAGCACCATTCAAAGCCCTGGCAAAAGCGTCAGGTAGACAAGCCTCGGGTATATCTCGAGCATCGTTCAAAGCCCCGACAGATACAAGCCTCGAGCAACCTCGAGCACTATTTAAAGCCCTGATAAAGGCATCAGGCAGGCAGGCCTCGAGCACCATTCAAAGCCCTAACAAGCATGTCAGGCCAAACAAGCCTCGAGCAACCTCGAGCACCATTCAAAGCCCTGGCAAAAGCGTCAGGCAGACAAACCTTGGGTATATCTCAAGCATCGTTCAAAGCCCCGACAGATGTGTCAGGCCAGTCAAGCCTCGAACACCTCGAGTATCATTCAAAACCCTGACAACTGTGTCATACCAAACAAGCCTCGAGCAATCTCGAGCACCATTCAAAACCCTAACAAATGCGTCAGGCAAACAAGCCTCGAGTATACCTCGAGCATCATTCAAAGCCCCGAAAGATATGTCGGGCCAGTCAAGCCTCGAACACCTCGAGTACCATTCAAAACCCTGACAATTGTGTCAGACCAAACAAGCCTCGAGCAACCTCGAGCACCATTCAAAGCCTTGACAAATGCGTCAAACAGACAAGCCTCGGGTATACCTCGAGCATCATTCAAAGCCTCAACAGATATGTCGGGCCGGTCAAGCCTCGAACATCTCAAGTACCATTCAAAACCCTAACAACTATGTCAAACCCAAACAAGTCTCGAGAACACCTCAAACACCATTCAAGACCCTCGGGGGATGACCAAACTTCATCTCGAGGCAAGAGAAACTTGGTAGGGATCTCTTGTCTGAATGTAGCTAAAAATCTAATGGGATGCTTTGAGGAAATTTGGTTTGGAGGATGAGAAATGCAGGAAGCCTAACTTTTCTAGATAGGTCTAGTTGATGGAACCGTGAAAAACACGCCATTTTTGAGACCCTTATTATCACCATTAATGCGCCTGGTAGTGGTCATTAATACTCCCAACTACCGCCGCTGTGCTTTAGTCGTAGAGCAAGTAAAGGGATTTGACCACTTAGGTACCCAGGACATCATGAGTTATGCTTTAGGTACTGAACTAGGGACTAATCTAGCAAGCGCAGTGGGTGCTATAAATAAAGGAATTTAGCAAAGGGAAAGGCAACCTACCTTCACAGAAAGTTAAAAAAAACTAACTGCATTTCTCCTCCCTAGCAAAGCCTTCTCAACATTCCATCATAGTTGTAGAATGATATCCGTGTAACATTTATTTTAGCTTAAAGAACCCCTACAAAATCTTGGTTGTACAATACTCTCTACAATTTTCTTTCAAATGATTAGGTGCGCTTCAATATTTGTTCCTTTCTCTCTCTCTCATCCACTCACATGGCTCTCACTAGAGTTGCCGGCGGTGGGATCCTATACAGCGGCACCACTACAAAGTCCTCCACTCGCTCCTCCCTCCACCGTCCAATCTTCTCCCCATCAAACCCATATCATTCCCTTCCATTCCCACCACAACGAAACTCTCACATAGTCTCAGCAGGCAAGAAGCTCTTCTCCAGAACTGGGAGGTTTGACAGCAAGAACAGAAAGAGCGTAACCATGACCAGAGAATAAAGAAGATGACCAGAAACAACAGACGGCTGAGATTGAAAGCGAAGCAGCAGCCGTTGATGTCAGTGATAATGTTGATGGTATTGGGTCTTTTGGAATCATTTTCGCGGCAATTCACCCTTCTAGTAATGTTGGATAAGCATATCTTGCCAGCATAATCTCTCTCTCTCTCTCTGCGTGTGTATGAGAGAGAGAGAGAGGGAGAGAGTGGTAGTAGAGAAGAGAGAGAGAGAGAAAGTGGGGGAGAGTAGTAGTAGTAGTTGTATGAAACTAATCGAGAATTGTCTACATGGGACGCGTTAGATACTTCTCTTGTAATATCACATGGATTGTATATTGCATTCACACTGTTGCCACGAGCTTGAAGTAAGGTGTTGAATTATGATTTAATTGTGTTAAACCACTACAACAATATGTCTGTTATAAAACAGAGGATTCTTTGGGGCTAATTTAATATAGTTTTAAGTTTTAAGTCAAAAATAAAAAAGTGTTTTTTAAATATATATATATTTTTTAGGAAAAATTATACTTAAATAAAGTTAAAACACCTAAATTACAAAGTCGTCTACTTTAAAAGTTTATTTTTCACTTTGGTTGAAATAAACAAAATAATAACATATGCATTAAAAATTATTATTCAAGTCCAAAATGTCCTTCAATTTCTTATTCTAACTCACACTAAATTCTATTTGGTTCATGTGCAGCTAAATGAGCGTTGTGCGTGACTAAATAAAATTCAACAGATCATTGTCTTTTTGTCTCACTGGAAGAAAATCGAATTCATTACAAAGCACAACTGTCTGGATAAATTATTAGTCGTTGATCATCTCTCATCACAAAAACATGATTTTTTATTTTGCTTTAGTAAACTGCTTTTTTTACTTTTAAAAGAAAATAAAAAATTAGTGAACTAATTTTTGAATTGTATGACAAATTCATGTGTCAATGGTTCTTAATTTTGAGGTTTTTTAAATGTGATGAACAGTTTCACTAGTCACTTTTTTAAGTTGTCATTATCAACTATCTAATTCATATTTGCTTGTTTAAATATGTTCTTAATTTGATTAGTAAACAGACATATTTTATGTAGGATGACTCATAACTCATTTACTGATAAAGCTCAAAATTTGTTTGTATTTGCAAGCATACTTGAAATTTATAAGAGTTTATTTGTGAAATTTGAATTTTCCTTATCTTTGTCTCTCATGTTTTGATATAATATCTTTTCCTAATCCTTATATTTTTTTAGGCATATCATAACGAAAAGTTAACAAAGCACACACCTAGAAAATCTACTTCATTCCCATCCAGATATAGTTGATGTGTTATAATATCACAAGTGTATCCACTTGCATTAATCTAAGAAGGAAAAGAAGCTGTCATTTAGAGCCATATCAGACAATCTAATTTTGACTACTTTACGGCATAATAAAATAATCTCAAGTGCTTGTATAACGTATACTTTATTTTACTTTGTGGGTTTGTTCACTTTTACTGAATTACTTTTATATTCTTGCAATTTTTCAGAAATCAAGTGATATTCCTGATATTTTCTTAATTTTTTGAGTGAAGGAATTATTTGATTTAAGGATGATAATTTGATATTTTAGAATAAGAGAATGATAGTTTTCCCTTTTTTTAAAATTTTTAATGATTAGTTGTAACAAATTTATCAAAAATTTCTTTTTAAATTGAATAAGTTTATCTATTTTTTTTCTTTTTTCTTGTTCATACTTTTTAGCGGACATATTCAATAATCTAAATAAAAAATGATCACAGAAAAATATACAATTTTATAATAAGAAATAATAATACGACTACAAAATAAATTAAGTTAAATATCAATAAAACTTTATATTAGGAAATTTCGGTCTAATACGCAAATAAAATTTTCAATCTTTTTATTCCTAACTATTTTGTAGCTTTCAATAAAGTCATGATAACCAATTAGGAAATTGCTACCTTCATGTCCTTGAATAGTCTCAAATACTAAAATATGTGAGTGAACAAAGAAAATAGGAGATGGAGTGAGATAGTGAGTTTATATGAGAGACTATAATGAGTGGAGGAGAGAAAAAATAATGGTCCGGGCCGTCCAAAGTCCGGGTCGTCCGCCAAACTTTATATTAGAAGTGTGGACTGTCTAAGTCGGGTAAGAATCCAACCTGCCGCCAAAGTCCGGGCCGTCCATCACGGAACACAGCACGTGCTACAAATACAAATTTAAAACCGGACATATACGGCTAAAATCAAAGCCTTCAACGTACGCTTCTCTGTAGAAAGAACACCCATTCAACACATCACGTCAACGTGTAGAAAACTCCTCGGAGGGGACCCAAATTTCAAATTACATAATTTTATGGGGCTGCAATTCGGGCAAGTTGAAAAGGTTAAATGTATAACTCGGATTCAATCCTACATATAAAATATTGAACTCTAACACAACCTTAACCCTACTTTGAACCCTAACTACTCAACCCTTCCCCAACTCATCCTTAAAATTTTAAACTCAGATTTGTAATTCGGGTTGAAATTTCTGATTAGAAAGTTGGGTTAATTCGGGTTATCTATATCACTAATTTTCATGTTGAAAATTTAAAGTGATCTTTAATAAGTTTCACATTAGATTACTTCGAAACACAAAAAAAATTAAGAACTTAAATGCAAATTTCTAAAAAATTACAAACAAATTTTTAAGAAATTAATTATCCAAAGTGTTAACATACAATAAATCAAGATTTAAATAAAGGAAATTGAAAAGAAAAATGTTATAATAATTTGAATATTATATATAATATATTTAAAATAAAAAATATGTATAAAAATAATATTACAATTCAGGTTGGGCTCGGATTATTGGCACCTCAACCCTAATTAAGTTCGAGTTGGAATTTTTCAACCCAAGCTCAACCCTAATTGTAAAAATAGTTGTCCAAACTCATAAAAAATTGGACTGAGCTCATGCTGAATTCGGATTGCCCAACCCAAACTGCACCCCTAATCTTATCTTAAGACATGCTTTACCTATATATATATATATATATAACCCTACTACTACGAATAACAGAACCCACAATACCATAGCCATAAAGAAATGACGAATGCTAGACTTCTTCTGGGCGCACTTGCCCTCGCCACCATTTTTTATTCCTGTAAGCTTTGTTTCTGTTTTTTCTTTTTTTTCTCTCAAGTTATTCTCCATTTCCTGAGATATTACACACACACACACACACACACACACACACATATATATATATATATATATATATATAGTGAAGGCAGCAAGCCAACACATTCATTAATTGGTCAGTGTTTCATTATCTCTCAAAATATGATAAATGTCCGAAAGACATCTCTCAGCCACGAAAACGTTGGTGTTTTTTTGTTATGAATTCAAAATTCCCGACCCAAATTTTATCAACCCATTTTTTGTTTGATTGATGACAACAATATATGTATTATATATATTTCTTTTTTCTTTTGTTTACTCTAGCGAAATTCACATATTAATGTTGCCTTTTTGAGAACTTGAATTCTCAACTTTTAGTTCCTATAATAAGAAGAAAAAAAGAAAGATTCATGATCTTTAGTGAACTCAAATCCATGATGTGTGAATATTAGTTATAAGCACGCACAAATACATATATAAATATTAAGAACACAAGTTCATGATGTTAATATTAAGACAATATTTTTATATTAAATATATTAGTTAATCCTCGGTATGGTATTAAAAGAATCTATATTTGTATTGATAAGGTGATGTGCAGAGAAGTAAGAAGTTGTAAGTGTTTGGAATAAGAAGAAAAAGTGAGAGTGCGAGATAAAATAAACAAATAACAAATGATGCATGTCTAATTATGCAATTGATAGAGTTATAGTCAGATTTGGTAATTGAAAAAATTAAACAATAATTTCCATGTAAATTGTTTTTTCTTTTTTAATTTATGTTAAGCCTATCACCTGGATGGTTTTGATTTGACCTATATATTCATGCATGCAAGCTCAACACGTTTTCTTGTTCACTTACAAAGTTCAATGAATGATACTAATTAAGTGGGAGCATTTTGATATTGTATATTGTAGGTGCTCACTCAGCCACATTCACATTCACAAACAACTGCCCGTACACCATTTGGCCCGGAACCCTCACCGGTGGTGCCGGCGCTCAACTATCATCAACTGGATTCGAGTTAGCATCCAAAGCCTCATCGTCACTCAACGTGGCGGCCCCGTGGTCCGGCCGATTTTGGGCACGGACTTCTTGCACCACAGATGCCGCTGGAAAGTTTACTTGTCAAACTGCTGACTGTGCATCCGGCCAGATAAGTTGCAATGGTGCCGGTGCAATTCCACCAGCAACCCTTGTAGAATTAACCCTAGCAGCCAACAATGGACAAGATTTTTACGATGTTAGCAACGTGGATGGCTTCAACTTGCCGGTTTCCATCACCCCACAAGGTGGATCCGGAGAGTGCAAGACCTCGATATGCTCGGCTGACGTCAATGCCGATTGTCCATCGGAACTTGCTGTGAAAAATTCAAATGGTGTCACAATTAGTTGCAAGAGTGCTTGTGTAGCGTTTAATGAGCCACAATATTGTTGCACCGGGGCTTTTAACACAGAAGCGACTTGTCCACCCACTAACTACTCAAACTACTTTGAAGGGAAGTGTCCTTTGGCTTATAGTTATGCCTTTGATGATAAAACTAGCACTTTTACTTGCAATGGTGGACCTAACTATGCTATTACATTTTGTCCATGAGAAATAGGATATTTATGTATTACTACAGTGTTATGTGAAGAATAATTATTAGATCCATATTGATTATGGACAAATAATAATAATAATAATAAATAATGATCTCTCGATCTCCTTTTAAAGAAAAAATTGAGTATTCGAATTCTGCTAACACTATATATTGTTTCATCATCATCATTGGGGAGATGCTTATTGTTTCATTTATGATTCTATTTCATCTTAACATCTAGTTATGGTTCCAATAGCTGGTACATTCTACCTCTACAGAATTATGAGCCAAATTTGAAAACAAATCTAAGAATTTCATTGTAGAATGTACAAACACTAATGAAAATTTTTTATTTTTTGAAATGGGGTTTAGATAACAAAAATCATGGATTTACAATTGCTTAAAAATATAACAATACGATTAAAATATAAAATTGAAATAATAAACATTTTTAATAGAATATGCAAACAAGATAGCAATTTAATCAAACAAAAATCATAAGCAAACATGGGACCAGTATGTTCTATTTGTGACTTAAAATGAAGAAATTAAATTCACGATAGAAATATAATACAATAAAAACTTGCATATGGGAGAAATATGGCCTGAATCAATGGAATAACAATTCTAAAATATAAGGTATATATATAGCATGCAAAATATATAAACAATAAAAAGTTCTTGTTGAGCAAGTTTTGGGCTCTAAGGACTTGTAATTCTTTTCCAAATGAATTAGATTTTGGGCTCTAAGGAATTGTAATCCTTGTCCACAAATAAATTAGATTTTGGGCTCTATAAATAGTTACCTGTATTATAGGTAAGAGACTCACAACAAAGAAAAAAAGCCTTTTCACAACATGCAATGCAGATCGTAATAAGCTTTTAACGACCTCTATACGTTATTGGCCATGTCGTTAAAAGTATATCATTTTCGACAACAAGCCATCCACGTCGTGAAAAGTTTTTATTAGTGTACTAGAAGGTATTATTTGTAACAACATACCTTGCATTTCGTTAAAAGTTTTTTTAAAAAAAAAAATCCTTTTTTCCCTATTGCATGCAATAGTTTACTATCTTGCACCTGTCTTCAATGTTAACAAGTAATACACACTACTACTCACAAGAATATATATAAATATAACATGTATACATATATTTTTATTTATCAACACTCTAAGGAGAAAGACCAATAAATTAACAAAAAATTATCTTATTCATCATAAATATCTCATTCATCCGTATAAATAACAAACTGGTAGATGATATATAAAAACTAAACGAAAAAATTCAAAAAAAAAAAAATCTCTTAACTGTCAAATTTGAACATAATCCCCTCTCCCATCTTTAATACATGCTGATAATCGCTTGTTCAATCGAATTCTGCAAAAGAAAAAATATTATTACATTTAAGAATATCACATTACTATAAAAATCATCAATCACTTATAAAGACATGTATAAATATACTTTACTTATGTTTTGAATATAATATAAAGTAATTACCTCCTAAACAAGTACCACTAAGTGATATTGCAAATTCCCTTCCCAAATATTAGTCTAGCACATCTCAAATGTTGGGGACATAATCAATGTCAATGCATCAAATATTTCTATGAGATAGACTATATATACAGGGACTTAGGATTGCAAGAATTAAGTTAGAATTAGGTAAATGAATCATGGGATATGGTTTATGAGAGGAGGTACACCTGATGTCAAACTTTTATGATGAGTTTTATTTATCTTAATGATATGGGTCCATGTGATTCCATCCAGATAGGGAGTGGTTAGGATTGTTTCAAATATCTTGATGAATTTTATAGCCTTTGGGTGGGATTTTTAGTTAATGGCTCACGTATAACAGTGTAGATGTGTCGTGTGGGGTCACTAGCTTGGTCACTAGCTTCTTAATTACGAGAATTGGACTAAATTATTTAGCACCACCACCTTCACCAGTTGGTTGTCCAAAAAATACTAATAACAAAGGAAAATAAGAAATAAAATATAATAGATAATATTAAAAATAAAGGAAGATACATGAAAACTTTCATGAGAACACAAAGGCTCATATTGGAAAAAACTTATGAAAGCAAGATGGCCAATTAGACTATTCAACACAGCTGATTTATCCTCATCTTAGAAAATACTTGCATTGACAATATAGTTACAATAAGGACCATGTTAAAGTAAAGCAAAGCCAAAAGAGAGATAAATATATGTCCCAAACTTTCTTCTCCTCGTTATTTGTGTGGTATAAACCCTACTCTTAAAAACTGTAAGCACAACAAATTAATAATTCATGCAGCAAGGGTACACCATTGCCAATTAAACCCACACCTCGTATTATTATAACACAAAAGAAGTTATAAAATTTCTACAGATGTACAGGGATTTGAATCTAACAGTATCCAACGATAAGATAAATATAGTATAATTCAGATTTACATCATCAATAATCAGGTAGCAAGCCAATAATTCTGCAATAACTTCTTAGACAAGATTCATACCTCATATAGTTCTCAATGACAAGATCACCAATTTTTTTCTATCTATCCTAATTTAGGCACCACAATAATTCAATAATAAATTCGTAAAAATCCTAAGCATTTTATCTCTTATATATATGTATATATATGTAGTAACCCTTGTGGACGGGTGTGAGTGGGCGGGTGCGAAAACAGATACTGGGCTGAGCTACCACATTGACAGGGTACAAGGTGCTCAATCCCACATCGCCTGGGTGTGGAAAAGGGGATGTGCTTATATGTAGTATGTTCTCTTCAAATGGTATGAGGCCTTTTGGGGTAAACCCAAGAGCAAAACCGTGCGGGCTCAGGCCCAAAGCGAACAATATCATACCATGTGTTGGAGCGGGGTATTTCAGTTAGTATCAGAGCCTGAACCCAGCCGGAAGTAAGTGTGCCGACGAGGGCGTCGGGCCTCGTAGGGGGGTGGATTGTAGTAACCCTTGTGGACGGGTGTGAGTGGGCGGGTGCGAAAACAGACACTGGGCTGAGCTACCACACTGACAGGGTACAAGGTGCTCAATCCCACATCGCCTGGGTGTGGAAAAGGGGATGTGCTTATATGTAGTATGTTCTCTTCAAATGGTATGAGGCCTTTTGGGGTAAACCCAAGAGCAAAACCGTGCGGGCTCAGGCCCAAAGCGGACAATATCATACCATATGTTGGAGCGGGGTATTACAATATATATATATATATAAACCTCAATCTCACCATCACATTCATATTCTCACAATCAAACTCAATGGAATTGATGGTAAACCCTAATTCACATTCTTATTCTCACAATCAAACTCAGTGAAATTGATGGTAGGCCCATGGAATTGATGGTAAACCCTAATTCAAATTCATATTCTCACAATCAAACTCAGTAAAATTGATGGTAAACCCTAATAATGCATATATATATATATATATATATAGATAACCTCAATCTCACCATCAGAATCATATTCTCACAATCAGACTCACAACATCAAAAATCAAAAAGAAAGTAGAAATTCAAAATAAAACTCACAATTACTTTTTACTCATCGCTCAGTTGATACAGGTTCATTGAAGACCTATTTCTCTTGGTAGATGTTCGTGACTGCTATGTAGATTAGGTATGAAGTCAAGTTCAAAGTGTGGAAATCGCAGTTATATGACCCCTGTTTTGCATGTTATGCCGAGAATCGAAGAAACCTAGGGTTTAGGGAGAGGAAATGATCAAGTGTGGAAGACAGAGAGAAACATCGTGTATTAGTGGCAATGAGGGAATTTGTTGGATAAGTCATATAGCGAGGGAAATTTTTTTGCCAAATATCGGCAATATGACAAACACGTTGTTGTAATTAAAAATATAAGTCGTTAAAAAAATTGAATGGGCAATTAAAAGCAAGCAATGAATATACTCTATTTGAAATTGAGAGGTCACTTTCATTACTTTTGAAAAGGCACTTAGATAAAGAATTTTTATTTAGAATTTGTGATTTTCTTTTGAGTGAGATTAAGTGTGTGAGTTGCGCGATGCGGAAACAGCTGCCAAAGTTAAATTAAAACCTAAAGGGGTAAATAGGTTTACTCGCTCGTTTGCTTAACCTTTTAGATTATACCAATTTTAAGTCCAATTAAAATGAAAGCAATCTCACAAAGCAAGTAAATAAAATAAAGTGTAATAAAGTAAATGAGTGCACCTGATATACTTAGAAAACCCAGATCGAGAGAAAACCATGGGTGAGACTTTGTAACCTCAGAGAACCAAATCCACTATCATCGAAGCAAAATACAATAGATTCTATCCCAGACTCATACCCACTTCACTCTGACAAGAACTCGATACGAAATGCCTTAAGCTTACTCTTACGACTCCCTCGTCTAATTGTTGCATACTCTCGGTTAATGTCACAATCAGTGCAAAAGGATAACTAAAAGAACACGAATATTCAGCAAATATTATATCCCTTTCGTAGTGTGATCTTCTTCACCTTCCTCACCAACGAACATTTGTAGAACAAATCAAACAATCCAGTAGCTTGATCAATAAGAAATTAAAGTAGTCTTTGAATGATTGATCAACCAGATAGAGAGACACAACCTAAATAACTCATAGTGTATATGTGTGTGTGATCTCTTAAAGAAATATAAATAAAAAATGAATTTCTCTATTGAAAAAATATCTTAATGTTTTCTCTCTCTAAAATAATGATTTTCAATGTATATTGAAAGTTTCGTGAAAATACATTAAGAGAAAAATCATATGAGGTTTTTATAGATGTTAAAAACCCTAATTATTTTTTAAAAATAAGTTAAAAATCAATAGGAAACAAGTCCCAAAGTTGAAGAAAATTTCATAGTCAAAACAAGATACTACAGAGCCAAAATCCGCCATCAGAGGGCTTGGACCGTCTAGCCTCACTTAGACCAGTCCAAGGCTCTGACCTGCAAGTTTTGAAGTCCTAAGACTTCATGGAGTGGTCCAGGTTTGAGCTAGACTGGTCCAATTAACCTTGAAATATATGTTTTCTCACCACTTTAGCTAGACTACATGACTCTCATACTTGACCAATGATGTCCACATGCAATTGAAATCATCCAAAAACTACAATCGATCAGATCTTTATTCAATGTATTGATGTCTTCTTCCGAAGTGTCAAGTTTCATGTCTTTAAAGATCATTTGCATGGTTAGTGTAGAACATTGCTCACTCTGAGACTTCAATTACATGATCAATTACAAGAATATAAATAAAATATTACAACTCGATCATGTTTAGTTTTGACACCGAAGATTGCCAATTACAAAAATATATGTCACATAGTCTATAAGGGTTAATGGTTGAGCGTACTCTTGATACAATTCTTCAACTTGTACTATTACAATCTATATAGTGAAATCGGGCTCTCCGTGGACATAATCTTGTTTAGTCGATCCACATATAATTTTCAAGTGTGCTCTTTCAAATTGATTTGTGCTAGTTTGCTTATTGTCATATCATAATATTTGGTGGTACGTGATTGGAGATTTATTTCTCAACAAATTGGTACCAGAGCTTCAAGGTGCAGGCAAGGCAATTAATAAAAATCTTACCTAGGTATTTTCTTCGTAACATGGGTGTTGTTCATCTTGGGCACTTGTGACAATCATGGCCGATAATATTGTCACACCATACAAGGTGAAGAGATTTAATGGTAAGAGTAGCTTCACCCTATAGCAAGGGAGGGTAAAGGATATCCTAGTTCAACAAAGGTTAGCGCGAGCATTGAAAGGAAAGGATGCAAAACCAAAAAAAAAATATCAGTTGATGATTGACAAGATATAGAGTCAATGTAGATCACTATTCGACTCTGTATTGGGGGTAACATCATTAACAATGTTAATGGAAAGGATTTGGAGCCAAAATTGTGGGAGAAGTTAGAGAAGCCCTATGTAGCAAACAGTCTCACTACTAAACTCAATCTGAAGCGGGATTTGTACAAGCTAAAGATGAAGGAAGCTCCTGGAACACATGAATGAATTTTATGAAATTGTTAACATACTTGAAAAGGTCGATGTGAAAATTAAAGAAGAAGACAAAGCTCTATTACTTCTTACTTCACTTCCAAATTCCTATGAGAACATAGTGACTATCGTCTTGTATGGCAATGATACACTGAAGATGGAGAAAGTTGAGTCAACTTTCTTGTCCAACAACAAAATAAAATCTCTCGTTGATGAGAGTTCGAGTTTAGCTATGGTTGCTCATTGGCATAATAGGGGAAGGTAGATAAACCAGGGATCTAGTAATAGCAGCAGGTCTAGATCATGGGTAAGCGGTGCCACAAATGTCGTGAGTGGGGCCACAATAGAAAGAACTATCCACTTGTAAAATAGAAAGATGATGATCGCTCCGAGAATGGATCTACCACATATGTTTGTGATAATGACCTTGGGGATGTTCTCACAATTTCCAAAGCTAACACTCTAACCTAACATGAGTGGTTTTTAGATTCGGCTTCATCGAACCATATTTGCTCCATGAAATAATGTTTTGATTCATTTAAAGAACTTGATGGTAGTTATTTGACATTGCCTAATGGTGACAAGTGTGACGTTGAGGGCGTGGGA
Organism: Cornus controversa; assembly: GCA_026545225.1. NCBI lineage: Eukaryota > Viridiplantae > Streptophyta > Magnoliopsida > Cornales > Cornaceae > Cornus > Cornus controversa. The sequence continues at coordinate 30,556,363 of CM048852.1, read as the reverse complement.
ATGGTGAAGTTCAAAAATGTTTGATGGGGTGGAACGGACTTTGAGGTATATTGCTTACGCACTCAAGTTGTAGTGTATTTCTTTGAGTTGGTTGGACTCCATGGGCTTCAAGTGCTCCATTACAGGGGGAGTCATGAAAATCACCAAAGGTTTCATGGTATTAATGCAAGGAGAACAAAGTGAAGGTATGTCCCATCTGGTGGGGATTGCCAATGGTACTTAGATTTCGATTATGGATAGGAAACGAGGTGCATATGGTAACAAGATCTTGGGACGTGTTTCGTTTGATTTATCAAAAAAATGGGTTGTACATTTCCATACAAACGTGGGTGAGATGAAATTTTCTACTTAGAGAAGGGTTGCATCGAAGCCCCTTTCTAAAGTCACTTGATAGTGTTAACTTGACACAATTGCATGAATACATTGGCTATGTGGATCAAGGGGGAGTATTGTTTCATACTTGATTTAGGTTATGTAGCTAGAGAAAAGGGTGGGGGAGAAAGGTCCAGGGGTGGGGGAGAAAGGGAACCAGAAGACTCTCAAAGAAAGCTAAAACTCTGCAGGATTCTTCACTCTAAATCCAAAACTCCAAAGCATCTAAACCCTGAAGAAGAAGAACAACGACAAGCACATTCAAAGTCATGTTATTCTTCCTCCACGATTCAACAAATTAATTCAAAGAATCATCAGCATGACTATTCGAGATCAAGCTTCTTCGGCCCTCGATTAGAAATTCTCACCAATTTTCTTCAACAACAAACATTAAAAAGAACTCTCAACAACCCGATTTAAGATTAAACTCCAGTAGCCCTTGAATCCGGATTATCAAGAAGATCGAATCAGAGGAATTTGTCTTTCTTTTGTAAAGATCTATAGAGATTTGTAAATCATATTTCTTGAAATTAATATATTTGATATATTTGTTCACGTGTTTTGATCTTATTTTCAAACTCAAAATTTGTGGAGTCATTGGGAGATGCTTATTGTTTCATTTATGATTCTATTTCTTCTTAACATCTAGTTATGGTTCCAATAGCTGATAGATTCTACCTCTAAAGAATTAAATCAATAAGCAAATAAAAAGGAAGAAAAGCATTTTAAATAGACAATATTCTAAACCATGTTAACACTAAGCATGACTAAATCATATTAAAACAAAGGTTTCATAACTTATATAGATAAAGCCTTACCTAATTAGAAATGTGAAAAAGAACACTAAAATCACCAAACTTGAAATAAACCAAAAAATACTCTAAACCATACTCTTTTCTATTCATTCTACCCCCATGTATAACTACATGACCTGGTATATTATTTTACACGTACTATGATTATTCTCAACGTCAAATTTGATATCTCATAGTACTTAATTGTTGGTGTAGACATTAAAAAAATTACATAATAAACCTAAAATATTTTATGAGTGAGAGAGGGAGGACGGTGGGCTAGAGGGAGAGAGTGCTGGTAGAAGAGAGAGAGAGAAAGAGAGAGAGGAGTAGTAGTAGTAGTTGTTGTATGCATTTATGATCTGGTGAACTATTTTATGTATGGGGCAGAAACGTTGATGGCCTTGGATGCATTTAACGGGTCGAATTTTAATGCATCCAATGGCCATGAATGTCTCGGCCACCCATGTCTTTTTTCTTATATTTTTTTTCTTGTTCTGCTGTACGACCTATACATGTAAAATGAACAAATAAAATCAAAAATCGTGTCCAAATGGCATAACAAAAAGCTCTCGCCCAAAGCATAGTGCACACCTTCTGCTATTGCGGGATCGAGGAGGTTTGCGCAACCTTACTTTTGCATAGAGGCATTATTTTTTATTTTATTAAAGTGACTTGCTTTTATTAAGAAAAATAAAATAAAATTCCTATTGGGTTCTATGACCATGCAATTAAGGTGGCAAGTCTCTTGATAAAAAGATCCCAGCTAACCTAACATGCTTGTTTCTATCTTCTTTGTGAGGGTATATCAACACAGGACGCTATTGGGTCACGAGACTGAAGCACTAACAAGGCAAAGGGCTTAGCCTAATGGCTAGCTCAAAAAAATAAAGAAGAATGAAATGGTGAAAAGTCTCAGTTGGGCCTTTCCTAACGGTTTAAACTCGAGTCAAAAAATATATATAACTGATTAATTTGGTAGTATCAGTAGAGGAATGTCATTTCTCAAGTTGTCTTGGGCTACCCAAAGGCAAAGGGGTCGTTTGGAGGAGATTTTTGGGAGATTGAAACGGGCTTTTAAATTCAAAAAGTCTTTCTAAAAAAATGTTAGTGTTTGATGAAATAAGAAAAATGAACTTCTAATGAAAGTCAAAGTCCTAAAAAGTCTATTCAAAGAAAGCCAGAAAAATTTGCTTTTGGAATGAAGACAGAATTATTTTAAGTAACAAATTTTATTGACAATTTTGTCATCTTTTATTTCGTGAAACTGCCTAATGGGAGTAATTACTAAGGATAAATTTGTCAAGTTAAAATTGTGTTAATTGTGGAAGGAATTAAAAAAAATGCATCCACCAAACAACTTTTTTCTTTTAAATTCCTTTTATTGAAGGCATTTTCAAAGGTCTTCTAAATGGAAGGAATTTTAAAATCAGAAAGCTCCTCCAAACAAGGCCAAAATGTCTAAAGGAAGCCAAAAATGACTTTTTGATAATAATGCACAAGCTAACAACATTTTGACTTCGGAGAAATCTGGGATTGACAAGTGGAGAGATGTCTAAATTATGCAAAAACATAAATGAAGGCTCAATTTTAGGGAAAGGAACATTGGACTTTGCACAAGAAAAGTGTTTCTTGGTCGAAACTAGCAAGTAGATTGACACAAGGACAGTCTATCTGTTTAGTTATCAACATATAAGTCAAATATCTCATTTTGCTTTCCCTTAATCCCTCTATAAATACAGGTGCTGCGAAAAAGAACGGATCCCGACTAACACAACACTACCTTAAATCTACTCTAACCTAGTATAATCTTAAGTTTAGTTTAGCCTATCCTAACCTAGTTAGTCTTTCTTAATATGGTTGTTAGCATGCTACCAACCCCATTGACTCTTTTTCATTGAAGCTTCAAGATTCCACCCTCTGTAATCATTGGTCATACCTTGTGTTTGGCTGTTTTATTTGTATATTGTAATCAATACTACTTGAAGTCCATTCAATGTAGTCTTAATTGCTCTTACAGGTACTTCATTTTCTTATTTTGGTTGCGCTTGACTAGCTTAAAGTCTTTGAATCACCGAAGCATGAAAGAACTTAAAGAAAAAGACAATTTCCAACCTTTCTACAATCGCCTAATCATTAATTAATCTCTCTTTGACCATTTGGGATATAGTTTGGCATCCCACATAATCATTCACACTCTAGTGGATCTTAAAACATTCACAATTCATCAAGGCCTTAGCCAGAGGCTCTGCCTTTGGCTAGGCCCACCATAGAAAAAGCAAGCTGAACAGACTCATACCAGGATTAATTGCACATAAACAAATGCAGCATAATATTATATTGATTAAGGGAGCTGATATTAGCGCTCCACCATTATCATCTCGCGTTCCACTCCTATATTTTCTTAAAACAAAATTACAAAAAGGTCCTTATAATATACCATGTTTGATTCTTATATTATTGATACCACAATTAATTTGCCCTTATCTATTAAGGTAGAGATTCTTGGCACCAAAATACAACTTCTCTCACGTTCCTTCTCCTCTCTCTCTCTCTCTGACGAAGAAAAAATGGAAGATACTATGTGTGAGTTAGACAAAGTTATTGAAATTGTTAAGACAAACAGTATTGAAAAATTTTTAGAAATCTATGAATCACTCAACCCTTCTAATGCCGATGGTAATGTGATTTTTTTTTTCTTTTTGTCTTTTTTTGTTATGCTTTTCTTCATAATATATTTTTTGAGTTTTCTTTGAAAATATTACTTTTTCTTACTGAATCAATCTATATTTTTTATTTTAGAATTGAATTTTATCCATTCGGATGCTAAGTTGAGAATAATAGATGCAATTTATTTTTAGATCAAAGAGGAGGAAGGGGTTATTATTAAATAGAAGTGAAAAAGTATAAGATTCAATATAATAACTTGAGAGAGTATTGATCAAATGTATGTGATTAGGATAATAAAAGTTATTTGATTAAATTAAAAAGTATTTGAGTTGGAAGTAAAATTTATATCAATGAATAAAAACATCTAGTTGAATTGAAAATCAAAGAAAAATTTAGTTTTGCTTAAAGAAAAATTATGATGTATAATTCTTTAAGGAAAATATGGAAAGCTTTTTGATTTTAGAAGGGAACTTTTAGAAATTAAGAAATGAAAAGAGAAATATGTGACTCACTAGAATCCTTTTTCAATTGTAAATTCTCATAATTTATCTAAGGAATCTTTGAGCAAAATTTCAACAAGAAAAATAAAATTGATAGGATGCTATTCTTTTTCCTTTGCTTTTTTTTTTTTCATTCCTTCGTGTTTTATTTGATTAATTGCATGTATCTAATATTTAATTTGTCTTATTTTATAGATACGACACGTGTAAAATAAATTACAATTTTGATGAGTAAAAGACAATATACCAAATATAAGAATGTGAGATAAAGCGTGAATGAATTAATATTCTAAGAAAGGTAAAAAAAATCAATTGGATTAGAGTCCTAACTTAAAAGTGCAATTATGATATTAAAAATATAAAAATCAAACATTGTATAACATAGGGACTCTTTTGTAATTTTATTTAAAAAATTATGTGAGTGGAGTGTCTGAAAATATTAGTGGAGCGCAAATATCATCTGCCTTGATTAATAGTGTGAAAATGTTATTATTGTTTTATGTTTGCTTCATAGTAGAGCGTTGATAATGTCGAACCAAAGAACTACATATTAACCAAGAAAAATGTTGAACATGCAATTTGAATAAAAGTGGTTGACACTCTCGCAATAGAGTCCAGAGATGCTGTAGAGATGGATTGGCAAAGAAAAAATGTTCTTTACTGAGAGAGGAGAAAAAAAGAGTAATGGTATATCAATCGACTAATTTAACACGACCATCAACCGACTGGTGATGTAGTATTAACATGGCTTAGTTTTTGCATGACATTAAAAATATAAAAAAATTCAGACTAAAATATCCTTAGATTTTCAAAATATACTCTCTTTTCTCAACTAATAAGTACTCCTACTCTCTCCACCATTAATCATCTTTTCTCTCTTAATCCAAATATATCCTTAGAACAACACTCGCCTTCTTCAACAAATTTTCAGAATATATTCAAATGGTTGCCAAAAAATCCAGATCTGGACACAACAACACCAACAACTTGTTTTCAGAATATTAGCCATATCTAATATTAGTGGAAGGGAACAAAGAAAAAAATATATATATTCACATGCAACTTAGTATTTTAATGACAACAAAAAGATGAGGAGTGATAGATATACAGAGGGAAAGAAAAGAGAATGAAAACGATGAAATGGGTGAAAAGGGTATTTTTATCTAAAATACTTATAGTATTTAATATGTATTGGAAGACTTGAAAAATACCATTAGCTTATTGCCATGTAAAGGTCGCTTTTCTCTCGGTTTTGTAGAATCGTCAAGTTTATCATTTTTTGGAGATAAAAACGTGAAAGTAGGAAAGGGGAAAAGAGAATATAGAAAGTTTTATCAATTTCCAATGCAATTATCCGTTAGATATTAATTCAATTCTAAACTTGTGATGAGGAGAGGGAAAAAAATGAGGTGGAAAAATGATAAAAATTAGGAGTTTTAAATCATATGGCACACTATTATTACATGCTATTGATGGGGTCCTAAAAAAGATAAGAATGAATAAATATTTTAAAAGCCTAATAATCAAACTAATTTGTTAAAACTTTTAATATAGACCAAGTAATTTTAAGAAAGTCAGGGCCTCTTGATCTTGACCAAAATTTCAAATTACATAATCTTACCTTAAGACATGCTTTACCCCTCTCTCTCTCTCTCTCTCTCTCTCTCTCTCTATATATATATATATATATATATATATATATATATATAACACCCTACTACTACAAATAATAGAACCATTATACCACAGCCATAAAGAAATGATGAATGCAAGACTTCTTCTAGGCGAACTTCCCCTCACCATCAATTTTTATTCCTATAAGCTTTGTTTCTGTTTTCGTTATTTTTTTTTCTAAGTTATTCTCCATTTCCTCTTCAGATTTTACACACACACACATATATATATAATATTATAGTGAAAGTACACATGTAAACGGTTTAAAAGTACTAGTAATTCAACTATGACTACAAGTACAACAAAATCAACATACCACAGGCCGGCATGGATAACCACATACACAATATTCAAAAATAAATTCAAAGTGTCACAAGGAACTCAACTTGGTCGTTCATGTCTCATCTGTTATTAGCGTCTCATCTGTAAAAAGGTTTGAGGGGAAAGGGGTGAGCAAATCAACGAGCTCAATAGGAATGCCTCAACCCACCTAAGCATCGACCCAACACTGACCTACATGATATGCAACCATGATGTTGCTACACTACATGACATATATCAAGTTCTTATGTCAACCAACACAATGCAATTTAACAAGTATGCATTTAATCCATACAACATGTTTAACAATTAAAACACATAAGCATCAAGATATTTACATCTTCTTCAGTTATAATTCGATACATAGACATGATTAGTCAACTCCAACGATCATGTGATGTACGCTAGGCAACTCTAACGACACCAAAGTGTTGGTCAACTCCGACTACACTCGTATGATAGGACAACTCTGATGATCATACATTTATGGCATTGTACAAGCCTTGCGCTTGTGATTGGGCAACTCCGACGATCACTAAACTAGGGTATGATTGGGCATCTCCGACGATCATCCCAATGTGGATATACTCACCACTTCAAATACATAGTTGGTCATCTCTAAATTTCATGTATGTCACATTTGGACAATACTCCGATATACACGTATATATGCTCATAAAGCACATATAACTCACATAGCATACAATTCTCATGTTCTTCAATGCACATTCTTGCTATATTAATTATAACATGCATTTCATCTATACATTTTCATATAATCGCATATATGCTTCAATTCATGCATAAAATTCACATATGCATACAATACATCACATAACAAGATATGATCTCATTTTATATACATTACATGTATAATTGCACAATTCATCACATATCACAAGTTGAATACTCTAGCATGCATAATTACACAATATAAGGGGGAAGAACAATTCATTCAACTCCCACCACTCACCCATACATGCTAGCACAACTAAAACATTCTCAAATTCACCAAAATCTTATAATCGATGAATAAGAAAGAAGAAACACACCTACCTCAAGTTTGGAGTTTTTCCTAGCAAACCCTAGAATCATCAAACTTCAAGCTTTACCAAATCGAACTTTCTTTCCGTAGAATGGTAGATCGGAACAAGGAGAACAACTCTTCCTCCTTCAACAAGACCCGAATTCAAGCTCCAACTACACTCAATTTTTGAAAATATCCAAAAAGTGACTTTGAACCCCCCCCTCCCCCAACTTGAAGAGGAAGGAGAGGAGAACAACTTTCTTTCTTAAAGCAAGCCCCAAATCTCACTTTAAGGCACTCAAAATAAAGGAAGAAGATGAAAGAGAAGAAAAGCTTGAGAGATGCTTCAATGGTTGATTTATCTCCCTCTCAATTCTGTCTAGCAATACACATATATATGTATCAACAACACACTAAGTGCAAAATGACTATTTTGCCCTTAGTTACTTAACGTACCCTCCCGACCTCTATTTTCAATTTCGAAAGCGACTACGGCTCCAAAATCACTTCCTTAACTCATTAAAAATTTCATTTGGTTTAAAACCATAAATAAATATTTTAAAAAAAATTTTGAATTTTCGTTCCCACCCAACCTGCATCTCAGGCCCCATCGATTCAAAATTCTCAAATTTATCCAAACACTCCCAAAACTTTCCAGAACCTCTAAACAAGTTCTCAAACATGCTTTTCACACTTAAAACATAGTAAACATCATTTAAAATGCATTTATGGCAAATATAATGAATAAAAAAAAATCGATCAAAATTAGACCCGTCTCTACACTTACATTGCCCTTTTAGGAACTTAACCCTTCACTTTTTATTTTGAAAGATTAAAAAGTAGCCTCCACATTTTAGTTTGAAAGGTTAGAAAGTAGCAAAACCAAAGTTGACTCTGGCTTATATAACATTATTGTTTGAAACATGGTTCAAAAGGTCCAAAACCATCAATGGGAGTACAAATCTCTTGTAAGAGTATTATGCTGTATAGCGGAGGACGGATGTGAGCGCTTAAGCCCCATTCTATGCAGCGAATATTCACAACTGTCCACTAGCAAACATCGCGGTACAGTTACAATATAACACATGATATCAACAACATTACGATACTATTACAATATAACACATGATATCAACTCCAATCGGACACTAATTGGAGCCCCAAATATCAAGAGCTGATATATTTTTAATAGAGTAATACTAGACTTCATGGCTATATTTGGGTCAAACAAATAATGTATAAATTAAATCGTCACATAACGGATATTAAAGTGATCACACTTACAAGTGTCAATTCAAAATATTATAAAATAAAATTATACACAATGGTATTTTAATTTGGTCAAATGAAATTATAAGAAAGAGAATATGATTGATTAGTTTTTCGAAAATTCAAAAAACTAGTTTTCAAGAACTTAAAAAATTTTAAATTTATTTTTAGAGAACTATCTTTTACATTTTTATAAAATAAATTTTTTTATAACTAAATTTTTAAAAAACTAAATCAAACAAAGTTTTATGATTTTTAATTTTTGAAAAGAGAAAACTAAATCAAGTAGGCTATATAAAAGTTTGACTAATTAGCGATCTACTAAAAGTTAATTTTAATATAAAATTTTGATTGTCGCTTCAATATTTGTGCATTATTACAAAAAAAAAAAAATGAACTCGTTGTCAACGAGATCTACCTCACAGAAGTATTATCTTCTTAATATCTTATCCGCTCAGCTTTTTATTACTTCATTAACGGAGCCATTCCTCTCTCTCTCTCTCATCCACTCACATGGCTCTCACTATAGTCGCCGGCGGTGGGATCCTATACAGCGGCACCACTACAAAGTCTTCCACTCGCTCCTCCCTCCACCGTCCGATCTTCTCCCCATCAAACCCATCTCATTCCCTTCCATTCCCACCACAACGAAACTCTCACATAGTCTCAGCAGGCAAGAAGCTCTCCTCCAGAACCGGGAGGTTCGACAGCAAGAACAGAAAGAGCGGCGCAACCACGACTAGAGAACAAGAAGATGAGCAGAAACAACGGACGGCTGAGATTGAAAGCGAAGCAGCAGCTCTTGATGCCAGTGATAATGTTGATGATGGGTATTTCTTGCCGGAGCTTCCCGGAGACAAGCCGGACTTCTGGGAAGGGCCTCAGTGGGACGGTCTTGGGTTCTTCGTACAGTATATGTGGGCTTTCGGGATAGTTTTCGCGGTAATTCACTCTTCTACCACCTGTTTGTTGGTTGCTCTGTTTGTTGATTGGGGTTTTGGGGTTTCAATGGGTCTTTTGTGTGATTGATTTTTATGGTAGAGTATGAGCTCTAGAGAGATTAAAGAGGGTTTTCTCAAATTGGGTTCCAATTATTGGTTGAGGCTTAAGGCTTTCAATTTGACATATATATATATATATATAGCATATATTGTCAGCATAAGAGAGAGCATAAGAGAGAGAGGAGAAAGAGGAGTAGTAGTAGACTAGTTGTAGTAGTAGTTGATAGAGAGAGTAGTAGTAGTAATAGTGCTAGTTTGCATTTATGATCTGGTGAACTATTTGTGAGATCTATGGATTGTCTATGGACTACGCTCGAAGTGACACTGCAAAGGGGCATTTTTCGAGGGCCAATAGGCTCGGATGGAAGATGGTGAATACTGAATAGAAATGAGAATGTTGTTGAATGTGTAATCGGCATAAAAAATACACTGCAAAGAGTCCTTATCCCATAGGTTGGAGGGCCAATGGGACCAGAGGGGAAGATGGTGAATAGAAATGAGAATTTGGTTGAGACTGACTGTGTAGTTGGCATAGAATAGCCACTGCAAAGGAGTGTTTCGAGGAGGTCGGAGGGCCTATAAGCTTGGAGAAGAAGATAATGAATAGAAATGAGGATTTGGTTGTGTATGCAATTGGCATAGGATAGAAACTGGAAAGAGGCTTTTTTGGAAGGTATGAGGGCTAATAGGCTTGGAGGGGAATATGTTAAACAGAAATGAGAATTTGGTTGTGTGTAACTGGCATAGAAACTTTGACAAAGGGGAAGATGATTTTTAGTTTTCTTGTAAAAGTACATAGACTCTTAATATAGTTACTATGGCATTGAATATTTGTCTAAAATTTTTATGCATTCATGTGATAGATCTTTCCCAATAAATGCCGTGAACTTAACATGTGTTACTTATAATGATCATTAAATTTGCCTTCTTTTTTTATTCTCTCATTATTTTGAGGTTTTTTTTTTTGTTTCTATTACTTAAGATTTTGTAGAAAAATATACATCGTAGTCACATATATTAAGTATATGTGTATCAATCAAAACCAAGTTGTGTCATAAAAATGGAGTTGTATCCGTTGATCAATATCATTGTTTTTTTTTTTCCTTTTTCTTTTTCCCTATTTGAAACTCACACACCCACTTTACCCCAATGGAGACTTGAACACTCGACCTTGACGAAGTACCTAGGCTACAGCTCTTGGTGGTCAATATCATTGCTCTAAATCATGTCCTCGATAAAAAGTTAACCTTCAAGCCAGAAATTGCCTCGAAACATTGAAGAATCCGCACGTATCCTCCCCAAAACTTAGAATATTTGAAGCTGAAAATCTACAGATGAAGAAAACATCAAATATTCTGCAGCTGCAAAGTTTTGAACACTGGACATATTGTTGTAAGAACTGGCTTGTGTGTAAACCTATTTTTGTATAGATGAGCCAGTGGAGAGAATTGATGCATTGAAGGGCAGTTGTTCCAGCATTTTATCATCTGGTATTTCGTGATATGTGGGGTTTCCTTGCGGATCTCAGTTGTATGCCCACAACCAGTTGTCTTAGGGAACGAAGATCATTCAATACCTTGCACAATCATCATATAAGATAGAAATTAGGATATGGTGTTTATAGAAATTATAAATGTGACATGACATTTTTAAAATCCTCTTTGGAAATTCTGGAAAAATCTTTGGTTGGTAAATGTGATGCAAGTATGATTTGGAGCTATAATTTGAGAAACATTTATCTACCTTTGGGAGCAAGGTTTTTTAAGTAAGATTTCAGTTAGCTGCATTGATGATCTCCAAGGAATGAAGTTTGGGAGTTTGCTTAACTTAAATCAACTACCCAACTTTGATTCTGATTTTTTGAGTTGATATTTTAAAACTTCAGTGTGATGAGTTATTAGTCAATATCTTCTATCTGTAGCACGGAATCTTCTGCGTTTACAGAGAGAGTTTACAATTTACAACTACTGCTACAAATGTGCATATATTGTCTTTCCCCTATAAATTGCACTTGTAAAGGTTGGTTCTCCGAGCAGAGGTTGATTTTGGAACTTTTCTGTTCTCAGGTAGTTGCATGTGGAATCGCTGTGGCCACATACAATGAAGGGGCAACAGATTTTAAGCAGACTCCTGCGTACAAGGAATCGATCCAATCAAGAGAGCTTTTAGAAGAACCCGAGGGTTCTAACTCAGATGTTTTCGAGTCCAACCCCACCGAGGAGGCACCTAGCTTGGAATAGCAACTCCATAACGAATCCTAATGACTTTCTTGCAGGTCATGGTTAAATTTAGGGAAAGAAACACTCCAACTATATGCATTGCCCTCATTGTATAAGGAAATATTATATTGTGTAAGTTATGCACATGTATTTTTGACTCTTGGTATATGAAATCTGAGATGTTGGTACAGAAAAATTTCCTGAGTAAGCAGTAAATTTGAAAGATATTTTCTGAATGAGGAAAAAATGTGTAAGATTGTTCATAAAGTTAGCACACACACACACTAACACTTTGCCTATATTCTACAATTCCAATAATATTTTTTTATTATTTGTAAAGTAGGTATTTTTAATATTTCCAAAAGAGAATCTGTGGATTTACTCTAACTGTATTCATTTATGCAGTTAAATATAACATTATGTGCATGTGTGTGTGTGTGTGTGAGAGAGAGAGAGAGAGAGTTGAATAAAAACTGAAAAGATCAATACCAATGTCAAAGTGTTGGTTTGGTGCCACTATGACCTAAAGAGAAGCTGAAAGACCAAGAAAAACAGAGCATCATAGCAAGGAAAAACACAGCACTATAACCTACTTCTAGCTACAGAAATGTTGTTACCATTCTTTTTAATTGATGAGTAATTCTACAAATATATCTCATTATATTCATTGTTGACAAAGTGATTAAAATAAAATAAAAATTAGGAGGTAGACTTGTTTGAATACCACCAATAGTTGAATTGGGTATGTTTGGCGTGTGTGTGTATATATATATATATATATATATATAGATCTATGAGGAGTGCTCGGGGGCGACTGTTGGCGACTGTCCTTTCACACTCTGTTTCACTGACTGTGGAATATGAAAATCAATCATTAATTATTTTTGTGTAATATCTTATTTTGTCATCAATCAGTATGCCCTTATGATTTTAAAATATTTACATTAGTGTCATCAAGTAAAATATGTTCACAAGTGATTCTTTAATTTAAAAAAAAAAAAACTATTCTTTAATTAAATTGAAAACCAAGATTCATAAAATATTTTATACACTAATTAATTACAAGTTTCAAAAAATTACATAGAAAATTATTATAATAAGTATATGAATTAATATAAAATTTTATTTTTTAATTAAAATTGAAAAATAATTTAATATATAATAGTTTTACTTGATGACACTAATATAAATATTTTTAAATTACAACAACATATTAATTAATGACAAAATATAACATTTATTACACAAAATTAATTAATGATTGATTTCAACTTACTGCCCTACCACTCCTCTAGTTCTATTTAATATGGCTTTATGTATATAGTTGCCGGACAACTTAGACAGACAAGCAATTGGTGTATATATATATATAGGGATAATTACACTTACCTCCCTTCTAGTTTGGCTTTATAACACTTACCTCCCCTGTGTTTTGGAATATAACACTTACCCCCCTCTAGTTTACACATTGGTAATAAATACCCCTTTTGTCAATCAAACTAACGATTATTACTAATATCATCAAAATTTAATTTTAAAAGGATAATTATACTCTATTATGAGCCACCATTTTGAGCAGACCCACTTGGACTTTCAACCATAACAACATCACCTCTATAAGAGTTACTACCCACCACCTGCACCATTAACAATCACCATTGAAACCACTGCCGAGAAGACCCAGCTCTAGCCAAACCACTAGCCACTACCATCCCAATGCCAAAGTTGTGATTGAAGTCAAGACTCAGCACCTCCACTGTCGCACCTAGAAGACTTATATCTCCAATGCCGTCATCACCTCGGCTAAAAAGACCCAATGTTAATCAAACCTACCAAACCACCAACTCCACCACCATTATTCAAGCAACACCCAAACAGTTGTGTAAACCTATTTCCCCCACTATGAGCCACCACTGTGAGCAGACCCACTTCGGACCTTCAACCGTAGCGACATCACCTCTAGCCGAGCCGCCACCTAACTCCATCTCTACTATGCTTCACCACCTACACCATCAACACTCACCATTGAAACCATTGCTGAGAAGACCCAGCTCCGGCCAAACCACTAACTACTACTATCCCAATATCGGAGCTGTCATTGAAATCGAGACCCGCCAACTTTAATTGCAACATTTTTGAGGGTATAATTGTCCTTTTAAGATTAAATTTTGATGATATTAACAATAACTGTTAGTTTGATTGACAAAAGGGGGTATTTGTTACCAATGTGCAAACTAGAGGGAGGTAAGTGTTATATTCCAAAATACAGGGAAGGTAAGTGTTATAAAGCCAAACTAGAAGGGAGGTAAGTGTAATTATTCCATAGAGAGAGAGAGAGAGAGAGAGAGATAATATGGCTTTTATGTATATAGTTGCCAGACAACTAGACAGACAAGCAACTGAGTGAGAACTTGTTTAATGACAGTTTAATCCTTAAACCAGAGCTAGTGGGATATATATGATAGGGGTAATTTGGTCACTTCACATATCAAAACAAAGATTACTACTATGGAAATTTATTTGGTTTGAATTTACTGCGATGATTAGCCGTCATTTTGCAAAAAAAAAATGTTTCCTAGCCGTTAATCTTAGATTGCCAGCAAATCAAAAAACCGTTTGTTTCCCGGGAAATCCTCCAACCCTCGTCTTTGTTAACATTTTGCCCTCCCATTTTCTACTCTCCGAAGACTCTTTCAACCCATGTCAGACACACCAAAATTACTCATCAGCCCTCCGTTATTCCTCTGAATCCAACCTGTATCAAACCCCTCTCTCTCTCTCTCTCTCCTTGCATTTTTTTCTCTTTCTAAACAATAATTTGTGCTGCCCCCAAAACAACATTGCCCATTTTTTTCTCTTTCTCAACAATAATTTCTGCTGCCCCCAAAACCACATTGCCTTCCTATATCTCTGCCATCCCTCTCTCTCTCTGCCTTAAACTCTATGCAATGGGGAATTGTTGCCCCAAAGGCAACTCCCGGTTCCGGACTGCCCCAGACAACCAAACAGATGGCCAAAAGGGAGATCCTGGCCTGGACAAAGCTGACAATGCCACACCTCCCTCATCCCAAAATGCCACCATCCCACCTCGGACCACCGGACCTCCTTCGGCCTCTCCTACTCATGCCACTCCCAAAAGGACCCCTATTGGACCGGTTTTAGGCCGCCCAGTGGAAGATGTCCGCGCCACTTACACCATCGGAAAAGAGCTTGGCAGGGGACAATTTGGCATTACCTATTTTTGTACCCATAAACAAACAGGTGAGCATTTTGCTTGCAAGACAATAGCCAAAAGGAAGCTTGTCAACAAGGAGGACATTGAGGATGTGAGGAGGGAAGTCCAAATCATGCACCATATGACCGGGCAGCCCAACATTGTGGAGCTTAAGGGAGCCTATGAGGACAAGCAATCGGTGCATTTGGTGATGGAGTTGTGTGCTGGGGGCGAGCTCTTTGACCGGATCATTGCAAAGGGACATTACACTGAGCGAGCTGCTGCATCTTTGATGAGGACCATTGTGCAGATCGTGCACACCTGTCATTCGATGGGTGTCATCCATAGGGACCTCAAGCCCGAGAATTTCCTCCTTTTGAACAAGGACGAGGATTCGCCTCTCAAAGCTACAGATTTCGGCCTCTCAGTCTTCTACAAGCAAGGTTTCATATTTTATTTTCTTCCAATACTATTTTATTCCATATTAATGTTGATGTCCTGCACAAAATTTATAATCTTGGGGGATATATATATATATATGTTTCGGACAAGTCACTATCGAATGGTTATCAGAAGAAGAAAAATTTATTATCTGCAGCATGTTGAAATGAAGAAAGTACAAAAATTTAAGAATGTAACTCATGTAGGAAAATTTCTCTTTGTACGCCAAATAGGCAAACCACAGTATAATTATACTTAGAAAAAATAAACAGAAGTAGGAACTTAAATAAAATAAACAATTATCAACCAACTTACAGAATGATTGAAATTAAAATTGAATCCGAGCCTTGTATAAACACAATTTCCTTAAGACAAAATTTGCTCCCTTTTAGTGCTCAAGGTGATGAACAATTGTCTCCCAAGATAGAACGGATTTACGATTCTAAAGAGGCAGCACTTCAATCTCTAGAGTCCTTCGAACACAACTTGTGCAGTACTCGAACTGTATATATATGTAGAGATAGATGATATGAAATTCTTTTTATCCTTTTGTTATGAATGTCTGGCTATTTATAGAGCCAGTGGTGAACAGACATGTCTATTCGTGAAGAGTCATACCTATTCCATAACAGACATGTCTGTTGGTGAAGAGTCATACCTATTTCAGAATAGGCATGTTTGTTCGTGAAGAGACATACCTATTCCAGAATAGACATGTTTATTCATTAAGAGACATACCTATTCCAGAATAGACATGTCTATTCTTCAGACAACCACCACTTAAAGCCATGTTTGGTTAGAGAATTTTAAAAATCAATTCTTCATTCAATAACTAACGTTTTTTGATAAAATCGTCCAACAATCCCCCACATGAATGAAATTGATTGGATTTCAATGTCAATGATAATGATAATGCAGACACTAATTCGAGTACAATTGAAAAATTACTGCATCGGGTTAAGTAGCCTAATGGCCTTGAACTTGCCCTAGTGAAAGACTATCGGATTTACTTAGCTAATCAGTAGACATGACGTCTTTGAACAGTCAGCCGTTAATGTAAACCAAGACAATAGAATTCACACAATATTTCTTCAGACACAGTTGGTTCTCACGTTTGTGTTCATTTTGGCCCTGAACACCTCTTGGTTCCGTGAGTATTTTAGAGAATTAAGCCTTAATATTCTCATAGAAGCGGCCCCTTCTTACTCACGTAGGTGATCTCTATGAAAAGTATCCTGCAATACTCTACTTGGACATTTTTCAAGATATAGAAATCATTAAAAGCTTAACTTACCCTGATTCTCGCGGCAGATATGCACTGTCTCATCATAGGAATGGTTAGGAGTAAATATCTCCTCAGTGTATACTGAGTTCTACATAGTTCGGTTTGCCCTTTGAACCTAGATCTTGGGATCTCCAGTCAGCTAGGTTGGGTTGCCACTATGACGACTCTTATTAAGACATAGGCTTTAAACCCATTCCCTTCGATAAACTTTCGATTCGCTCTCGTGGCAAGCCTTTTGTAAACGGATCCGCAATATTATCTTTTGACTTTACATAATCAATTGAGATAATTCCATTAGAGAGCAATTGTCTAACGGTATTATGCCTTCGTCGTATGTGACATGACTTACCGTTATACATATGACTCTGTGCCCTTCCTATTGCTGATTGGCTATCGCAATGTATACATATAGCAGGCACAGGTTTTGACCAATTTGGAATATCCTCTAAGAAATTACGAAGCCATTCTGCCTCTTCTCCAGCTTTATCTAAAGCTATAAATTCAGATTCCATTGTAGATCTAGCAATACATGTTTGTTTTAAGGATTTCCAAGACACGGCTGCACCTCCAAGAGTAAAAACGTATCCACTTGTGGATTTTGAATCTTTTGAATCAGATATCCAATTAGCATCACTATACCCTTCAAGTACAGTCGGATATCTTGTGAAGTGCAAACCATAGTTTTGTGTATATTTTAAATATCCCAAAACTCTTTTTATAGCTTTCCAGTGTTTTTTCCCTGGATTACTCGTAAATCGACTAAGCTTACTCACAG
Organism: Cornus controversa; assembly: GCA_026545225.1. Lineage (NCBI taxonomy): Eukaryota > Viridiplantae > Streptophyta > Magnoliopsida > Cornales > Cornaceae > Cornus > Cornus controversa. The sequence continues at coordinate 30,538,801 of CM048852.1, read as the reverse complement.
AGTATGCTATGTCAGGTCTAGTGCAATTCATGACATACATTAGACTGCCAATTATACGAGAATACTCTAATTGAGATAGGCTTTCTCTAGTATTTTTAGCGAGATGAAGACTTGCGTCTATTGGTGTCTTTACTGGACTAATATTATACTTCTTGAACTTATCAAGTATTTTTTCAATGTAATGAGATTGAGACAATACAAGTCCATCTGATATTCTAGAAATTTTGATTCCTAGTATAACGTCTGCAACACCTAAGTCTTTCATATCAAATCTACTAGATAACATATGTTTGGTAGCTTTAATTATATCAATGTTGCTACCCATAATTAGCATATCATCAACATAAAGACAAACTATGACATATCCTTTTTGTGTGTTTTTAACATATACACATTTGTCACACTCATTGATTTTAAAACCATTTGACATCATTGCGTTGTCAAATTTTTCATGCCATTGTTTTGGTGCTTGCTTTAATCCGTAAAGAGATTTAACAAGCTTACACACTTTCTTTTCTTGTCCAGGAGCAATAAACCCTTCGGGTTGTTCCATATATATTTCTTCATCTAATTCACCATTTAAGAAAACTGTTTTTACATCCATTTGATGTATTTCAAGTCCATTTAATGATGCTATTGCCATCAACATACGAATGGATGTGATTCTAGTTACTGGTGAATAAGTGTCAAAATAATCCAATCCTTCCATTTGCTTATAGCCTTTGGCAACAAGCCTAGCTTTGTATTTTTCTATTGATCCATCAGATTTCATCTTCTTTTTGAAGATCCATTTGTACCCTAAAGGTTTAGAACCAGGTGGAAGATCCACCAATTCCCATGTATGATTTTGCATGATGGATTCAATTTCACTATTTATTGCTTCCTTCCAATAAGAAGCTTCGGGAGAGGACATTGCTTCCTTGAACGTTTGGGGATCATTTTCCAACAAATATGTTAGAAAATCTGGTCCAAACGACGTTGACGTTTTTGCCCTTTTGCTACGTCTAGGTTCATCTATAATAGACTCTTTGTCTATGGTTTCATGATTATTACTAGAGATATCATTTAAAGGCCTCTTTAGCGAACTTGATTCACGAGTCATGTTATACGGAAATATATTTTCGAAAAATGAAGCATCTCTCGATTCAATAATTGTATTCACATGTACGTTGAAAATCTCAGATTTATATACAAGAAATCTATAAGCACTACTGTTATTTGCATAACCAATGAACACACAGTCAATGGTTTTTGGTCCTATTTTAACCTTTTTAGGTTTAGGAACTGCTACTTTTGCTAAACACCCCCACACTCTTAAGTATTTATAGCATGGTTTTTTATTTTTCCATAATTCATAAGGTGTCTTGTGTGTTTTCTTATGAGGTACCTTATTGAGAATATAATTTGCTGAGAGAATAGCTTCCCCCCACAAATTCTGGGGTAAACCAGAACTCAACAACATAGCATTCATCATTTCTTTTAGTGTTCGATTTTTGTGTTCAGCAATTCCATTAGATTGAGGTGTATAAGGAGCGGTAGTTTGGTGAATAATTCCATGTTCTGAACAAAATTCCTCAAAAGGTGCTTCATATTCACCACCTCTATCACTTCTTATTGCCTTTATCTTTGTGTTAAGTTGATTTTCAACTTCATTCTTGTAATGTTTGAACACTTCTATGGCTTCATCTTTGCTTCTTAGCAAATACACATAACAATATCTTGTGCAATCATCTATAAATGTAATAAAATATTTTTTACCACCTCTAGTTTGCACAAACTTTAAATCACAAATATCACTGTGAATTAAATCTAGAGGTCCAGAATTTCTTTCAATGGAATGAAAAGGTAATCTTGTTAATTTAGATTCCACACAAGTTTCACATTTGTGATTACGATCAATATCAAACTTAGGCAACAATTCTAAGTTAATTAATCTACGTAAAGTATCATAAATAACATGTCCTAATCTAGCATGCCAAATGTTAGAAGACTCGAGCAAGTAAGCAGAAGAAATAATATTATTCTTATTAATAGACTTTGGTACAATAGTCATTACATTCATCTTAAAAAGCCCTTCAGTCAAATAGCCCTTTCCTACAAACATCTCATTCTTAGTGAGAACAAATTTGTCAGACACAAAGACCAATTTGAACCCATTCTTACTAAGCAAAGATCCAGACACTAAATTCTTGCGAATATCAGGCACATGAAGCACATCGTTGAGAGTTAATTATTTGCCAGATGTCATTTTCAGTATAACCTTCCCACGTCCTTCTACTTTGGAACTGGAAGAGTTGCCCATGAATAATTGTTCTTCATGTTCTATAGGTTTGTAGGTAGAGAACATCCATCTGTTTGAACAAATGTGGCGCGTAGCCCCAGTATCCACCCACCATTCCTTAGTGTTTCCCACTAAATTACATTCGGATATAACTGCAGAGAGATTCATATCAGCAACATCAACTGAAAGATTATCAAATTCTGTCACGTTTGCAAGAGCATTCTTTTTATTGAAGTGCTTTGGCTTGCGACATTCGTTTGAACGATGTCCAGGTTTGCCACAGTTGTAACACTTGCCTTTGAATTTCTTAGATACTTGTGAAAGACCTTCACGTTCATGTTTCCTCTTATTATTTTTCTTCAAGCCTTGTTCCATAACATTTGTCTTTGCCACTATAGAGTAATGTCCATTCTTCTTTTCAGAACCACGATTATCTTCCTCAATTCTGAGTCTCACTATCAATTCTTCAAGATTCATCTCTTTGCGTTTATGCTTAAGATCATTCTTGAAATCTTTCCATGATGGCGGCAATTTTTCAACTATTGCAGCCACTTGGAATGAATCACTTAAAGACATTCCTTCAGCCTGGATATCATGTAAGATCACTTGCAACTCTTGAACTTGGCTTATCACTGTTTTTGAGTCTGTCATCTTGTAGTCAAGAAATTTGCCAACTATGAATTTCTTCATGCCAGCGTCTTCAGTTTTATATTTCTTGTCCAAAGAATCCCATAATGTCTTTGCTGTTTTACTAGCAGCATACACATTATATAGTGTATTGTCCAATCCATTTAGGATATAGTTTCTACACAAGAAATCTGCATGCTTCCATGCATCAACAGCGCTCACCTTTTCCTTATCGGTCTCTCCTTCATTAAGTATAGGAGATTCTTCGTGAAGGAATCTTGCCAAATTCAAGGTTGTGAGATAGAAGAACATCTTTTGCTGCCAACGTTTGAAATCCGTTCCATTAAATTTTTCCGGCTTCTCTCCATGAGACGTACTCACGTTAGGAATAGAAGTATTAGTTGCCATTTCTGTTAAAAACAGAACATATACAAAATATGTTTAAGTTTATTTAAAGAAAATGTCTATATATATATATATATAATCAAACACAAATAATAAAAAACAAGAATAACAATAAATGCAAATTCTAAAACAAAATCAGCCAATTATTTCTGTTTATTAAAAATACTAAGTATAAAAAATAAAATAAAAAAGAATGCAAAGAAAATGATTTTTGTCTTAAGATTGTAGGAAAATTTCTCTTTGTACGCCAAACAGGCAAACCAAAGTATAATTATACTTAGAAAAAATAAACAGAAGTAGGAACTTAAATAAAATAAACAATTATCAACCAACTTACAGAATGATTGAAATTAAAATTGAATCCGAGCCTTGTATAAACACAATTTTCTTAAGACAAAATTTGCTCCCTTTTAGTGCTCAAGGTGATGAACAATTGTCTCCCAAGATAGAACGGATTTACGATTCTAAAGAGGCAGCACTTCAATCTCTAGAGTCCTTCGAACACAACTTGTGCAGTACTCGAACTGTATATATATGTAGAGATAGATGATATGAAATTCTTTTTTATCCTTTTGTTATGAATGTCTGGCTATTTATAGAGCCAGTGGTGAACAGACATGTCTATTCGTGAAGAGTCATACCTATTCCATAACAGACATGTCTGTTGGTGAAGAGTCATACCTATTCCAGAATAGGCATGTTTGTTCGTGAAGAGACATATCTATTCCAGAATAGACATGTTTATTCATTAAGAGACATACCTATTCCAGAATAGACATGTCTATTCTTCAGACAACCACCACTTAAAGCCATGTTTGGTTAGAGAATTTTAAAAATCAATTCTTCATTCAATAACTAACGTTTTTTGATAAAATCGTCCAACAACTCATTGATTCAATTATTGTAAGCTACTTTTGTGCTTCTGAAAACACAACAAGTTATTGTGTATAGTGGAGTCATAACCAAACAACCAAAGTAATAATAATAGCAATATAGAAATGAGTTCAATTCATTAAAAAAAATCAAAGTTTTGTTGAAGAGTAGTGCTGAGAGAAGCACATAGTGACATAGATTCATATGTTATATATGAAAAACATTATTAACCCTTTTTAAGTGGTTTTAAATGGTGGCTGCAAACACTTCTGAATAAATTGCCTCAAGATTTTTCTTTTCTTTTCTTTTTCTTTTCTGAAATGACTCAAGATTCATATGTTTGCAGATTGTTGTATATCATATATTTATATAGCCTTTTCAAAATTTATTGTTTTAATCCTACTCTTTCTTACTACATCTAATACTAAAAATGATACAGATGAAGTATTTAAAGATATCGTGGGCAGTGCATATTATATTGCACCTGAAGTCTTGAAGAGAAAATATGGACCAGAAGTCGATATATGGAGCATCGGTGTCATGCTATACATTCTTCTATCTGGAGTTCCTCCCTTTTGGGCAGGTATGTCATCACCAAAAAATTAAAAGTTTTTTTTTTACTTCTTAGCACTTCCATTTTTTTTTTTAAGATATGTATATATTCATTTATGCACTTAGAGTTTTTATAGTGATAAAAAGCAGATATGTAGAGAGAGTATGGTTAAATGAATGATAACAAACAAGAGAAATATGTTGACAGAATCGGAGCAAGGGATATTCAATGCAATCCTGCGTGGTCACGTCGATTTCACAAGTGATCCATGGCCTTCGATTTCATCTCAAGCAAAGGATCTTGTCCGGAAGATGCTGCATTTAGATCCCAAGCAGAGGCTCACAGCATTCCAAGTTCTCAGTAAGGATATTAATACACTATTTCCCATAATGTTTGTGATATATATATATATATATATATATATATATTCTCTTATAAATCATGATTGTTTTTTCAGATCATCCGTGGATTAAGGAGGATGGAGAAGCACCTGATACACCCCTTGACAATGCAGTTTTGGCTAGGCTCAAACAGTTCAGGGCAATGAATAAGTTCAAGAAAGTTGCTCTAAGGGTATTCTAAATTTTCCTCATCAAAGCAAAATTAACATGTTTACTTATTTTTGAATAAGAGCATTCATCTCATTTCAATCGTTGAACGATTTCCATTCATACCATCTTCATTAGCTTAGCTAGGCACATTTTAACAATTCTTTCTTCAGTATTATATTAAAATTTGGTCCTAGTGAAATACAATAATCAACAATTAGTCCCTTAAGGCCTAGTGGTTGATTAATCGAGGCCAAAATATTGCAAATTTAAAGCAAATCTTGACCTGACCTAAAGTTAGCTTTACTAACAGTTCATTAATGTTCTCTTTGTTCATTGATTTTAGGAAGTTTGCTTATCATTTGTTTTTCTTAAAATGAGTAGGTTATCGCGGGTTGTTTGTCAGAAGAGGAAATCATGGGATTGAAACAGATGTTCAAAGCCATAGATACTGACAACAGTGGTACAATAACACTTGAGGAGCTGAAGCACGGACTCGCCAAACAAGGGACAAAGCTATCTGAATTCGAAGCCCAACAATTGATGGAGGCAGTGAGTTCCTTAGCTAAAACCCATTGTTAGCAATAATGGCAAAGTTTAATCCAATTAAGAGATTTCATAATCATTTTGAATTTTTTACACGCGCCTTGAAACAGGCTGATGCAGACGGAAATGGGACCATAGACTACGACGAGTTCATTACTGCAACGATGCACTTGAACAGAGTGGACAGGGAAGAGCATCTTTACACTGCATTCCAGTACTTTGACAAAGATAATAGCGGGTAATCACAACAATGATGATGGTTTAATCTAGAACTATTTCAAGTTTCTTTGAGTTTAGATACTACCAAGTACTAATTTTTAACTGTCTTCATAATCAGGTATATTACAATAGAAGAACTTGAGCAAGCTCTCAAGGAGTTTGGCATGGACGACGAGAGGGACATCAAGGAAATCATTTCTGAAGTTGACTCCGATAATGTAAGCAACAAAGAAAGTGACTCATTATTGTTATTGGTGGAACAAAAATTCAAATCCATGTGGTTGCTAATATGTTTAAAGAAACAAACAGCAAATTTGGGATCTTACACTTCTATTCCAATTCTGAATAGTAGTGGGATAATAGTGTTCTTTTCTTTTTTCTTTCCTTTTTCTCGAAATTCTTATCAGCAACCAGCAATTTCTATTTAGAACAATTTCTCAGTCAGTTCATTGAAACATTGTTGGTGTTCTGAAAGTAACATAGCATACTTTATTTTCAGGAGTAATTAAGTATCAAATTGGAACTTAGGTGTAAGGAAAATGTAGTGATGGGCTACTAGTGATGTAATAAGGATATATTTGATTCACATTACTTCTATACAGATGAATTTGACAGATGCAAATATATGCTTTGAATAATTGCAGGATGGCCGGGTAGACTACGATGAATTTGTGGCCATGATGAGAAAAGGTAATCCAGAAGGAGGGGCAAACCCCAAGAAGCGACGTGATGTGTTTGTTTGAATTTGTGCTGGTGTGCCACAGCAGAGGACTCAAAAAGGCCGGTATCTGTGTCAGCTATGTTTGTGTGGTTGGGGGGGCTAACTTTTCTACACAATTCAGAAATATCGTGAATTTTGAAAGATGCATGGATGTTCATGTACATTTTATGTATTGAAGTGAAAGGATCGGGAGGGGGTGAGCGAGGGCAAAAATTAACAAGAAATTTATATATGTGTTTCGGGGAGATAAGGGTTGATAGGAATTGGGAATTTGTGAACATTGTAATCATTATGACTTGCCAATGCTTAGGAAGCAATGGAGGTTCCTTTAATGTTTCTATTCTTCTCATGTATTAGAAGTAGAGATGACTTATTTGATGTTTTGTGAACTAGCTGAGAAGAAACTACTGGACCTTGTTTGCACATACTAATTTAGTTTCTTGTATTTGAAATTTAAAGGGCCTCAAATTCCCTGAAGAACACATAAACTGAATTTTGAAAAAGTTTTCCTCTGCCAAATACTAAACAATAGATGGATATATATATATATATATGTGTGTGTGTGTGTGTGTGTGTGTGTGCAGAACTTTGAAATTCATAGGAGGTTCCCTTGGCACTTTGGGAGAGAAATTGGCACATAATTAGTACCCCAAACAAAGGTAAGAACTTGCCTTTTTTTTTTCTTTTGGAATCACTGGGGACATCCAAAACATCAATATATATATATATATATATATATATATATATATATATATCTCACACTAAGATGGAAGTAATTGGGTGTTCCCTGAGCTTCATGAAGTGTTGCTATCTACTTTCTTGAATTGTTGTACAGATGCTTAGTTTGAAATTATAATGATCCAATGATCATAGTTAATTGTACTTCTTGTGCAGATTGTTTAAGCTAAGCTAAGATTTTTTAGGATAACTTTTGTATATTCAGAATATGTAAAGCTCATCACCAGATTCAAGGATTTTATTTTCAATGATTTTTTGAAGATCCAGAGTTCAGTTTTCACAACTTTAAACAACATCCAATTTTAAAGTCCTTATAAAAACCAACTTTTAAATTGTTTTTCAACTTAAACTCAAAATCTAAGATTTCTAACAAATTTTAAGTTTCCATATTCATTCCTACTTAAACATCATCCAGTTTTAAACTTATATTTATATTCAAACTAATTACTAATTAGTTAAAACTTAACTCCAAATTAATTCATGTTTCCTAATAATACTATGCTAACCTAGAAAAAAGAAATTTATACCAAGCTAATCATAACCAAATTTTCAAGATCACTTGTTTGGGAGCATCGGATCAATGCCTTGGATTTGGAATTGAGTAAAATTTAGTTGAAAGTTTGAACTAAATTTCTTCCAATTCCAAATTCAAGGTGTTGACTCGGTGCTCCCAAATGCAACATTTAAGACATTCGCTTGAATTATATTAGTTAATCACTCCAAAATCTATGATCTTGGTCACTTAACTTTTACAGTTGTTTGATTGAATGGAGCTTGAAGCAAGATGTCTGATTACTAAAATTTCTCTATTATTGACTAAATAAAGGCTTTTTAATCAATAGTGCTTAACTTTGTGTCCTTGACATTTTTTTTTTTTTAATAATTAATAGTGTCAAGGGGTTAAATATATACTTTTTGAATTTCTTGGCAGTAGCTTAAGTTAAATATTATTTTTTGATATTGAATGTTTGAGACGAACTAAATTATATATATATATATATATCACTTAACATTTAGGAATTCAAAAAGGATTATATGTTAAGAATTATCAAAAGTTAAGCAACAACTAATAATAAATTCACTTAAATAATATTAGAGTTGTTAGAATAGTAATTTTATTTTCTTATTATTGGTATCATAGTTTTTTAATATGATTATATAAATTCATTTTTAACCACGTGCATCGCACGTGATCTTTTACTAGTATAATTATATGTGTATGTGTGGTCAAAAAAAATTACATTGTGTAATTTGAAAAATTATTAAATATCACGGGGTTTGCGTATATTAGAGAATTCCACCACTAGTAAAACTCTATTTTCTATGATCTCCTATAAAAATAGAAAATTGTGTTTTATCAGTGGAGAGATTCCTACATTCAAGAAATCTCCGAAGTATTGCAAAACTAGTTGTGTAATTGGTGCAACAATCTTTTAGACATGAATCCACACTTAGATGATTCAGAGGCTATGTTTGCACTCACTACCTTGAACCAAATTTCAATATGCCACACATATTATATATATATATATATATATATATATATATATATATATATATATATATTTGATTAGCGCTATTAGTTACTTGGAGGTGTACTCGAAACCTTCAATACGATCCAAATTAATTTAAACCTTAAGTTTGGTTCATTTCTGTAATTCAACGGTTCATGTAATACCCCGGAAAATTTAGGTGTCAATTTAATCTCTTTGCATTATTACTTTATTTTATTAATTCATGTGAAATGTTTTTTTTTGTTTTATATAGATTATCATTGTATGTGAGTTGTTGGTCTTTTATACATGCATATTGTCATTTATGTGAATTGGTATAAATTGTGTATTATTTTTATTTAAATGTTTTGGGTTGGGCTAGGGAGGAATTTGGGCTAGGATGAGTGGGCTAAGGTTATGTTTAAAATGATGGGCCTAGGGTTATAATAATATTGCTTTTGCTATATTTATTTTTATTATTAATTTGATTTTTATTAGTTTTAGGAAAAACAATAAATGAATAATTAAAAACAAAAAGGAAAAGAAAAGAAGAAGAATTAGGGTTTGCCGTTGTGTTACGCACAGAACAAAAAGAGAGAAAACGAAAGAGAGAAGAGAGTGACGATCGGGTGAACCAGTTAATTCGTCAGGAAAAAGGCAAGTTTAATTCTTCTCTTCCCCCTTGAATTCGTATGCATAGTCTAGGTTTGAGCATATATTTATATTAAAAATTTGTAATTAATTGCATGTTAATATTTTTCTGCTATTGATGAATTTCGTGAGATTAACTATGATGATTGTATGTATATTTAATTGATTTTGTTCATGTAAGGTTATATGCATATGTGTTCATGTATATGTATATTGTGTTAAGGAAGAAATCATTTATTTATGCAATTTGTATGAAATAATTGTTTAGTTGTGAACCTACTGTGTTGGAATTAAATTTGTAAACAACTCTAAATCCTTAGGAAAACAGATCGTGAATTTATTGGGTTTTAAATTTTTGAATTTTGCGAAGAACCCTAGAACTTGTGAATTGGGGGTTTTTGATTCGGGTTGTTTCGGATGGGGCTTTTTGCACCAATACGTAGACGGCGTCGAGAGGAGAAGAATGGCGCAAAAATGGAGGCGAACGGTGGCCGGAGGAGGCCGGACCGTCGCCGGGAAGTCGCCGGCAGCGCGCTGTGCGCGCTGCTGGGCGCGCTGGGGAAGAAGCCCCAGCGCAGGGGCTTCCCCACGCGCCTGGCCGGCGCGTGCCGGCGCGTGGGGCCGGCGCCGGCGCCGGGAAAAATATATTTGGGCCCCACTCGCGGGGGCCCACCCCTGGGTCCACTTTGGGCCCATTCCGATATATTTTGATATTTTTTTTGAATTTTTGAAATTTTTGGAAAAACTTGAAAATTTGAAAAATCATTTTTTAAAAATACTTTCATGGTTCCAAAAATTCTGAAAATTTTACTGTATGATATTGGAGATTAAATACACTTAATTTTAAATTTTCAACTCAAAACACTTTTCCCTTGTTGACCAATTAATTTTTAAAAGTACCCAAAAGCTGTCTTTTTCCTGTTTTGTAATTTTAGAAAATACTCTTACAACTCCAAAAATTCCCAAATTTTTACTGTAACTCTCTGGAGGTTAAATACACTTGGTTTTAAAGTTTCAACTCAAAATGATCTTTCCTTGTTGCTCAATTGAATTTTAAAGTGTCAAAAAGCTGGGTTTTTCCCTTTTTGTAATTTTAGAAAATACTTCTGAAATTCCAAAAAAAATTCCCTAAATTTTTCTGTAACTGTGTAGAGATTAAATGACCTTGGGTTTAAATTTTCACCTCGACTTGAGCTTCCCTTGATGTTCAATTAATTTTTAAAGTGCCTAAAAGTTGGTTTTTCACCTTCTTTGGTTTATTAAAAATATTTTTAAATTACAGAAAATTCCAGAATATTTTCTTAGTGTTCTTAGAAGTGAAATAGGCCCAGAAACCTAGGTAAAAGTATGTTTAGATCCCCTCAGAGATTTGAGTGCATTGGAGGTTGGTTTGAGTAATGGTTTCCTCTAATGGGAGTTAAGTTGTGTGGAGCACATCAATTGTGCTTATTATATATATAAATGCTCATGGGATACTTGATTTAGGTTCACTTGTGAATGATTTGTTATATGGGGATAATTGCATAGCTGATAGTTCAAATGGATAGTCTGTGCAAAATTAAAAGTCATAATACATCTTGTTTATTTATTATTTCATATTGGGAATGCATTTGTAATTTTATTTGGCATGTAAGGATTGCCCGGCGTGTCAGGATCGCCCATACCTAATAAGGTATCTATATTTTTATTTGGCATGTAAGGATTGCCCGGCGTGTCAGGATCGCCCATACCTAATAAGGTATCTATATTTTATTTGGCATGTAAGGATTGCCCGGCGTGTCAGGATCGCCCATCCCTATTAATGTATACATGCATCATAATCGACATATCATGATTGCATAGATTTCATAAAATACATACATGTGTATCTTGATTTGTGAACATAAAGAAGGGGATCATTTTTACATTGTAAGGGTTGTTGAGGAAATATATGAGATGAATTGTATCTTTAAAAGTATGAACTAAATAAGGAATAAACTGAGGGGTTGAACGTATATTTATCTATTGTGTCCCTCACATTGAGGGTATGTATATTAATTCTCTGATTGGGATGTAGTAGATAGAACTTGCTCGTGGGTTTAACCCACTTTGTTGATATTTCAGGTCCCAAGCAGTTTCCCCCGCGAGGATAGAGTACTAGGGTTGGGCTGTGACAGACATCTACTCTCACCAGCCTCAGGGTAGGAATCTACATTTTCTTCAGGAATAAAACTATGAACTCATTTAGAGGTTTTGGTTTTGGATTTTAATTTAAGTGTTGAACTTTTATTTCTTTCTGGTTAAGGGGTCCTTGGGTTACGGGACTTCCAAATTGTATTACCAGAATTGAATGATTTATTTATCAATTTATTTTAATTCAATGGGATTTCTGTTCAGCTTTTAGCAATTTTTCTATTTCTGTCCTTTGCATCTATGCTTGTTGCTATCAGTGGTTAATATTCCTCAGGTTTTGTGTATGAGACTGGCCACCTCATGCGCGAAATTTTCTGGGGGGTATTTCATTTGGTATCAGAGCATTCCAGGTTCAAGTGTCCTCGGGTTTTAAGGGTCTATCGTAGGGTATCTTCCGCTTTGTGTATTCTGATAAATAGGATTCTAAACATAGAGTTCATAGTATTTTAATCTATCCTCAACGGTATTGATGTTTATCTATTTCCTCTACAGATGCCACCCCGTAGAAGGAGGAATGTGAATGATATTCTAGGTCAGGGTAATGCTCAGGGTGGAGATGCAGAGATTCCTCCCGACTTGGTAACCATTATAGCGCAGGCTGTAGCTGCCGGAGTGGCGACTGCTCTTCAGAATCAGCAGCCACCTCAGCAGCCACAGCAGATGGCACAGGTTCCATTACCTGTGGAGCAGCCCAACACTTGGGAGAGGGTACGTGATTCCTTCACAAAAGGGAATCCGCCGGAGTTTTCAGGGTCTACGGAGGTCACCGAGGCGTATCAGTGGAGGAAAGATATTGAGCGTCATCTTCGTATGGTTACATGCACTGAGGTACAGAAACAGATGCTAGCTACATTTAAGCTAGTGGGAAATGCATTGCAGTGGTGGGAGTCGGTGACTACACCGGAACAGCGGACCATGTTCACTTATGCAGAGTTTCAGGTTCGCTTTGATGCTAAGTACTTCCCGTATGCAGTGAGGGCAGCTAAAAAGAGGGAATTTCTCGGGTTACAGCAGGGGGACAGAACTGTGGCAGCATATGAACAAGAATTTATTAACTTATCACTGTTTGCACCTGAGGAGGTGGACACCGAAGACAAGAAGCTGCGATGTTTTGTGAATGGGTTAATCTGGCCTATTCGACAGGTCCTTCTGGGATGTCCAGCTTACACCACATATGCCCAGGTAGTGGATGCTGCATTGCAACACTGCCAGTCGAGAAAAGATTTCAGGAAAGGACAGACAGATAAACGACCTGACAGAGAATTCACTGGTCAGACAGTGGAAAGAAGGAATGGAAATGGGGGTAGACACTTTGAGAGGGGCAGTCATTCGGGGCAACAACCATGGAAGCGACACAGACCCAACAGTGATGCTCAGAGAGGGGGAACCTCTACTCATAGGAGGCACAGTGGGGTACCACAGGCAGGTCGTGGTCAACAACATGGAAATCAGTTCAGGAGGTCTACCGGTGGGTTTAATGGAAACTGTTATAGTTGTGGTGAGCCGGGGCATTCAGCTAGGTATTGTCCTAACAACAATCAGAGACCACCTGGTCAGCAGAGGCAGGGACAGCAACCACCTTTACCAGTACCACAGATTCCACAGGTACAGGCACAGCATCGTCCAGCTCTACCTGCACCACCGCCACCTGCAGGGCAACCTGGACCACAGATGCATTACGGGAGAGTCTACAATGTGATGCCCTGTGATGTACGGGCTCCTCAAGCTATAGAGGGTATGTTTCCTATCAATGGTAGAGTGGGTCGTATTTTATTTGATACTGGTGCATCACATTCCTTTGTATCTAGAGCATTTGCTAGTTTATCCGGATTAGATATTCAGTTATGTACTTCTTCACTCACTATATCTACGCCATTGGGAGCTAGTACAGTTCTACGAGAACAGGGTAGTCAGGTCCCTATAGACATTGGCAGACTCAGATTCTTGGCAGATTTATTGGTTTTAGATATGCAATCATATGATGTTATACTCGGGATGGACTGGTTATCACACTACCATGCTCAGGTTAATTGCCACGATAAGGCAATTGTTTTTGCTATACCGGGTCAGGAAATGTACTTGATTGCTATGCCGCAATCAAAGGGAGGGTCTAGTACGCACTTGTTCTTTATCAGTGAAGAGTCTCCGGAAGGAACCACAGTGTCTTTAGATTCTATTCCTGTGGTGCGAGACTATCAGGATGTGTTTCAGGAGATTCCAGGGTTACCACCTAGTCGTGAGATAGATTTTGTGATAGACTTAGCTCCAGGTACCAGACCTATTGCTAGAGCTCCATATAGGATGGCTCCTGTGGAAATGAGGGAGTTGAGGGATCAGATTCAGCAACTGCTTAGTCAAAAATTTATTCGCAGGAGTACTTCACCGTGGGGAGCACCAGTGTTGTTTGTGAAGAAGAAGGATGGATCTCTTCGTCTTTGCATTGACTACAGAGAATTGAATAAGGTCACAATCCGCAACAAGTACCCGTTACCTAGGATTGATGATCTATTCGATCAGTTAAGAGGAGCCACCTATTTCTCGAAGATAGATTTGAGATCCGGGTATCATCAACTCCGAGTTAGGGAGCAGGATGTACCGAAGACAGCTTTCCTTACCAGATATGGGTCGTACGAGTTTCGGGTTATGCCTTTTGGGTTAACAAATGCCCCAGCTGTTTTTATGGACCTGATGAATAGAGTGTTCAGGGCTTACTTGGACCAGTTTGTTATTGTTTTTATTGATGACATTCTGGTTTACTCTAGGTCAGAGGAGGATCATGCCAGACACCTTGGTATCGTCTTGCAGACACTGAGAGATCATCAGTTGTATGCAAAATTTGAGAAATGTGAGTTCTGGCAAAGAGAGGTGAAGTTCTTGGGCCACGTAGTATCTGAGAAAGGGATAGCGGTTGATCCAAGTAAAGTGTCAGCGGTTCTGGAGTGGGGACAACCTACCTCACCTTCAGAGATTCGCAGCTTTCTTGGGTTGGCTGGTTATTATCGCCGGTTTATTCAGGGCTTCTCTAAGATTGCTGGCCCGCTTACCCATCTCACCAAGAAGGGTGTGCCTTTCATTTGGGATGACTTATGTCAGGCGGCGTTTGACGAGTTGAAGACCAGGTTGACTACTGCACCAGTTCTAGCCACTCCTCAGAGCGGCGTTGAGTACTTGGTGTATACTGACGCGTCACTACAGGGTTTGGGATGTGTACTGACGCAGGAGGAGAGACCGATATCATATGCGTCACGTAAGCTTAAACCTCATGAGCTTAATTACCCGACGCATGATCTGGAATTGGCAGCTGTGGTTTTTGCTTTGAGGATTTGGAGACATTACCTTTTGGGTGAGACCTTCAGATTATTTAGTGACCATAAGAGTCTGCAGTATCTATTTTCACAGAAGGAGCTGAATATGAGACAGCGTAGGTGGTTGGAATTTGTGAAAGACTATCATTTTTCCATCCAGTACCACCCAGGGAAAGCGAATGTAGTAGCTGATGCACTTAGTCGCCGACCCTATGTTAGTTTATCGGCTCTATTCGAAGCAGAGTGGAATGAGTTGAGCAGTGTTGATGCGTTAGCTGATGCCTTTGTAGCATGCGTGGTGGTTACACCTACGATCATACGAAGGGTAATCACAGAGCAGTTTACTGACCCACAGTGCGTAGAAAAGGTGACCGAGTTGAAATCTGGAGAGGTACCATTTTATACAGTGGGTAGAGATGGAGGATTGAGGTACAAGGGGCGATTGGTGGTTCCTCACAATGAGGACTTGAGGAAGGCAGTGATGGGTGAGGCTCACAGTTCTCAGTTTTCGGTACACCCGGGAGGGGATAAAATGTACCAAGACATGAAACGACAGTTTTGGTGGGCAGGCATGAAGAAGGACATCGCTATATTTGTCTCTAAGTGTAGCACATGTCAAATGATCAAGATTGATCATCAAAGACCACCGGGTTCTTTGCAACCACTGCCTATACCAGAATGGAAATGGGAAAGCATCTCCATGGATTTCATTGTGGGACTTCCCACCTCACAGCGAAATCATGATTCTATTTGGGTGATAGTGGACAGATTAACGAAATCAGCACATTTCTTGCCAGTTCGCTCGAGTTACACCTCAGAGCAATACGCAAAGCTTTACATCGCAGAGATAGTGAAGCTTCACGGTGTGCCTTTGTCCATTATATCGGATAGAGATCCGAGTTTTGTTTCAGGGTTTTGGGAGAGCTTTCAGCTAGCGATGGGTACGGCTCTGCACCTCAGTACAGCTTATCACCCTCAGACCGATGGTCAGACTGAGAGGGTTAATCAGATTTTGGAGGATATGTTGCGAGCATGTATACTCGACTTCAAGGGCAATTGGGAGAGTTATTTGCCATTGGTTGAGTTTGCTTATAACAATAGTTACCAAAAGACTATTGGTATGGCACCATTTGAGGCTCTATACGGTCGACCATGTAGATCGCCAGTTTGCTGGTTGGAAGTTGGAGAGAACAGGTTTTTGGGCCCAGAGTTCATTAGGGACACCTCAGAAAAGGTTGCCCTTATTAGAGACCGTATGCGGACTGCACAGAGCAGACAGAAGAGTTATGCTGACCGAAGAACTCGTGCACTAGAGTTCAAAGTGGGGGATCAGGTCCTACTCAAGGTTTCTCCCATGAAGGGGGTTATGAGGTTTGGAAGGAAAGGGAAGCTGGCACCTCGTTTTGTAGGTCCCTTTATGATTACCGACAGAGTTGGAGCGGTAGCCTATAGACTGGCATTACCAGACACGATGCACAGGGTGCACAATGTTTTTCATGTTTCCATGTTACGGAAGTTCCTTAGAGATGAGGATACTTACCAGCACATTGAGGTAGGAGAGATTGAGTTGCAGCCAGATGCAACATATGTGGAGCAGCCTTACTGTATTCTTGACCGTAGGGATCATGTCCTTCGTTCTAAGACCATTCCGTTAGTACGAGTTCAGTGGAGCCACCATAATGAGGCGGAGTCCACTTGGGAAAGGGAGGATGAGATAAAAACAAAATATCCAGAGCTTTTTCTTTCAGGTATGAGCTGAATTCCGAGGACGGAATTCCTCTGTTAGGGGGGAAGAATGTAATACCCCGGAAAATTTAGGTGTCAATTTAATCTCTTTGCATTATTACTTTATTTTATTAATTCATGTGAAATGTTTTTTTTTGTTTTATATAGATTATCATTGTATGTGAGTTGTTGGTCTTTTATACATGCATATTGTCATTTATGTGAATTGGTATAAATTGTGTATTATTTTTATTTAAATGTTTTGGGTTGGGCTAGGGAGGAATTTGGGCTAGGATGAGTGGGCTAAGGTTATGTTTAAAATGATGGGCCTAGGGTTATAATAATATTGCTTTTGCTATATTTATTTTTATTATTAATTTGATTTTTATTAGTTTTAGGAAAAACAATAAATGAATAATTAAAAACAAAAAGGAAAAGAAAAGAAGAAGAATTAGGGTTTGCCGTTGTGTTACGCACAGAACAAAAAGAGAGAAAACGAAAGAGAGAAGAGAGTGACGATCGGGTGAACCAGTTAATTCGTCAGGAAAAAGGCAAGTTTAATTCTTCTCTTCCCCCTTGAATTCGTATGCATAGTCTAGGTTTGAGCATATATTTATATTAAAAATTTGTAATTAATTGCATGTTAATATTTTTCTGCTATTGATGAATTTCGTGAGATTAACTATGATGATTGTATGTATATTTAATTGATTTTGTTCATGTAAGGTTATATGCATATGTGTTCATGTATATGTATATTGTGTTAAGGAAGAAATCATTTATTTATGCAATTTGTATGAAATAATTGTTTAGTTGTGAACCTACTGTGTTGGAATTAAATTTGTAAACAACTCTAAATCCTTAGGAAAACAGATCGTGAATTTATTGGGTTTTAAATTTTTGAATTTTGCGAAGAACCCTAGAACTTGTGAATTGGGGGTTTTTGATTCGGGTTGTTTCGGATGGGGCTTTTTGCACCAATACGTAGACGGCGTCGAGAGGAGAAGAATGGCGCAAAAATGGAGGCGAACGGTGGCCGGAGGAGGCCGGACCGTCGCCGGGAAGTCGCCGGCAGCGCGCTGTGCGCGCTGCTGGGCGCGCTGGGGAAGAAGCCCCAGCGCAGGGGCTTCCCCACGCGCCTGGCCGGCGCGTGCCGGCGCGTGGGGCCGGCGCCGGCGCCGGCCGGCGCCGGGAAAAATATATTTGGGCCCCACTCGCGGGGGCCCACCCCTGGGTCCACTTTGGGCCCATTCCGATATATTTTGATATTTTTTTTGAATTTTTGAAATTTTTGGAAAAACTTGAAAATTTGAAAAATCATTTTTTAAAAATACTTTCATGGTTCCAAAAATTCTGAAAATTTTACTGTATGATATTGGAGATTAAATACACTTAATTTTAAATTTTCAACTCAAAACACTTTTCCCTTGTTGACCAATTAATTTTTAAAAGTACCCAAAAGCTGTCTTTTTCCTGTTTTGTAATTTTAGAAAATACTCTTACAACTCCAAAAATTCCCAAATTTTTACTGTAACTCTCTGGAGGTTAAATACACTTGGTTTTAAAGTTTCAACTCAAAATGATCTTTCCTTGTTGCTCAATTGAATTTTAAAGTGTCAAAAAGCTGGGTTTTTCCCTTTTTGTAATTTTAGAAAATACTTCTGAAATTCCAAAAAAAATTCCCTAAATTTTTCTGTAACTGTGTAGAGATTAAATGACCTTGGGTTTAAATTTTCACCTCGACTTGAGCTTCCCTTGATGTTCAATTAATTTTTAAAGTGCCTAAAAGTTGGTTTTTCACCTTCTTTGGTTTATTAAAAATATTTTTAAATTACAGAAAATTCCAGAATATTTTCTTAGTGTTCTTAGAAGTGAAATAGGCCCAGAAACCTAGGTAAAAGTATGTTTAGATCCCCTCAGAGATTTGAGTGCATTGGAGGTTGGTTTGAGTAATGGTTTCCTCTAATGGGAGTTAAGTTGTGTGGAGCACATCAATTGTGCTTATTATATATATAAATGCTCATGGGATACTTGATTTAGGTTCACTTGTGAATGATTTGTTATATGGGGATAATTGCATAGCTGATAGTTCAAATGGATAGTCTGTGCAAAATTAAAAGTCATAATACATCTTGTTTATTTATTATTTCATATTGGGAATGCATTTGTAATTTTATTTGGCATGTAAGGATTGCCCGGCGTGTCAGGATCGCCCATACCTAATAAGGTATCTATATTTTTATTTGGCATGTAAGGATTGCCCGGCGTGTCAGGATCGCCCATACCTAATAAGGTATCTATATTTTATTTGGCATGTAAGGATTGCCCGGCGTGTCAGGATCGCCCATCCCTATTAATGTATACATGCATCATAATCGACATATCATGATTGCATAGATTTCATAAAATACATACATGTGTATCTTGATTTGTGAACATAAAGAAGGGGATCATTTTTACATTGTAAGGGTTGTTGAGGAAATATATGAGATGAATTGTATCTTTAAAAGTATGAACTAAATAAGGAATAAACTGAGGGGTTGAACGTATATTTATCTATTGTGTCCCTCACATTGAGGGTATGTATATTAATTCTCTGATTGGGATGTAGTAGATAGAACTTGCTCGTGGGTTTAACCCACTTTGTTGATATTTCAGGTCCCAAGCAGTTTCCCCCGCGAGGATAGAGTACTAGGGTTGGGCTGTGACAGACATCTACTCTCACCAGCCTCAGGGTAGGAATCTACATTTTCTTCAGGAATAAAACTATGAACTCATTTAGAGGTTTTGGTTTTGGATTTTAATTTAAGTGTTGAACTTTTATTTCTTTCTGGTTAAGGGGTCCTTGGGTTACGGGACTTCCAAATTGTATTACCAGAATTGAATGATTTATTTATCAATTTATTTTAATTCAATGGGATTTCTGTTCAGCTTTTAGCAATTTTTCTATTTCTGTCCTTTGCATCTATGCTTGTTGCTATCAGTGGTTAATATTCCTCAGGTTTTGTGTATGAGACTGGCCACCTCATGCGCGAAATTTTCTGGGGGGTATTTCATTTGGTATCAGAGCATTCCAGGTTCAAGTGTCCTCGGGTTTTAAGGGTCTATCGTAGGGTATCTTCCGCTTTGTGTATTCTGATAAATAGGATTCTAAACATAGAGTTCATAGTATTTTAATCTATCCTCAACGGTATTGATGTTTATCTATTTCCTCTACAGATGCCACCCCGTAGAAGGAGGAATGTGAATGATATTCTAGGTCAGGGTAATGCTCAGGGTGGAGATGCAGAGATTCCTCCCGACTTGGTAACCATTATAGCGCAGGCTGTAGCTGCCGGAGTGGCGACTGCTCTTCAGAATCAGCAGCCACCTCAGCAGCCACAGCAGATGGCACAGGTTCCATTACCTGTGGAGCAGCCCAACACTTGGGAGAGGGTACGTGATTCCTTCACAAAAGGGAATCCGCCGGAGTTTTCAGGGTCTACGGAGGTCACCGAGGCGTATCAGTGGAGGAAAGATATTGAGCGTCATCTTCGTATGGTTACATGCACTGAGGTACAGAAACAGATGCTAGCTACATTTAAGCTAGTGGGAAATGCATTGCAGTGGTGGGAGTCGGTGACTACACCGGAACAGCGGACCATGTTCACTTATGCAGAGTTTCAGGTTCGCTTTGATGCTAAGTACTTCCCGTATGCAGTGAGGGCAGCTAAAAAGAGGGAATTTCTCGGGTTACAGCAGGGGGACAGAACTGTGGCAGCATATGAACAAGAATTTATTAACTTATCACTGTTTGCACCTGAGGAGGTGGACACCGAAGACAAGAAGCTGCGATGTTTTGTGAATGGGTTAATCTGGCCTATTCGACAGGTCCTTCTGGGATGTCCAGCTTACACCACATATGCCCAGGTAGTGGATGCTGCATTGCAACACTGCCAGTCGAGAAAAGATTTCAGGAAAGGACAGACAGATAAACGACCTGACAGAGAATTCACTGGTCAGACAGTGGAAAGAAGGAATGGAAATGGGGGTAGACACTTTGAGAGGGGCAGTCATTCGGGGCAACAACCATGGAAGCGACACAGACCCAACAGTGATGCTCAGAGAGGGGGAACCTCTACTCATAGGAGGCACAGTGGGGTACCACAGGCAGGTCGTGGTCAACAACATGGAAATCAGTTCAGGAGGTCTACCGGTGGGTTTAATGGAAACTGTTATAGTTGTGGTGAGCCGGGGCATTCAGCTAGGTATTGTCCTAACAACAATCAGAGACCACCTGGTCAGCAGAGGCAGGGACAGCAACCACCTTTACCAGTACCACAGATTCCACAGGTACAGGCACAGCATCGTCCAGCTCTACCTGCACCACCGCCACCTGCAGGGCAACCTGGACCACAGATGCATTACGGGAGAGTCTACAATGTGATGCCCTGTGATGTACGGGCTCCTCAAGCTATAGAGGGTATGTTTCCTATCAATGGTAGAGTGGGTCGTATTTTATTTGATACTGGTGCATCACATTCCTTTGTATCTAGAGCATTTGCTAGTTTATCCGGATTAGATATTCAGTTATGTACTTCTTCACTCACTATATCTACGCCATTGGGAGCTAGTACAGTTCTACGAGAACAGGGTAGTCAGGTCCCTATAGACATTGGCAGACTCAGATTCTTGGCAGATTTATTGGTTTTAGATATGCAATCATATGATGTTATACTCGGGATGGACTGGTTATCACACTACCATGCTCAGGTTAATTGCCACGATAAGGCAATTGTTTTTGCTATACCGGGTCAGGAAATGTACTTGATTGCTATGCCGCAATCAAAGGGAGGGTCTAGTACGCACTTGTTCTTTATCAGTGAAGAGTCTCCGGAAGGAACCACAGTGTCTTTAGATTCTATTCCTGTGGTGCGAGACTATCAGGATGTGTTTCAGGAGATTCCAGGGTTACCACCTAGTCGTGAGATAGATTTTGTGATAGACTTAGCTCCAGGTACCAGACCTATTGCTAGAGCTCCATATAGGATGGCTCCTGTGGAAATGAGGGAGTTGAGGGATCAGATTCAGCAACTGCTTAGTCAAAAATTTATTCGCAGGAGTACTTCACCGTGGGGAGCACCAGTGTTGTTTGTGAAGAAGAAGGATGGATCTCTTCGTCTTTGCATTGACTACAGAGAATTGAATAAGGTCACAATCCGCAACAAGTACCCGTTACCTAGGATTGATGATCTATTCGATCAGTTAAGAGGAGCCACCTATTTCTCGAAGATAGATTTGAGATCCGGGTATCATCAACTCCGAGTTAGGGAGCAGGATGTACCGAAGACAGCTTTCCTTACCAGATATGGGTCGTACGAGTTTCGGGTTATGCCTTTTGGGTTAACAAATGCCCCAGCTGTTTTTATGGACCTGATGAATAGAGTGTTCAGGGCTTACTTGGACCAGTTTGTTATTGTTTTTATTGATGACATTCTGGTTTACTCTAGGTCAGAGGAGGATCATGCCAGACACCTTGGTATCGTCTTGCAGACACTGAGAGATCATCAGTTGTATGCAAAATTTGAGAAATGTGAGTTCTGGCAAAGAGAGGTGAAGTTCTTGGGCCACGTAGTATCTGAGAAAGGGATAGCGGTTGATCCAAGTAAAGTGTCAGCGGTTCTGGAGTGGGGACAACCTACCTCACCTTCAGAGATTCGCAGCTTTCTTGGGTTGGCTGGTTATTATCGCCGGTTTATTCAGGGCTTCTCTAAGATTGCTGGCCCGCTTACCCATCTCACCAAGAAGGGTGTGCCTTTCATTTGGGATGACTTATGTCAGGCGGCGTTTGACGAGTTGAAGACCAGGTTGACTACTGCACCAGTTCTAGCCACTCCTCAGAGCGGCGTTGAGTACTTGGTGTATACTGACGCGTCACTACAGGGTTTGGGATGTGTACTGACGCAGGAGGAGAGACCGATATCATATGCGTCACGTAAGCTTAAACCTCATGAGCTTAATTACCCGACGCATGATCTGGAATTGGCAGCTGTGGTTTTTGCTTTGAGGATTTGGAGACATTACCTTTTGGGTGAGACCTTCAGATTATTTAGTGACCATAAGAGTCTGCAGTATCTATTTTCACAGAAGGAGCTGAATATGAGACAGCGTAGGTGGTTGGAATTTGTGAAAGACTATCATTTTTCCATCCAGTACCACCCAGGGAAAGCGAATGTAGTAGCTGATGCACTTAGTCGCCGACCCTATGTTAGTTTATCGGCTCTATTCGAAGCAGAGTGGAATGAGTTGAGCAGTGTTGATGCGTCAGCTGATGCCTTTGTAGCATGCGTGGTGGTTACACCTACGATCATACGAAGGGTAATCACAGAGCAGTTTACTGACCCACAGTGCGTAGAAAAGGTGACCGAGTTGAAATCTGGAGAGGTACCATTTTATACAGTGGGTAGAGATGGAGGATTGAGGTACAAGGGGCGATTGGTGGTTCCTCACA
Source organism: Cornus controversa (assembly GCA_026545225.1). Classification (NCBI taxonomy): domain Eukaryota; kingdom Viridiplantae; phylum Streptophyta; class Magnoliopsida; order Cornales; family Cornaceae; genus Cornus; species Cornus controversa. The sequence continues at coordinate 30,515,454 of CM048852.1, read as the reverse complement.
ATGAGGACTTGAGGAAGGCAGTGATGGGTGAGGCTCACAGTTCTCAGTTTTCGGTACACCCGGGAGGGGATAAAATGTACCAAGACATGAAACGACAGTTTTGGTGGGCAGGCATGAAGAAGGACATCGCTATATTTGTCTCTAAGTGTAGCACATGTCAAATGATCAAGATTGATCATCAAAGACCACCGGGTTCTTTGCAACCACTGCCTATACCAGAATGGAAATGGGAAAGCATCTCCATGGATTTCATTGTGGGACTTCCCACCTCACAGCGAAATCATGATTCTATTTGGGTGATAGTGGACAGATTAACGAAATCAGCACATTTCTTGCCAGTTCGCTCGAGTTACACCTCAGAGCAATACGCAAAGCTTTACATCGCAGAGATAGTGAAGCTTCACGGTGTGCCTTTGTCCATTATATCGGATAGAGATCCGAGTTTTGTTTCAGGGTTTTGGGAGAGCTTTCAGCTAGCGATGGGTACGGCTCTGCACCTCAGTACAGCTTATCACCCTCAGACCGATGGTCAGACTGAGAGGGTTAATCAGATTTTGGAGGATATGTTGCGAGCATGTATACTCGACTTCAAGGGCAATTGGGAGAGTTATTTGCCATTGGTTGAGTTTGCTTATAACAATAGTTACCAAAAGACTATTGGTATGGCACCATTTGAGGCTCTATACGGTCGACCATGTAGATCGCCAGTTTGCTGGTTGGAAGTTGGAGAGAACAGGTTTTTGGGCCCAGAGTTCATTAGGGACACCTCAGAAAAGGTTGCCCTTATTAGAGACCGTATGCGGACTGCACAGAGCAGACAGAAGAGTTATGCTGACCGAAGAACTCGTGCACTAGAGTTCAAAGTGGGGGATCAGGTCCTACTCAAGGTTTCTCCCATGAAGGGGGTTATGAGGTTTGGAAGGAAAGGGAAGCTGGCACCTCGTTTTGTAGGTCCCTTTATGATTACCGACAGAGTTGGAGCGGTAGCCTATAGACTGGCATTACCAGACACGATGCACAGGGTGCACAATGTTTTTCATGTTTCCATGTTACGGAAGTTCCTTAGAGATGAGGATACTTACCAGCACATTGAGGTAGGAGAGATTGAGTTGCAGCCAGATGCAACATATGTGGAGCAGCCTTACTGTATTCTTGACCGTAGGGATCATGTCCTTCGTTCTAAGACCATTCCGTTAGTACGAGTTCAGTGGAGCCACCATAATGAGGCGGAGTCCACTTGGGAAAGGGAGGATGAGATAAAAACAAAATATCCAGAGCTTTTTCTTTCAGGTATGAGCTGAATTCCGAGGACGGAATTCCTCTGTTAGGGGGGAAGAATGTAATACCCCGGAAAATTTAGGTGTCAATTTAATCTCTTTGCATTATTACTTTATTTTATTAATTCATGTGAAATGTTTTTTTTTGTTTTATATAGATTATCATTGTATGTGAGTTGTTGGTCTTTTATACATGCATATTGTCATTTATGTGAATTGGTATAAATTGTGTATTATTTTTATTTAAATGTTTTGGGTTGGGCTAGGGAGGAATTTGGGCTAGGATGAGTGGGCTAAGGTTATGTTTAAAATGATGGGCCTAGGGTTATAATAATATTGCTTTTGCTATATTTATTTTTATTATTAATTTGATTTTTATTAGTTTTAGGAAAAACAATAAATGAATAATTAAAAACAAAAAGGAAAAGAAAAGAAGAAGAATTAGGGTTTGCCGTTGTGTTACGCACAGAACAAAAAGAGAGAAAACGAAAGAGAGAAGAGAGTGACGATCGGGTGAACCAGTTAATTCGTCAGGAAAAAGGCAAGTTTAATTCTTCTCTTCCCCCTTGAATTCGTATGCATAGTCTAGGTTTGAGCATATATTTATATTAAAAATTTGTAATTAATTGCATGTTAATATTTTTCTGCTATTGATGAATTTCGTGAGATTAACTATGATGATTGTATGTATATTTAATTGATTTTGTTCATGTAAGGTTATATGCATATGTGTTCATGTATATGTATATTGTGTTAAGGAAGAAATCATTTATTTATGCAATTTGTATGAAATAATTGTTTAGTTGTGAACCTACTGTGTTGGAATTAAATTTGTAAACAACTCTAAATCCTTAGGAAAACAGATCGTGAATTTATTGGGTTTTAAATTTTTGAATTTTGCGAAGAACCCTAGAACTTGTGAATTGGGGGTTTTTGATTCGGGTTGTTTCGGATGGGGCTTTTTGCACCAATACGTAGACGGCGTCGAGAGGAGAAGAATGGCGCAAAAATGGAGGCGAACGGTGGCCGGAGGAGGCCGGACCGTCGCCGGGAAGTCGCCGGCAGCGCGCTGTGCGCGCTGCTGGGCGCGCTGGGGAAGAAGCCCCAGCGCAGGGGCTTCCCCACGCGCCTGGCCGGCGCGTGCCGGCGCGTGGGGCCGGCGCCGGCGCCGGCCGGCGCCGGGAAAAATATATTTGGGCCCCACTCGCGGGGGCCCACCCCTGGGTCCACTTTGGGCCCATTCCGATATATTTTGATATTTTTTTTGAATTTTTGAAATTTTTGGAAAAACTTGAAAATTTGAAAAATCATTTTTTAAAAATACTTTCATGGTTCCAAAAATTCTGAAAATTTTACTGTATGATATTGGAGATTAAATACACTTAATTTTAAATTTTCAACTCAAAACACTTTTCCCTTGTTGACCAATTAATTTTTAAAAGTACCCAAAAGCTGTCTTTTTCCTGTTTTGTAATTTTAGAAAATACTCTTACAACTCCAAAAATTCCCAAATTTTTACTGTAACTCTCTGGAGGTTAAATACACTTGGGTTTAAAGTTTCAACTCAAAATGATCTTTCCTTGTTGCTCAATTGAATTTTAAAGTGTCAAAAAGCTGGGTTTTTCCCTTTTTGTAATTTTAGAAAATACTTCTGAAATTCCAAAAAAAATTCCCTAAATTTTTCTGTAACTGTGTAGAGATTAAATGACCTTGGGTTTAAATTTTCACCTCGACTTGAGCTTCCCTTGATGTTCAATTAATTTTTAAAGTGCCTAAAAGTTGGTTTTTCACCTTCTTTGGTTTATTAAAAATATTTTTAAATTACAGAAAATTCCAGAATATTTTCTTAGTGTTCTTAGAAGTGAAATAGGCCCAGAAACCTAGGTAAAAGTATGTTTAGATCCCCTCAGAGATTTGAGTGCATTGGAGGTTGGTTTGAGTAATGGTTTCCTCTAATGGGAGTTAAGTTGTGTGGAGCACATCAATTGTGCTTATTATATATATAAATGCTCATGGGATACTTGATTTAGGTTCACTTGTGAATGATTTGTTATATGGGGATAATTGCATAGCTGATAGTTCAAATGGATAGTCTGTGCAAAATTAAAAGTCATAATACATCTTGTTTATTTATTATTTCATATTGGGAATGCATTTGTAATTTTATTTGGCATGTAAGGATTGCCCGGCGTGTCAGGATCGCCCATACCTAATAAGGTATCTATATTTTTATTTGGCATGTAAGGATTGCCCGGCGTGTCAGGATCGCCCATACCTAATAAGGTATCTATATTTTATTTGGCATGTAAGGATTGCCCGGCGTGTCAGGATCGCCCATCCCTATTAATGTATACATGCATCATAATCGACATATCATGATTGCATAGATTTCATAAAATACATACATGTGTATCTTGATTTGTGAACATAAAGAAGGGGATCATTTTTACATTGTAAGGGTTGTTGAGGAAATATATGAGATGAATTGTATCTTTAAAAGTATGAACTAAATAAGGAATAAACTGAGGGGTTGAACGTATATTTATCTATTGTGTCCCTCACATTGAGGGTATGTATATTAATTCTCTGATTGGGATGTAGTAGATAGAACTTGCTCGTGGGTTTAACCCACTTTGTTGATATTTCAGGTCCCAAGCAGTTTCCCCCGCGAGGATAGAGTACTAGGGTTGGGCTGTGACAGACATCTACTCTCACCAGCCTCAGGGTAGGAATCTACATTTTCTTCAGGAATAAAACTATGAACTCATTTAGAGGTTTTGGTTTTGGATTTTAATTTAAGTGTTGAACTTTTATTTCTTTCTGGTTAAGGGGTCCTTGGGTTACGGGACTTCCAAATTGTATTACCAGAATTGAATGATTTATTTATCAATTTATTTTAATTCAATGGGATTTCTGTTCAGCTTTTAGCAATTTTTCTATTTCTGTCCTTTGCATCTATGCTTGTTTCTATCAGTGGTTAATATTCCTCAGGTTTTGTGTATGAGACTGGCCACCTCATGCGCGAAATTTTCTGGGGGGTATTTCAGTTCAGTTCTAGTGAGACCTTTAGGATCAAATTGGTTTGTGATTAGTCGGTAACATTTTGTAATACAGACTTGTATCACATTAAACCAAGGTTATACATACACTTTTTTTCAAACCTCAACTCTCGTTTACATACCAGGAGTTGTAGCATTGTGTTTCTTCTTCACCTTCTAAAGTAGAATCTTTGTAGGAACAATATGAGTGGGTGAGTTTATTGTTATGATTAAAAATAAAATAAAAAACTCTCATTTACGTAAATATATTAATAAAAATACATTGTAATTCTTGTTAGCATATAATATTATTGCTAATGTTACTAATTTTAGAAATTAGAAATGACTCGTGAGTGAATAATAGAGAAAAACTTATCTATCACATTAATTGGGTTGTATAAGACTTTTTTTTTAGGTTGAATATAATTAATTTTATACTATGGTTTTAGCTTGGTAAGTTTAATTCAAAAACTTAAACCGGTCCAAACAGGGACGGACCCAACCCCCACTGAATTTGTTTTTTTAAGCATTATATTCTTATGTTTTTGTAACTTGCCCCCCTAAAATTATCAAAAAAATTCCACTAGGCCCCCCCCTACGTTTTTTTTTTTATAAATCTCTCTCCCCCATCTTTCTCTGTTTACTCATTTTTAATCTTTCTCTCTCACTCTCTTTTCCCCATTCTCTCTCTTTGTCCCCTCTCTGTGTGTCCCATCTATGTATCCCTCTCTGTTCTCTCTATTTCCCCCCTCTTTGTCCTCTCTCTCTCTATCAGCTCTCTCTCTCTCTCTCTCTCTCTCTCTCTCTATATATATATATATATATACACTATCTCTCTATATCTATAAAAATAATTTTAAAATAATAAATTCATTTAATTTTTTAGTAAATAAATTTAAAAAATAATTAAGTAAATTTTTTTTTTGAAAATTCTTAATAAATAAAATAAATTTTATCAATGAAATATGATAAATTTACTTAATAGAATTATTACGATGGTTTGAATTTATTTATTTATTTTTTTTGGTTAAAGGTCGCCCCCCCTCACCAAAATTCCTGGGTCCGTCACTGGGTCCAAACTCTTCTTGTACAATTCAATTTGATTAAAATTGAGCATTTGTTTTCGGTAAGACATGTTGTCATGAAGAATGGAGTCCAGGACCGCAAAAAGGTAGAAGACATAAGGCTGGATTCCACTCCAAGCCACGCCAATAGCCAATGTGATCATGTCCAATCTCATGGTCGCAACAAGGAACTCAGCATCAACTCTCACACCCTTGGCCATCATGGTCGGGCGTGAGCTAACCACCGTTGTTCCGATAACAAATAAAGCCTGGAGCGAAAAGACTAAGGAAAAAAGTTATCTAAGTGCACAATCGAATAAGCGTCCCATGTCTGTCACATCTAGCATGCGTAAAGCTAGCAAGTCATATTGATGAAGTCGCATCACATGCGACGGTAGCTTTCTCATGTCAACTTCTTAACGATTGTCCACGTGGCATAAATCCAATTGTGGATCTCATTTCTCCATCACTATAAATAAAACTCATTTTATTACGAGGAAGGGATCCTGCACTAACACACTTGCTTTTCAAATATGGTACAGTGTAATCTTAAGCTTGCATTTCATTACACTTATATATTTTCATAGTGTAACTTGTAACTTTAGGCTTACTTTACATGTTCTTACTTGTTTTTTTAGTGTAGCTTACAACTCTAGGCATAAGCTTCATTTCAAGCTTGTAGCTTGTAATCAATGGTTCAGCTACTGAGCCATTTAGCTATAACTAGATCTCATCTTTTGTACTGATCAAGGACTTGTTGCAGATGCTCATTGTAATATTCAAAGTTAATGAAGAGAATGTTGCATCTTTTTGTTGGGTTTGTGGCTCAAATTCAGTTGTGCCAGTTTCCTTTTCTATTTTGGAAGCCTGAAGGCTTGTGAAGCAAGGCTAAATACTTGAGAAGAAAGTTATATACATCTATTTTAGAGTTTTGATTAATTTGGTAACTTCTTGTTAGACAAGGTATGAGAATCTTTGTTTAACAAGAAATAGGTTTGGAGACTCTATAAATAGAGGCATGATTAAAGGAAAAGAGAGAGAGAGAGGAAATATGTAATGAGTTGGTGAGTATTGTGAGGAGAGGGTATATGTAATTCTGGGGAGAAGATGCCAAGAGAGAGTGAAAGAGTGTGTGGTAAGCATTCTTTTCACGAGTTGTATATTCTCTTCTCATTATAATGAAATCTCTCTCTCCATGGACGTAGTCCTAGAGTTGGGTGAACCATGTGAAGTATTACATTGTGTGTAAATGTGTTTGATTATTATCTCCCTATATGCTTGTGTGATTGTAGATGTGATGATATGCTTCCGATGTGTCAATCAAAAAGGTAATTAAATTCCCAACACTATTTTCAAGGTATATTATTTTGTGCTTGTTTTCATTCGTGGTTCTATGCTCAAACTCCCATCAAACTCACTTTAGGTTTAACAGAGTTCTTTAGTTAGGATCGAAGTGATATGCAAACTATTGAGACCCACAATCGTCCATCAAATAAGCAGCACACACATGCGATTAATCACAACTATAACACCAAGAATATTTTCTTAGCACTCATAGGCCACAAACTTGGATCTAACAATCCTGGCACACGTGAGCATTAAAAAATTACAAGTGTACCTTTGAGGGCACTATTGGAGCCAAACAATTTGGTTTAAATGATTTTATCAGTTTTATTAGGAACTGTTAGGATCATTGTAGTTCTAGTTTATGTAATGACCTTTGTGGGCGAGTGTGATGTGGGTGGGTACAAGAAGAGACATTGAGCTGAGCTACTACACTGGCAGGTTACAAGGTGCTCAATCCCATATTGTCTAGGTGTGGAGAAGGGGATGTGCTTATATGTAGTATGTTCTCACCTAATCGTATGAAGCCCTTTGGGGTAAAAACCCAAGAACAAAACCATGCGGGCTTGGGTCCAAAGCGGACAATATCATACCATTAAGTGGAGCGAGGTATTACAGTTGGTATCAGAGCTTGAACCTAGCTGGAAGTGTGCTGACGAGGACGTCGGGCCTTGTAGGGGGGTGGATTGTGGTAACCCTTGTGGGTGGATGTGATGTGGACGGGTGCAAGAAGAGACACTAAGCTGAGCTACCACACTGGCATGCTACAGGGTGCTTAATCCCACATTGTCTGGGTGTGGAGAAGGGGATATGCTTATATGTAGTGTGTTCTCTCCAAATGGTATGAGGCTTTTTGGGGTAAAAATTCAAGAACAAAATCGTGCGGGCTTGGGCCCAAAATGAACAATATCATACCATCAGGTGAAGTGGGGTATTACAATTTACCCATAAATGAGCCTTATGGACCCTATTAGTTATCACGCTAATATCTTCTTCTTATGAAAATTAAGTAGAGAATAAATAAATGCTCGAAAGCCCTCACTAATGTTAATTAATATACATATAGACAGGGGCGGAATGGCCCCTGGGGGGGAGGGGTTTATTTTTCTGGCAAGTGCTTTTGTAGGTGTTCTAGGATATATTTTTTCCAAGAACTATTTAGCTTTTTTTTTTAACTCAATTATGTTCTTTTTTATTCTACAGTCGAACAGATAAAGTTCCTGAAGGAGAAAGTTTGGAATATTTGTCCTTCTGTGGGGAAGTGCTTGTCTCGTCGCAAGCTTCAAGTTATTGCTTGTGACGCTTCTATTGCATCTTTTTCTTTGTATCCTGTTTTAGATCCTGAGATAGAGATGCCAGAGCCTAAGACGAGGAGGGGATCTTCCATTTTTGGCCTTGCTAAGGCCAAAAATGCTAAAGAGCGATCCAAGGCTCAACATGATAAGAGTAAATTTGTTGCCCCCTCTTCCCCTCAGAAAAGAGCTTTCTCTCGTGTTACTCTGCACCCAAGTGCCAGAAGCTGATGGCAGATGCCATAAAGGGTCAGAGCTCATTCTCTTCTACTCTGCCTTTATCTGGTTCTGCCAGTGGCGCAATTGCCGTTCATTGGCTCTTCTGAACAGTGGATTCTAGACTTAAAGAAGTCTGATGGTTCTTTTTACGGTGGGAGACTATGCTGCCCTTGACCGTGAAGTGATAGGGGCTCTTGCTCGTGAGATCTGAGTTCCCAAGGATGAGCTCCGCCAACAAGGAACTAATAGGGATGAGCTCCTTGCTAATGCGCCTCTTCATATCATGGAGGTTTGCCTCATCTTATCCTCTGTTTATTTCCTTACTTATCATTTTTGATGTCTCTTGTTCTAATTCTGTTTATTTTTTGTGGTGTAGAGTGCATATATGACCATCTCCCTTTGCAAGGCTCTGGAGATCGAACGTCTGAATAGACGCAAGGCTGAAACCTTGAGGGCAAGGTAAAAATGCTGACCAAGTTTCTTGTTGAAAAGCAAAAGGCTCTTGGTTACTTTGAGCAGAAGGCCCTGAAATTTGAGGAGAGGGGTTATTGAGCTTAAGCAAAGTGGGAAGCCTGAAGCCGAACGGGATTATAAAGACCCTGATGATTTTGATGCTGATCAGGCCATTGATTCGTTCGGTGAATATAGCATTTCGTGCCTGGCGAAACCAAACGTAAGTTCGCAGACTTCCTTAAGAGTTCATGCTCGGTTTCTCCCCCTCTTATCTCGGTTGTTTATCCTGATCAGGTCATGCCAGAAGTGTCAACCTCTGCTAGGAAGGGTACTCTAATCGTTGATTCTTTCAATCAGGACTTCATCAAGGAGGATGGGGTGGCTCCTCAAAGCTGACCTTTTGTAGCTTTGTTCTTTTTCTATTTTTTTACAATTCTCATAAAGAGTCTTTTTTTTTTCTTTTTGAGGGATAACTTGTACCCTCCTTTTTGTAATGAAAATTTTGATAAATGCATATATTTTGATGCTCTAAATTCTCCAAATTCATCTTCAAATTCAAGTTGATACTTCTATTTTTTGGTAGCTGTTTGCATTGATAACTATCTTGGCAAGCTGGGCTTTAACCTTTTTTCTCAATTGGAAACTTCCTTCCAGCTTTAGTGATGTTGATGATCAACGCTTGGCATTTGATGTCATTTTTCTTCTTTACTAGATAATTCAGCAGGGGAATAACTCAAGTGATCGGCTTGTGATAATGGCTGCATTTTTTATAAATTGACTTGATTAGGTTAGGCCCTTCTTCCTCATGAGTGATCAGTCATTTTAAGACCTTAGCTTGGTTTGGGCCTATGGCCTCTTTTATTTAATAAGCGATCGGTCATTGAGACCTTAGCTTCAATAAGCGATCAGTCATTTAAGACCTTAGCTTTAATAAACAATCGGTCGTTTAAGACTATAGCTTAGTTTGGGCCTATGACCTCTTTCATTTAATAAAAGATTAGTCGTTCAAACCTTAACTTCAATAAACGATCGGTCGTTTAAAACCTTAGCTTGGTTTGGACCTATGACCTCTTTTATTAATAAGCGATCGATCATTCAGACCTTAACTTCAATAAGTGATCGGTCAATTAAGACTTTAGTTTAGTTTGAGCCTATGGTCTCTTTTATTTAATAAGTGATCAGTCATTCAGACCTTAGCTTCAATAAGCAATCGATCGTTTAAGACTTTAGCTTAGTTTAGGCATATGGTCTCTTTTATTAATAAGCGATCGGTCGTTCAAACCTTAACTTCAATAAGCGATCAGTTGTTTAAGACCTTAGCTTAGTTTGGGCCTATGACCTCTTTTGCTCAATAAGTGATTAGTCGTTCAGACCTTTGCTTCAATAAGCAATCAGTAGTTTAAAACATTAGCTTCAATAAGCAATCGATCATTTGGACCTTAGTTTCAATAAGCGATCGGTCGTTTAGACCTTAGCTTGGTTTGGGCCTATGACCCTTTTTTTATGTTTTATTCAAGAAAGTTGGCCATTATTATTGGTGTAAAAGCAGACGAGGGCATGTTACGGCGCATTTTCTTTGCATCGTACCATGTCCCCGCTGTGTCCTTAAAGGCACTAGTTTTCTCTATATGCGCCGAAAAGTAAGGATTTTTATCCGATGTGGGACCACTCCCATTTACAAGTATTTTTCTTTCTAATAACCAACTATAAAATGGCTCTCATTGTTTTTTAGGTCGATTCTAAAGAAAGTGTATTCCTTTCTTCAGACAAAATAAGGCTGTATTGTCAGAATTCAAACTCTACATTTTGACGTGCTTGAGTTTTAAACACATAACTTCCCCAAAAAAATTTTCAGGGGTGGAAATTTTACCCTATCTTTTTAGATAGTTGCTTTGGGTAACTAAATACCTTTGTAGGCAAGGTAAAATGAGGGTAAGGCATTGCCACTATGCATTCATTTTTACATAGCGACAATGCCTTGCCACAGCTGTAGAGTTTCAACCCTACCCTTTATTTGTCACGAAGCTTGACGATTTTTTTTTGATGTGGGACTAAGTCGTTTCTCTTTTTGACACTGAAGTACTTTCTTTAAAAGATGCACTTTTTGTTGTAAGATTTTTCTATTATCTTGAATGTCAAAAGATACACTGCCAAAAAGGAATAATCTTATTTTAACATGCTGATATTTAAACACAATACTTTTTTAAATGAGTGACATTATAGGGCTTATGAATTGCTTCTGCATCGCTAACTATGCGAAGCTTGTATACGCCATTTCCAATCACTTCAGTGACTTCATAAGGGCCTTCCCATTTTGCTGCGAATTTTTCAGCATTTCATTCCTTTGTATTATCAGTGACTCTTCGTAGCACCTAGTCCCTAAGGCTGAATGCTCGATGTTTCACCTTCTTATCATAAATATTCTTGATCATTTTCTGATATGACGTAAGTCTTATCTGAACTGCCTCCTCTTTTATTCTAGGAGGTCCACATTTTGTTCGAGCAGTTAATTATTCTGCCCCCTTTCTAATACCTCTGTTCGAATGGTTGGGGTAGACAGCTCGGTTGGTATCACTACTTCGGATCCATAGGCTAGGCAGAATGAACTCTCACTGGTTGACGCCTAGACGTCATTTGGTAGACCCAAAGAGCTTTAGGTAGTTCCTTCAGCCACCAGCCCTTATGGGCTTCCAGCTTCTTTTGGATACATTCAACGATGGTCTAGTTAGTTATTTCTGCTTGGCTATTTTCCTGTGGATATGACCTAAATGAAAACTTTTGGTTGATCCCATACTTTATGAAAAAAAAATTTATCGGTTGGTTGTCAAAATTTGTGGCATTGTCTATGATAATGGATTCTGGCAATCCGAACCAATAAATGATGTTACTCTAGATGAATCTTTTAACTTGGACATGAGTGATTGTTGCGTAAGCTTCAACTTCAACCCATTTTGTGAAGTAATCTGTGGCCAGCAAAACATAATTTTTGATGTTCACAGAGTGGCCCAACTGAGTCCCTTCCCCACTTCACGAAGGGCCATAACTGGCCATGGTGGTCAAATCCTTTGGAGGTTGGTGAGGTATTCTTGAGTGTCGCTGGCATTTATCACACTTCTTGTATACTTCTCGGAGTCTCGGGTTATGTAAGGCTAGAAGTACCCATGGGTAATGGCCTTGTGAGCCAGTGATCACCCACCTGAATGATAGTTACACACGCCTTCATTAATTCTAGATAGTATTTCCCTTACTTCTGTAGGTACCACGCATCTCAAGTATGGTCCTAAAAATGACCTTCTATACAGGTGTTCGCCGATTATAGAGTACCTGGAGGAATTCATTCTAATTTTTCTTGCTTCTTCTTTTGAATTAGGCAATACTCTGTCAACCAGATAAATTTTGATAGGATCCATCCAACTAGGTTAGTTTCATATGACCAGTACCTCTTTATGGACATGGATGCTAAGGTTTTGTAGAAAGTCGATTGGCGCTATTCTGATCAGGTCCAACTGAGTTGCCGAGGCTGAACATGCTAGCTTATTGGCTTCGAGGTTAAGATCTCATAAAATTTGAGAAACCTTGACTTGGTCAAACTCTTTAAGCTCTTTCTCCACCAAGTCTTTGTATACTTTAATGAGATCATGTTTTGAAAAATAGTCCCCACTAACTTGTTTCACGATTAGTTGAGAATCACTAAAAACTTGCAAGTTTTTCACCTAAAGTGTTTGTGCCAATCTTAGTCCTACTAACAGGACCTCATACTCGCCTTCATTGTTAGATGCTGGAAACTCTAGATGGACTGCTTGGTGTAGAGCAGTTCCGTCAGGAGTTTGAATTTCCACACCAATACCCGATCCTGCCTGTGTTAACGATCCATCGACAAAGAGTTTCCATTCAGGTTAAATTGAAACCTCTAATTCTTCATCGCCTTCAGGCTCGTATTCTAGCAAGAAATCTGCAACTGCATGTCTTTTTATAGAGGTTCAAGATTCATAAGCTATATGGTAGACTCTCAGTTCAATTGCCCATTTGGTGACTCTCCCCGACTGATCAGGCTTGTGATGGATCGCTCTGATCAGGAATTTGATTTGAAGAATGATTGGGTGAGCCTCAAAGTAGTGTTTAAGCTCTCTCTTTGCTTGGACCAGGGCCAGCACAACCTTTTCCATCTTTGAGTACCTCTGTTTTGCCTCAGTCATGGTCTCACTTGAGTAAAACACTAGGTACTATCTCTTGCCAAGTTCTTTGATCAGAACTGCACTAGTGGTTGTTCGAGATATTGCAAGGTATAAATACAAAGGTTCCCTAGCCTTAGGCACTGAAAATGTTGGCAACTGGATCATGTACTGCTTGAGCTTTGCCAGGGCTTCGCTCTATTCAACCCCCCTCCCCCACACCTCATTTCCCTTTTCTTTGATAGCATCGAAGAAGGGCTTACACTTGTCAGATAGCAGAGAGATGAATCTACTTAGAGCGGCGATGCGCCCTGTCAAGATCTGAACATCCCTGTGAGTTTTTGGCTCTTCGTTCTGAAGAAGGGCCTTCACTTGAACTGGACTTGCCTCTATCCCTGTTCGGTTTACGATATGCCACAGAAACTATCCTGAAAAGACCCCGAAGGAGCACTTCAACGGGTTCAGTCTCATATTGTGGTTTTGTAGGGTGTCAAATACCTCTTGTAGATGTTGTTTCAGATGGTCTTCCTTATTTAGACTTTTCACCACCATGTCATTATGTATACTTCAACCATTTGGCTTATCAAGTTTTTGAAGACTTTGTTGATTAGTCACTGGTAGGTTGATCTAGTTTTCTTCAGTTTGAATGACATTACTTTGTAACAATAGATTCCCCTCTCAGTGATGAACGATATTTTCTCCTGATCGTCTGGGTTCATCGGGATCTGATTATAACCAGAGTATGCATTAAGGAATGTCAACCATTCATACCCAGTCGTGGCATCAACCATTTGATCGATCTTGGGTAGAAGGAAACTATCTTTAAGGCAAGCCTTATTCAGATTGGTGAAATCTATGCAGATCTGCCACTTGCTGTTCTTTTTCTGAATTACTACCACATTTGAAAGCTAATTCGGGAACTGGACTTCCTTAATGAAGCCTGATTGTAAAAGGCGATCTATCTCTACTATGATGATTTGATTCTTTTCTAGAGCAAATCGCCTTTACTTTTGCTTTACAAGTGGGTAGCTTGGATTGACGTTGAGTGCATAACATAATACTGATGGATCTATGCTAGGCATGTCAGTGTGATTCCAGGCAAAAACATCGAGATTCTTTTTTAGCAATTGTATTAACTACGTTCTGTCAGTTTGGCATAAGAGGTCCCCAGATTTGTGGGATCCTTGCCAAGAATGATCTCTACCTCTTCGAGCAGCTCCTCAATCGGCTTCTCTTTTTCTTGCTCTTGGGGAATGCCCTTTGGTAGAGAGTTCTGTAATTGCTATTTGGTCTGCTCTTCCTGTACCACCTTTCCTTTTAGTGTAAGATCTTAACATTTCTTGGCTGTCACTTGATCTCCCAAGATGTCAATAGTATCTTTTCCATTCGGCGCTACACACCTCATTAATTAGTGGAGCATAGAAGGGACTCCTTGCATACTGTGTATCCAACCTCTTCCCATTTTTATGTTGTATGAAGAGTTAAAATCGACAATGATGAAGGCCTCAGTCAGAGTTCTTGTTGTTATTGTTACTGGGAGCTCCACCACCCTTACTGGAGTTACTTGCTTGCCATCTAAGCCTGCCAGTGGCTCGACAATAGGCCTGATGCGTTCTAGTTCTAGTCCCATTTGTTGGAAGGTCGACAACGTCAGAACGTTGGTGCTACTCCCAGCATCCACCAATACCCTATTTACTTAACAGTTAGAGATAATGAGGTTGATCACGAGCGGATCCTCATGTGGCATCTGGATTCTGCTTATATCCTCATCTGTGAATGTGATCAGCACGCTGGCTAAACGATTATGTACTTAGTGAATTTCTCCGATCCTCTGGAATTTTTTGGCATTCTTGAGGTATGACCGCCTTTTAGACTCGCTCTCTTGATCTGAGGTTGGTCGACTATGAACAACATTGATAATATGAATGGGAGCAGGGTTCGGCTATTTATTTGCCTTTTGCTGGGATTGGTTGAAGGGTTTGGCTTGTTCTTCTCAAACAACGTATTCTGACAAACCTCCCTTAGCGATCAAAGCCTCCACCAACTGGCTTAGGCTCCTGCACTTATTGGTGGTATAGCCGAAGTCACTATAGAGGGAACAATGCTTGTTCTTGTCCCTCTGTTCTGGGGGTTGTCTAATAGCCGGAGGTGTGCGAAAGATTCCTTTACTTTTATTTTCATAGTAAAGCCTGGCCAGAGACACCTTTAGATGGGTGATCTTCTCCTCAACTTTCTGGTTTTTTGTGATCTCTGGTGCATATGAGGGAATAAGCCAAGGTGGTTTTGCCTTAGCAACTTGGGTCTTTTTTTGCTATGCTACAGTGATCAAAGTTGATCACTCTCTTTTAGCTGCCTCATCCTCCTTTATCTTTAGATATTTCTGAGCTCGAAAGTTCAGGTTGCCCATATTTTTTAGGGCCCTTTTCACTAGGGACCCGTGGAAGCCCTCTTCTGAAGAGACTACTATCTTGAAAGCTTCCACTTCTACGGTCTAATCGCACTGATCTATCATGGACGTCTCCAAGTTAAAGTGAGTTAGGAAATATTTTAATGTTTCCCCTTTGGCTTGCCTCATGGTAAATAACAAGGAGATTGTCCTTTTTTGCTCATAGTTTCCACTACTGGGTTACGAATATCTCGCATAGCCTGTTGAAGTTCGATATTGGATGAGGTAGTTGTTGTTTGAACTAGAGTAATGCTGGTCCAGCCAGATTGGATGGAAAGATTTAGCACATGAGTGCATTATTTTCGGCTTTCAGTGACATCTTTTGTTGATACTGGTAGATGTGCTCCATTGAATCTGTCTTTCCATCGAAGGTAGCGAATGCTGGTATGCTGAACCTCCTCGGCCTTCCAGTTATGATTATATTCTCTGTGAACGAGACTCGGTCAACTTGGTGGTAACGAATGCTCGGTTGGCTAGATAGCAAGACTGATCTCCCTTTAGTTCATCGATCTCCCATTTCATCTGGACTCTCCACTCCGGATAAAACTGCGCGGGATTGGTCTGATCTTCATTAGGTTGGCCAAAGGAAGGGTGTTTGCCGGTAGGCTAGTTATGATGGGAGGCACTAAAGGACTGGTTGTTTGATCCGGCCCCTTCATTATGCTATCATCCAGGGTCTCTCACGCTTTCGGCGCGCTCGACCTTTGCTTAGGATTAACGATCTGCTGACGTAGTGCCTTGTTTTGCTGAGTCAATTGCTGAATGCTGGGTTGCGCTAGGGGATCCTGGACGTTTGGCTATATAGGCAGTACTCCCCTCTAATTTCGAAGGGGCCTGCCCAGGTCCACCACATCGAAAATATTTCTCTTTGTGTCCACTATGATTGCAAGTTCTTTCAAGTTCTGGAAAATGATTAAATGTTTTCTATAGACAGTGCCAAAGTATAGGTACAAAAAATTACTTTAGCTAATTCTTGCTAAATAACTCAATGCACACACCCAATAATACTAAGAGCACAATATTCTTTAGAGAAAAATTTTTAAAGGAGGATTCGATGATCCCCTTCATTCATATTTCCTTAGATATTTATACAAATTCCCTTATTTACGCTATCTTTTTTTCAAAGGATTTGAATTCCTTTTAGAGTTTGGACTTTACGTCCGAGTTGGGTCGTTTTGACCTTTTTGATGGGGTGACTAAGCCCGTTACTTTTCTTGAGCCAATCCACTGGAACTTTTGCTGATACTTGGGCTCAAATTGACTTGGGTTTGGTCCGTTTGTGTACCAGTTCGACCCATTGAACTGAGTGAGAATTTTACCCCTACAAAAAGTTATTAAAATTTTAAACTTTTCAGTGTGATATAGGCCATAAATCATACATATATAGGGTTATTTTGATAAATTAATTTGAACGAATAAAATGGTCATGCAAAAGGGGTTTTTTTTATTTTTATTTATGCAAAAAAGAGGTTATTTGCAACTAAGAGGTTTTGAGATTTTAAAAGTTGGCATATTCCAATTTCAAATCCTATAAAAAGAGGTTTTGCAACTAATTTAATTTCGGTTTGGAATGTCTTTTTCTTTTTGGCAACTAAGAGGTTTGCAAAAAAGTGGAATATGCCTATTTTTATAGGATTTGAGATTTACATTCATACAGAAATTAAATAGAATCAAACAATTATATAATCAAAACTAAAAAAGATAAATTTTATGATTTTTATTAAAATATATTTAACAGATAATTTTATAATTTCCTTTGTTAAAATAGTTAAGCGGATGGGTAGTCAAAATCAGAATCTAAATAATATGCAATTATAATATAAATGGGAAAATGATTGCTAAAATTTCGTGACAACACTTGATTTTGACAAAAGTCTTGCTAATTTGACCATAGCAACTACCAAGCTAAATAAATAAATAAAAATAAAAGGTCGATTGGATAACTGTACGAACCGTATAAAAACCTAAAAGAAATACTAAAGAAGAAAAACCATATACCGAAAGTCAAAATTGGCGATGTTGATCTTCAAGAGCTTCTGAAACTAAAAGCACATCACTTTTCGCCAATTCCAGTTTCTGGGTCCTTTATAGATTGAAGGGTTCACTGGGTTTGCTGTGTTTGATGAGCTCAAATTTGTGGCTGTACTGATTAGTGGGTGCTAGTACGAGTACACAACAGTAGTGGAAGCTTTGTTGGTTCAGAAGATGCTAAGCCAGCGGTGGCTGTGATGCCGAACTTCTCTCTTTTGCTGTAAGTTTTGTAGATTTCTTCCTCCACCACCTCTATTTCATTTGTTATATACATATATATATATAGATACACACACACACACATATATATATATGTGTGTGTGTGTGTGTGTGTGTGCGTGCGTGTATCTACTGTGGGGTTTTCCTTTCTTATGCAGAATTTACCCTATATGCTTTGTTCTCTTTCGTTTAGATGCTCAAATGGATTAGAACAACTGGGTTTTGTTTCATTTCTGATGTTTGTTTTGGAACTTAATACACCGAAATATTATCTCGTAATAGTATAAAAACGCTCTAATCTTTTGCAAACTAATAGTCCATTTTGATGTGTATTATATATGGGTGGAAACGGGTGAAATTTGGGAGTGATAAGGGTCTAAAAGGTGGTTAGATTTTGAAGGAAGTTAGGAGTTCTGATGGGTTGGGGTTGTGCAAGGGAGTGAGGAAGGCGTGGGAGGAGTTCATGTTGAATACATCAGTTTCTTTGAAGGAAATGGTCTGAGGGTGAGTTCTTGCATGGGATATTATATTTGTTGGATGGGTGTGTGTTTTTTTTTTTTGGGGGGGGGGGAGGGGGAGGTGTGGGCTGATGTTGTGGGATTGGCATTAAAAGGGTTTTTCTCATGGTGATAAGTTCAGGGTGAGGTGGTTTTATAGGGTTTTGTGTCGTGAGAGTGCTCTAGGTTCCTAGCAAATAAAAACCTTCAAAAGTATTGTATGCTTTTCAAAATTGGAGATATTTAACATTGACAATTCAGGATAAAGGGCTAAAATTTTCCCAGACTAGAGTTGCTTGTGAAAAAAAAGTAAATGAGACTGCTAACCACCGCATGTTGTGTTGCCTTGTTGCTAGATACTCATGATGCCTTATATTCTCCTTATTTGGTGTGTGCTGTGTCATGCCTAGATTGGTTTGCTTTGATTGAAAGTTGGCGGGGGATTTGTTTTAGTGAAAGAGCTACTTAGGTTTGGAACTTTAGAGAACTGTGCTGCTATGGCTTATGTGGAAGTGTTCAAAAGAACAATGACAAGTGTTCTTTTGACTTTTGAGGTGGTTCATATGGCACTAATAAACAAATAGAAATCACATTCAAGTATACAACTCATGCGCGCATGACCAAAAGGGCTCAGAAACAGTCCACCCACATACGGATAGGATCATACATAATTTACCAATCAACTCAGGTGTCATCTGCAATTGCAAATTTGACTTATTTTGCTAAATTATTGTAACCACGTCTTACTTGTCTAACGTATACCGTATACATCATGTAAGTGTTATTTCCAATCATTGTTTGACTGCACCATTTGTTAATAATAGGAGTTGTCTAGGGAGCTAAGGCTCTTATTATTCACTATTAGTATTAATTTTGTTATTATTTAGTGTTCAATCTAGGACCTTCCCTTTTTCTTTTTATTCCTAAATATGCCTTTACTTCTAATATCAAGTAATTAAAATGTCTCATGTGTCTCGCTAAGTATGTAAGTTTTTTATTTTGATAAATGTCGCTAAGTATGTAAGTTATTTAGTTTTAACCATGGTTTCTTACACCATTGTTCAATCTTACCACCAACCACTTCATAAGCAATTCCTTCAATCGTACTTTTTGCAACCTTTAATTATTTTATATTATCATTATTTATTTTATCTGATTATCACAATACAAAAAAAAAAAGAAAAAGAAAAAAAGAAGTCAAATGCTGCCAAACTGGTTGTCTGGCAACTCAGTCAAATTTGATTGGACTGATTTGAGAAAAGGCACAGTGAATCAAGTCTGTCGACTGGGATTGATTGGACCCAGCCTATCCCTGAAATGGTCTCTGCATGGGCCATATGTGCACCCTATGTTAACTAGTTTGTGGGCGTGTGCACTCCAAGGGAGTTGTCCTAACCTAACATTCAATGGAAATTCCAGTTCACAATGAACTTGTTCCGTCTGTGATGTGATTTCCCCCTCAGTTTCACCTGCTGTTTTGTATCGAATTAACATTAAATTTAATAGACTACTATTGATTTTGAACAATATGTCTAAAAATATTTTCAAAGCAATCTGTAACTTGATTGAGGTTTGTGATGGGAAAACCATGTTTTCGCCATGATTAGGAGTTGAGTTTTATATATGTGTCAAATCGATGATACAGAGGGAGAATGTATTACACATAAGTAGGAAAACAAGGAGTAATTGTTAGGATAGAGGTTAAAGGCAACTCGAGAGAAAGGGGTATGGTAGTGTAAATCACCAAGTACTCAACAAGGTCAGCCTCAAAAAGTAGGGGTAAATGAAGGATTTCAATGACATTGCTGAGACTCGAAATCTCTTGATCTGGTCCTTGTGTAGAATAAGTCTACTTAGAGGTGAATGAGGTGGTGCTCGTGTCAACATAGCATTTTGTGTTAGCAGTTAATGCGTGAATAGGGTGCTTCCATGTACATTATGGCTATCCTTTTAAAGAGAAAATGAGAAATAGTAAATAGCATTTCAGCTATGATATAGGAAATTTTGCTAAGGGCTGGCTACGATACCAAACCACTCCCTCATAAACCTCATTGGCGATGTAATGAGATGCCTTAATATATTAGGGGCTAGTTTGATGGCGGTGACTTTGCACAAGTGATGTGATCTGTCTATATGGTTGCTTTGTGATTGAGGCATATATCTCTTGTTGTCAAATCACGTCTGGCTATTAGAGTTAAATCAAAAGTGTATTGTTCTTCGTGAGAAGATTAGGTTGACATTATCCTAAGCTCAGCCACCAAGCCACAACTAGGGCTGAAATGAACCGATCTTTTCGGTCTCAACTAGTTATTGGGCTAACTCAAACTTGGTCAATTGGTAAATGATTTGAGCCGGAGCCCAATTTTTAAATTCGTTTCATAAATGAATTGAGCAGGAACAGACCCAATCTCAGTTGGCCAAGCACGTGAACAGATATGGCCCAGAAAATATAAGGTATATGGTTTGTCACTTTAATCTTATAATTGGGAATAGCTTTAAAAGCCAAATAATGCTTGTATATTGTTACGGCCCAAATGTTGTTAGACTTTAAATCTTTCATTTAGACTGTTGGATTTGAAGCAATCTAAGGGCTATAATGATTAATAAATCCCAATTATAAGGATAAAGATATAAATCTTAGCCGCATCAGATGTCTCTCTCTAACTCTCACCGAAGACAAGTGTCTCTTTCATCTCTCTCTCTCTCTCTCCAATTATTCAGATGGCTGTATTACCAGGGTATGGTCGGAGTGAGATTGTAGGTTCCCACAGAGTTTAAGTGTGTAGTATATACATATATACCATATACATAGAGATTTTACTATAGATATATAGATGACATTTATATATGCATATGTGTGTAGATTCAATGCGATTGAGCTTGAGCTAAGCCCGAGCTTCACTAAACTTTGGCAAGCGAAGCCTGAGATTGGTTAGGCCAAACTCATTTGGACACGAGCTGAGCTTGAACACCTTTATGACTATGGTGAGCCAGGCCCAAACAATCCAAAGCTTCGCTTGGCTCAGTCCATTTGCAGCCCTAGCCACAACCCCTTATTATCCCAATTGGTTGTGCCCATATTCGCATATCTCAAATTGGGCTATGACAAGTCAGCCACGTATCCTTGAGTTATGCCATATTGCATACTTTAAGGTGGGCTATGACAAGTCAGCCACAGACCCTTGAGTTGTGTCATATTTGCATACTTTAAAGTGGGCTACGACAAGTCAAATGCGCATCTAGTGGTGCACACTATCTCAAATCCTGCTCCCAACTTGGACTTGGTATAAAGTACATCAAAATGCCTTTATTGATCTTTGAAAGGCTCCGAGGGTTGCAAGTAGAGACAAGATCTGTATATGGATAGCTGTCATAATATAAAAGCAGGCTATAAGATTCACCTATTAACAGAAGTCCTCGTATTAAATATAATTTCAAAGTGGCCCCTTTGGAGAGATTTCATGGACAATCAGTGGCAAGTTCTCTCTGCAGCTGGACCTTCATTGAGGATATTCCTAAGTTAAGACATCATTGAATGCACCTAATCATTGTTTTACCCTACTTATAGCAAAAATTTACTAATGGAAAATTAAGGTCATTATATTATTGCTTCCTTCTGTTAGTGCTTAGGATTTTCTTTTTCTGCCACTGCAGAGTCAGTCTGCAACTTCAGTGTTGTTAAAAAAAATAAAAGTGCACAACACTGAAATTTGTCAGTAGTTTATCTATTAAAATGCTTTTGGTAACGGACAATCAGTTATCACTTAAAAGGGTAATTCCACTTAAATTAGTCTGAATTTTAAGCCAAAGAGAAGTACTCACTAAATACAGTGTGTGCCACGTGAAAGGTGGCTTTTACATTTAATCTAAATTTAAAGTTCTACCCTTAAATTCTTAGGTCTATCAATTCAGCTACTTAAACCTCTTAGGTTACCAATTCGATTCTAAAAACTTGCAATACTTCATTTCCATTTATTTTTATTTTTTATTCTTTATTTTTTTTCAAAAAATACTTCCTTTTGTTAAAGTTATCTGCAGCTAAGATTGGGTTGCATGACATTGCAGGAGTCGGCAACCAAATCTAGTTTCAATTTCAAATTGCCATCTAGAGTACTGGGAAAAGTTTATTTTGGCTCTTGATAAGGTACACATTCTTTTCACACTGGGTTGCATGCTTTTGACTCAGAAATTATAAAGTTATTACTTCCTGTAGTTAATACTTAGTATTTTTAGCTCATTGTATTTGCAGAGTCATTAGCAACTTCTTCTAGCACAAATCAACCTACAGTTAAGACTGGACTTTGAGACAATTGGCATCACAAAAGAGTCAGCAATTAAATCTGATTTCAATTCCAAGTGGTCATCAACAGAACTGGGGAGAATCCATGATGACTGATGTTAGTCCTAGGACTGATACTTCAACAGATGCAGACACTGAAGATAAGAATTCGAGGGTGATGTCTCTAATTCTTCTTTTCAGTTTTAGTTGCAATGTTCTGTATCTAATTCAGCAGAATTCGAGGGTGATTTCCATTGATGCATGCCACCTACTTACTGTATTGCATGCACCTTTATTTTGACCTTGTATGTTGATGCTTTTCCCTTTCTTTGCTGAAGTTTGGACTGTTATTCTAAATTTATCCTACTGATTGTTCAATATTTATGTTTACAGTTTCAAAATGATCACGCTCTACAAATTGTTGGTTCTGATGCCAGTGACAAGTCAAGGGATCAAAAGGTTTAAGGGTTGAAATTAATTTTATGACATCAACTGAGTTGAAGTGATTAATTTCTTATTTTTCTTGTTTTATTATGCTGCAGACGCTTCGTAGGCTTGCGCAAAATCGTGAGGCTGCAAGAAAGAGCCGTTTAAGGAAAAAAGTAGGTTCTGTTATCATGTGGATAATTTTTCCTGTAATTGTTTCTCTCTCTCTCTCTCTCTCTCTTATTTGGTATTCTCCTCGTGAACCTATTGCAAGTCATCATGTGAAATGTTGTGAATGTTATTCTACATAGTTCAAACTGAAGTAGAATTCTTCAAGATGATCAAATCTCACCCTTCATTGATTATTCAAACAATGTCACTTGATGAATTTTTAAATTTATGATGTCTCATATTGCTGCATGAGATTGCAACTTACATTAACCTGACATGACATCTAGAAAAAAACTTGCCTAGTTGCAGTTTTAAGATGGAGTGTGATATTTCATGACATTTGCAATGTAATTTTGATATAATATATTCCTTTGCATTATCTTTTGTCATGATATGCCACTTGTACATTAGATTTACTGATTTGTGGGCTTTTGTATACAGATCAAACATATTATAGGCTTTTGGGAGATAAAAATTTCTAAAACAATTTCTCATTTAGATCTTTTTTTTCCTTAGTTATCTTATTTTGTAATGATGTTTTCTTTTTTCCTTTGCTCTTTATAGATTTATTATTCATACTTTTTATTTGATTTTGATGTAATAACAGATATTCAGATCTAGGAGAAACTTTCAAAACTCTCTTTTGATTTTTCACATTGAAATTTGATGGTACAAGTGTTGTATATGCTGAAGAATGTTGTGCGTGTTAAGGTTAGGTTTTGGAGGCAGGAGTATATCATGTAGGATAATGGAAATCCCAAGAGATTGGGTTAGGGTGGAATAGGCAGCTTTAAGAGAGGTCATGTCTCAGTGGTGGATAAAGAGCCAGGAGAGAATACGGAATCCTGAGGTCACTGCTGTCATCCCTCATTTCCAGTGGTGTTCTAGAAAAATTTTGTAGCTGAAAATGGGATAGGGATCATCCCATATTTACAGTAGTACAGAACTGTGGAAGATGGCCTGTAACAAGAAGTGCATATGATACGGCAATGCACCAAATAATGATGTTGAAAAGTTACATATAAATATCTGTAGGCAAATTGGATGGTGCTTTAAATATTTTGATATCAAAATATCTCAGCTCCTTTTTCATTCTATAAAGCAAGGTTCGTCTTTTTAGGTCTCTCAAGACGTTTGTATAAAAGACTGACGAAAATTTCAAATCTTTCTTTTTTCAACTCAAGTTTCTCTTCTTTTTTTTTTGATAAGTAAAATTCTTTTCAACTCAAATTTCTTAAGTCTGAGAATGCTTCTTTTCTTATGAATTATCCACTTGTTTCAAACTGTTGGTTTGTAGAAAATTTCCTGGTTAAAGCTAAGAACTTTTTGAAATAATGTATTTACTTGTTACTTACATTAGCATTCATAAACTTGTAATTCTCATTCTTCTTGTTTTTCAAGTTTGTCATTTGTGCAAAACATTTTTTTTTTCCTTGGAAAAATAAATTAATGTGACCCCTCTTACTTACAATACGAGTAATGATAAATTTTAGGATGCTTAGGAGAATAATTTTTTTTTGGGACATCTCTATTTCTCAAGAGTTAGACGAAGAGGGTGTATTAGATTTATTAACAAATTCTAAACCACCCTTGTCTCCTACAGGTTTATTCTTTCCTGACAGTTTTTCTACATTTTCAGTTCCATTAGTGAGGTTTTAATTAATCATGCCTATCGAAGACCGCGGCATAACCCACCGAACTCCGAACAAAGCCAAAAGCAAGCCCTAACTGTCCCTAGCCACAGGGCAATGCAATAGGAGATGATATACCGACTCTTCATCCCTCTTAGGAGATGATATACCGACTCTTCATCCCTTTTACACATGCAGCACCAATTGACAATAATCTGTCTCCTCAGATTGTCCAGAGTCAAAATCCTCCCCAAAACTGTTGTCCAAGCAAAAAAAAGCCACCTTGAGGGGGGACTTTTGTGCGCCAAATGGCTGTCCCCGGGAAAGCATGCCTCAGGACATCCAATAGGGCTATATAAAAGGAGTGCACGTCAAACCTCCCCTTTGAAGAGAGCACCCACACTTGAGAGTCAACTACTCCACTATCCACCTCCTGGCAACCTAATCATGACAAATGCTATGGATGCATAAAATAAAACCCTAATTGGCGAGTTAGGAATTCAAGAGATGAATTTGCCTTCTTAGCCTTTTGATCTTGAAATACTGTCTTCAGAGATCATAGATCTGAGGTAAATTTAACTCTAACCAACCAACTCTAACTTTTGTTATGAAATTTGCCAACACTAAATTCTAATATCCCAACAGGTTTTCTTTACATCAACTATCGGTTTCGAGGTCATGATATATGTTCAATTATCGTTCTCTATGGAAGGTGCCACGTATGACAATCACCTTACACGCATGAAATGAGAGCTATGTAGAACATGTCATGAGGTAGAGACAAAATGCCAAGTAGATTGTTACTTCATAGCCACATAACGAGGCATAGTGTGCCAGTTTGTTGCCATGTATAGTGTGAGAGTAATGTGCCTACAATATGTGAAGAAAAAAGCTTGGTCTGATGATCAGATGAATCAGAAACCATTTAATCGGATATGCATTTCTTATATTTGGATATTTAATCAAACAATCTGAGCTGGTCTAATAATACACTATATATAAATGAAGGAGAACAAAATATGATGGTTCTTCAGAGGTAGTGGAAGAATGAACAGATTAGGATATCAATGAAGCAGAGTAGTAGGGCTGGGTTCTCACACAAGCACAAATTGATTGGTTGACCGAGAGAGTGATAGTGAGCCGGTGACGTATGAAAGTGTTGGCACCTCTGCAGCCCTTGTTAAACATGGTGAGACTCTGGTTTATCTTGTGAACTTTTAAAAGGTCTTCTCAGATTTTACAAGTGTGTTGTACAAAAGTAAGGAGGAATTTTGACAAATGGTGCTTTTAAAAGTTCACCATCACTTTGGGCAATACAGTCTACTCCACTATTCGCAGGTTTCTTCTTATTCCTACTGTAATATTATATGCCCTTGCCAGTGCAGCTGATTGTCATTCAATGTTGCCACCACCATCTCTCTCTATCTATATATAGTATATACTGGAATTTGAAAATAAGAAAAAGAAATGAAAATACTGAATTTTGCAGCTAAATATACGTATAGATCATTAATCTTTTGCCATTGGATATGAAGATATATAACGATAGAGAAACCTTTAGCCACAAAGTACAAGTTGTTCTTTTGAGAGTTCATCTGTAAATACATAGATTTCAATGAAGCATTTGTTAATTGTGGAGGCAACAATTTAAAGACTATCTGCTTGTTCTTCTGTCTCCCTAAAACCGTTTCCTTTTCTCTCTAATACTATGTATTTCTCTATTGGCTGGCTCACTGTAGTTTTGCTTGTTAAGAAACATATGCGCCATCATTTTTCTGCGCTGTTCAAGTAACAAACATGTATCTTGGACGGGCCTAATAATCCTTTGGCAGACCCTTCGAATATTTATCTATCACTATAAAACTATTTTCCTCTCTCTCTCGCTCTCTCTCTCTCTCTCTCTCTCTCTCTCTATATATATATATATATATCATTCTCTGAAAATTTAAAGCACAATCCATTGCAGGTACAGAAAATTTCAGTTCATACATATCGAACGATCTATTATAAAAAATAAATAAATTTATCATATGATGAAAAGCTTCGACGGCTAGAAGTTCACCTGTAACAGAACTAAACTCAATAGGCCAACTTTTTAATTTGGGTGTAAAAATTGACTCATGCAGAGCTAAAAATCTAATACCTGTGGTGTCTTTTATAGCCAAAGTTCCAATCTTTGATGTCAGTTGGTTCTATGATGAAGTGGACTTTAAGCCCTTGACTTTTTTTATCTTCAACCCTGATATATAGCATGGATTATATTGCATGATCAAGCTTTCAAATGCTTTAATTTTGGGTCTTTGCTCTTGAAATTTGGCATCAAATGTTGTTCTGTTCTTTATATTCGGCTTTAAAACAGTCTGTTACACAAGTAAGTTTAAGAGTTTTTCTTCATCCTTCTCTTGGGCGAGCCGAGATAGAGTTATCAGTGTCAATAGTGTTTGCGGGCATCACATGCTTTTTACAGTAATGGCGGCTGTAAATGGCATTTGGTGCTTGCGAGCAGTGGGTGACAATGGCAATAGTAATGGGTGGAGAGGTTGATCCACAAGGAAACCTCTCCCTTCCTCTCTATGCCTTCTGGTCACAAATTTCTTTTAGCAGTTGGGATAAATAACATTTTTTTAATTCTATATAAAATAAGATTGTTTTTGTGGTTTGACTGAGGCTATGGCCTTAAATAGAGCGGAATGGAAACATAAGATTCATGTAGCCAACCCGAAATAGTTGGGAAAAAGGCTTGATTAGTATAAAATAAGATTGTTTTTAAGAGGAGTACATGGTAACTTCATCAGTTCCATTAATGCCATCAACCAATAAAGACTGAGAAGATTGTTTAATTTTATAAGTCATTGGGGGATGGCCGGATGATTAAACCAGAAGTTGGGGAAGAGTGTTTTGCCCTTTCTTTTTTTGCAATACAATTTGTTTTATTTAATAAACTAGATTACACAATAGGGACTAAATATTACATAAATGGAATACATTCCATTGAAGGCATGTAGAAGCACAATGAGGCTGCATGGTCTTCCTTTATTATCTTCTACTTGCTGCTGTTGGCCAATTTTGTGATAGGATGCAAGTGAGATGGTATAACAGCAACTGCCTGGTGCAATGGTAAAAGGTCATGCTACTATAGTAGTACGAGAACTTGAGTTCAGGTCTGTGTGCAGACAATTTTGTGAAAATAATGTCAAAGTTTGGTTTGATCCAGTCTACCCATCTGAGCATCCAGTATTGGCAGGACAAGTAGTGAGTGATGGCCTTCTAAGTCATTGAAATTATTACGATACCTGAGTTTTCCTTCATCTGATTTATATGATATAATGTGTGTACAGACTGGAAATTTTTTTATATAATCTTTGTCAATGTCTATCTTTAAATCTTCCTTTTTATGTATTTCTATTTTTTTAGTAACATAAAGACTCATATGAGACAATTTTATAAATAATATACCTGAATGTATATGATAGTGATGCTTCTATTGTGCTTCTATGACCTTGTCTTAGCCTGAGATTCTTTAAGCCTAGGAGATCCAAAGCTGTTTTACAATTTCATTGATTTAAGCCTTCGCACTTTTAGGCCTTCTATAGTAGCAGCATGGTGGTGCCTAATCTCAGTGTCTCTGATAAGATGCTATTCTAATCATTGTAAATCGCCAATATTAGCCACTTAGGTCCGTCCTCGAATAAAAAGTTAGCCTAGTTAATTTTAAAGTCTGTTCAACTCAATTCGCTACTTTTTTCCAACTATTTGGGGCTTGTGACACGAATTCTGTTTGGCCATTCCGCTCTATCGTCATAATCTCAATTAAATAGCACAATATCACAAGTCTTCTAAATATCTCATTCATGTTAGTTTTGGCCTTTCCTATCCCCTTAATACTCTCAATAAGAACGTCGTCATTTTTCTTAACCGGTGCAATTATTTGCCTCACTTGACAAATCCAAATCATCTTAATCGATTTTCTCTTCTTTTGTTTTTAATATATGCTATTTCAATCATCTCATGAGTGTGTTCATTAATTCTTTTGCCACAAATCCATCTCAGCATTCGCATTTCTACTACACTCATTTTTAAATATGTTGCGTCTTAATTACCAAGCATTCTGTTCCATGAAGTCTATTCTGATGAAACTTTTAGTGTCATGATCATAATTAAAATTTTTGATGCTATCAAAATAATGTTTGAAGGTTCATAGAAATAGTCATACCGATCTAATACATTGGACTCAAAGTTGTCTCCTCTATTGATAGCATTTATATAAAATGAACATGAAGTGAATAAAATGTGCTTGTGTGGTGTATATTACATTTTGTTACTTTTGTTCTTGTTCCATGATCTTATTGCATCTTCATTTGATATGTCTGCTACAGCATGACATAAAATTTATAAGGTAGCTTGTATGGAACATTATATGTGAAAGTTGACATGTGTTTTCTTAATGAGCACAAAGGAGCTCTAAAACTGATTCAATACATTGGTGAAATTAAAAGAGAGATTACTTGCTAGGGAAAAAAAAATTAAACAAGAGATTGAACAAGTGAAGCAGTTATCTTTAGGCTGCCATTCTTGCGGGAATCAGAATGACTCCATAAAATGCCTGTTTGGGAATTGTCATCAAAGATCTGCAGCACTCCTTTTGCTTCTGCTGCCCGGGCAGCCTAGTAAAATTTAATTGTTAGCTACAACATGCATGTACATATGATCTTTGGTGGCCACTTTTTTGAATTCTTTTTATTTTTTGTGAATTAAATTAATATGTTTTTCCTTAAATCTTTCATTCTTTTTTCCCCTTTTCTTAGGCTTATGTCCAACAGCTAGAGAGTAGCAAAATGAAGTTGAACCAACTTGAGCAGGAGCTTCAGCGTGCTCGGCAGCAGGTTTCATTTAACTATTCATTAGAGCCTACCTTTTTCTCTCCCATTCCCCCCCTTTTGCATGCTTCAATTCATTAATCTTATACAAACATTAATTGAATGCTTTTCTCTTTTCTGAAGGGCATTTTCATTTCAAGTGCGGGAGATCAATCTCAGTCAATGACTGGAAATGGTATTCCCATCTTCTTCTGACACCAATCTGCTCATTATAATGTAATTTTTCCGGATGAGAGTATCTGATTTTGAAATGAAATGTTGTAATGTGAATATTTTTGCAATGTAGTGAATGTGGAATAATAGCTACCTGCTGCTATCTAATAAATTGTTATATGGTTTATAGTCAATATCTCAAATGACTTTGTATCAGAATCTGATCCAACCACACTTCTGTTTGTTGCAATATTTATCTTTATTATTGTTTTCTTTATGTAGTTTTAAAAATGAGTTTACTGTTACCTCTACTATTTTATTTGATAGAAATGCTCCCCAGCTTGGTCCAAAGTTCATTTGCCATCACCTTTCCTTCAAATTTCTTCCCCATTCCTGCCAGAAATAATTATTATTTTCTTAGCTTAGAAGGGCCATTATATTAATTATTTTAAAATGCATTAAGAACTTTTGTATATATTTTGAAAAGGATTGAAAAACCTTCATGTTTCAAACTGGAGGCTCCCTTCATATTTTGATATAGGATTATTTTATTCTCATTCCATCTGTTGTTTCAATGATTTTCTTAATGCTTCTCAAAACTTACTCATGTCAGTGATGTCACAACATCACTCAATCAATGGTTAAGACTTGAAAAAGTAGTTTTTTTTATTTGTGAAACTGCATTAAGATTATTGTAAGGTTTCTTTCCTTGTATTGTTTCTGCTGTGACTTGTGGTTTGCTCAAACAAATCCCGTTTGACACTGGTTTAGTCATGTAGATTGTGCCTGCCTCCTTGTGAAACATCTCCCCTATGAACTAACATATTTTGCAGTCATTCTCCTTGTGTTTGGCACATAGGTATTGTAATTACATTTTGTGTCTTTCAGTGAAAATGGTTTTATACAATTTCTATGTTAAAGAGGGTCGTTTCCTAGTCCAGCACTAAGACGCTTTAGTATTGGCGCCACTGGGATGAGTTCGAGTCTTAGAGTTGCCACTTTGTGAAGTACCAAATGTTAGGTTTTTCTCGGGTCCGTCTCACTAGAACCCTGTTGTGGTGGGACCAGAATTTGGTAATACCTTTCTTTTTTCTTTTTCTTTTTCTTTTTTCAATTTCTATGTTATAGATTAATTGTCGACAGTATCAATAAGGTTGTATATGAGTTGAGTACTGGGCGGTTCTAAGTTAGCTCAGTAAAACATGGGTTGAACTCAAACTGAGCTCAAGCATGATGAACTCCCAACTTGTGTTGGTTATGCAGCGCTTGGCCTTATTTTTGAGGTTTAGCAACTTATTCATTAACCTAATATGACATCTATTGTTGTTGTTTCTTAAACTCTTAACATTAGCATACCAGTTAACTCAAGGGTTAAGTGCATAAAACCCCCCTGCTATACTGAAAACGTGCAATAAACACCCCTGCTATTTAGTAAGTGCATATAACTCCCTATAATTTCAAAATGTGGAGAAAATTGCCCCGTATTTCATGTATCCGTTGGAAAATAGTCTTGCTTATGTCGAGCTTTTTTGAAATTCCGAAAATACCCTTTTTGTGAGACAAAAATACCCCTATCATCGTTTCTCTCTCTTTAACACAGTCATCTCCTGTCATCTTCTCCGGCCAAGGAAGACCCACCATCCGGCAACACCACCAGCACTATGTCTGCGGTTCATCTTCCAACTTCCCATGCACAGACCACCTATGGCTTCCACTTCCGAAATAGACCCAGCAATGTCACAACCCAACCCGAAGCCACCATTGAAGCCCCGCTGCATCACCATGGCCACTGTTCATGTTCCAACAGAACACCGTTGCCGACTTCCCATGCACAGACCACCCATGGCTTCCACTTCCGAAATAGACCCAGCAACATCACAACCCGAAGCCACCGTTGAAGCCCCGCCGCATCACCATGGCCACGGTTCATCTTCCAACCAAGCACCGTTGCTGACTTCCCAAGCACAGACCACCCATGGCTTATAGACCCAGCAACGTCACACCCGAAGCCACCGTTGAAGCCCCGCCGCATCCCCATGGCGACGGTTCATCTTCCAACCAAGCACCTTTGCCGACTTCCCATGCACAGACCACCCATGGTTTCCACTTCTGAAATAGACCTAGCAACGTCACAACCCGAAGCCGCCGACTTCCCATGCACAGACCATCCATGGCTTCCACTTCCGAAATAGACCCAGCAACGTCACAACCTGAAGCCACCATTGAAGCCCCGCCGCTGCTGCCGAGCAACCATGCATGCCATGCACACCATTGCCGAGAGCACCACCATTGGAATTCATGGCCATTCCAAACAGTGCCCCAAGTCATGCACAGCCCACAACCACCACCATTGAAACCAAGAAGCGACGGTTTCCCACGCGCACCATCACTGTGGGTAATTTAGTAATTTAACGTTTTATCTTTTTTTTTTTAATCTTTTTTCTTTTTAAATAAAATAAAGATAATTTGGTCATTTTAGTGTCCAAATTCTCCCAATTTTGAAATCTGTCCTTAATTGCACAAATTGAGAAATGTAGGGGGTTTATCTCACAAGAGGGGGGGTATTTGCACGTTTTGTATATAACAGGGGGGTTTTATGCACTTAACCCTTAACTCAATTCAGTTAATGTCACAGCCCTAATCGCAACAACCAGGGGGTCATATGCATGGATCCATGTAGTCCAGTCAGCCTTTTGTAAATTGCCAATACCTATTAGAGAATGTAAATGCTCCTGAAGTTTAGCCAATTCTCATCATGCCTCCTTAGTTTTATGTAATTTGTTGAACATCTCTTAAATTGTTCTCCCCTTGAAAGTGTTCAAAGAAATGTTTCTACAACTGCCCAATACTTATTTCAAATCTAAGCTTGAATCTGAAGATCGAGCTTAGCTTGTTTTGATGAGAAACATGCTTGAAGGCACTCACTTGCATCACGTGAGGCGCGCACCTGAGGTGCGAGGCGCTGCAAGGCGCCTAGAGTATGCCCAGGTGAGGCTCCTTGAAAGAGGCATGCGCCTCAAGCAAATAGGTGTGAGGCACAGCTGAGGTGTGAGGCGCACTTGTGAGTGAATCTGCACCTGTTCATTAGTAGTTTGTTCTTTTTACCAGCCTTAGTTCTACGACTGCCATCATAGTTTCGGTTTAGTTCTTTTCATGAGCGATGGTGGCCTAAAAGGGTGGTGAAGATTAAAAAATTGTTACCCTGGTCTAGAAAGCAGATGATTTCAGGTGTTGTATGTCAGGAAGATAGTGGACTTATAGTGGTTCTGGCATTTGTTCCTTAGTAGACGGGGATTGCAGGATCTCTTGCCTTCCAACTTTCTTATTTGAAAAAGTGAAAACACATCATAATTTTTCCAGTTTATGGCCTTGAGAGCCATTATGTATACTAGAGGCTATTGACAAAGTTTCTATAGACCGGAGTTCTGAGACTGTAATTTAATGATTTTTGGCATCCTGATTTGTTCCCTAGGATGTAAATTATCTGGTTTGGGAGATTGTGATACATAATGATGAATTTTAATGAATTTTTACGCATAATATTGTATATGTTTCTTTTTTATTATTGTCTCCAATGTTCATATGATCCTATCTGGGAAGATGCTCTGCATGCGCTTGACATGTGCCTTATTTATCGTCATATTATTATTTGAGGGCAAAATTAGGTGCCTTTTTTTTTTTAGATGCAGGTTGTTAGGTTTTTACATTTGTTTGGACAACATGTGAGAAAGGAGCAGATCTGCTGTCCACGTGGTCTAATCAGATGCAAGAACCTGATGGCCTGCACCCTTTTTTTTTCATCACTTGATCAATTTATTACTGCTATGTTAGTCTCCTCTTGCAGTAATCATTATCTTGTTTCATGAAGAAGAATGAACAATTGCCCCCATTGTTTTGTAGGAGCCTTGGTTTTTGATGTAGAATATGCACGGTGGTTGGAAGAGCACAACCGACGAATCAATGAGCTTAGAGGAGCTGTCAACTCTCATGCAGGTGATGGCGAACTTCGTATCATTGTGGATGGCATTTTGGCCCATTATGACGACATTTTCAGGATAAAAGGTGATGCTGCAAAAGCTGATGTCTTCCATATTTTGTCTGGCATGTGGAAGACACCTGCAGAGAGGTGCTTTCTATGGCTTGGTGGGTTCCGATCATCTGAACTCCTTAAGGTGAGACCTGCATATTATGTTTTATTCATTTCCATCTAAATAATTCTAGAAGACACACTGAATGCTTTCTGTGATCTCTCTCTCTCTCTTTCTCTCTTTCTACACAAACACCTACACTTTTATAGAAATTGTTGTTGTCAATACTGTTGTTGGCTTAGATAGTTGTTTGTGTCCAGCAGATATACAATATTCATTGTAGGTGGGCATCTTAGGAAAACTATCGTTTATGAATCTGGTCCTGTCTAGGAAGTGGAGGCATGCGATAAAAAAGCCCAATAGACTTGGTCCACGTGACAGTAAGGCAGACTGAATTGGGGTGGTGGAGCAAGGTGATAAAAGGCAGTATCTTGCCCCCTAAAGGGTGTTCTGGATGCTTTATACTGTTCCCTCATTAGGTTTCCCAACCTTCTAACCTTTAAAGAGAATCACTAAATGTATTTGTGGGGGCTTAAAGCTATAAGGGAAGTGGACATGGCCCAAATCCAAATGTGGTGCTGCTAAGTGTCATCCATGTGAGGCCTACACGAGCAAGAGCTGTCAAAACAAGGCCTGATGCAAGTGCATGCTGCACCATATAACCCTGATGACACCTTTCTACTCTCCTGTTCTGGCTGTAACATGCCTTTACTGTTTCAAGAATAGCTGGAACAAGATCAACAACAAGCTTACCCACACTCTAGCCACCAAATCAAGGTCTTTCAGACATTGCAATCCTGGTGGCGTGGTGCAGGATCATGCCACATCAGGTATTGTAAAGAAGGGTCCCCTGTGGCCTTGACTTTGACCTCAGATTGACATATAGCGTCAAGTACAACTATTAGGGAAGTGGACATGGCCCAAATCCAAATGTGGTGCTGCTAAGTGTCATCCATGTGAGGCCTACACGAGCAAGAGCTGTCAAAACAAGGCCTGATGCAAGTGCATGCTGCACCATATAACCCTGATGACACCTTTCTACTCTCCTGTTCTGGCTGTAACATGCCTTTACTGTTTCAAGAATAGCTGGAACAAGATCAACAACAAGCTTACCCACACTCTAGCCACCAAATCAAGGTCTTTCAGACATTGCAATCCTGGTGGCGTGGTGCAGGATCATGCCACATCAGGTATTGTAAAGAAGGGTCCCCTGTGGCCTTGACTTTGACCTCAGATTGACATATAGCGTCAAGTACAACTATTAATTCCCCAATAATGCATCCTATTTGGTCCTTCAGACATGTTGAACCTGCCTTGATCTTTAAAAGAATACATGAAATTGGACTTGCAAGTGGATTACATGGCACTTTATTTTATTTCAAGTAATTAAAACATAATATGAATCTTTTCTTTATTGTGGTTCCATTATTATTATTTTGTTCCTTCAGACATGTTGAACCTGCCTTGATCTTTAAAAGAATATATGAAATTGGACTTGCAAGTGGATTTCATGCCACTTTATTTTATTTCAAGTAATTAAAACATAATATGAATCTTTTCTTTATTGTGGTTCCATTATTATTATTTTCTTTTAATTTCTAGTTGAATTTAGGCAGTGTATTATTATGCTGGGCAGGAATAATTTTAGAAACTTGTTCTGTTTCTAGATTTTTGTAAAGCCTTCATATAGGCGTTCTGTGGGGAAAATGAGACTCAGCTTTGTACATGGATTAGTAGTAATGAGTTTTGAAGGAGTTTTAAACTTCCCCCACTCCTCCAAAACCAGCTTTCTTATCTTCTATC
Organism: Cornus controversa; assembly: GCA_026545225.1. Classification (NCBI taxonomy): domain Eukaryota; kingdom Viridiplantae; phylum Streptophyta; class Magnoliopsida; order Cornales; family Cornaceae; genus Cornus; species Cornus controversa. The sequence continues at coordinate 30,479,974 of CM048852.1, read as the reverse complement.
TACCCTCTTTCTCATGAGCAAGGAACTTGGGAGTTCCTTCCATGATCTCTCTCTCTTCTCTTCTCTTCTCTTGTGTGATCCTCTCTCTTGTTTATAAAAGGCTTGGAGTGGGTTACACCCATCCTCTTCTACCATATTTGTCTTTCCTTGCAGATACCTTAGTTCCAACATAGCGCAAGTAAAGATTTTATCTGGAATAGGGCAACTTTATATCGACTCAGCACCTTTGAAACACAAAATGATGAAATTTTTTTATTTCTATTGAGTTGAGTCTAGTTTATCGGCAAAATCTTAAAGGTCCTGTATTCAGTATTCCTCATCCTAAATTATGTTCGCATCAGGGGTGATACTAACCCATTTTGTTAAATGTTCCATGTGATCCAACCTAATAATCTGTTCAATCCCCCAAATTTAAATTTGAATCTTAATTGTTAGGAATCTCCAATCTGACTTCCTGATCTGCTCTGATCATTTTGCAGCTAGCTCAAAACGGCTCATAAGGATTATTAAAAATTGTGATGAAAGCATGTAATCTTCCATTTTTTTTAATCACTTGTAATAAGAGTATTTTGCAAAACTCATGTGACAATTGTTGATGTAAACTCAAGAACCATTTCCCCTAAAGAATTGAATTCGAAGAGAATCGATCTTTTAAGAAATATGAGTAGACTATCGTCTACACATACACACATGCACGAGAGAGAGACAGCCACGGACCTGTGGCAATTGAAAGCCTAGCTGTAAAGCGTTGGGGTGGTAGAGAGAGGAAATCAGTTTCAAGTTCGGAACACTAGTTGTTTTATGTCCGTAGTTGAGACAATTAGATTGTTAATATCTTTGTTTAAAATAAACCTAGATAGATGTGATATAATATAAGAGAACTACTTGACTGGATCAAGGCCAATTTGTAAGCGATCCAATTAGTAGATCTGGTGGGTTCAGATCATATTCAACTCTTTTCCACAGTTAGACAATTGGATTGGATTTGGATCAAAATCCGATCCATTGACAAACAATAGAGACTAGTAAGAGTTGGAAGTATCACAGCAGCGGAATATGGCAAAAAAAGGGAAATTATGCAACTTCAGTTCTTGCAAAGCTGGATAGTTTGTTAAACTAATTCACTATTATTCCTCCCTCAACCCACCCCCACCCCCCTTCACATTTCTGCTGACCTTTGCAAATGATTACCTATACTTTTTTTCAGTCAACTACTTTAAAATGTTGTCTTAATAAGTTCTTTAAAAAGTTTACATCAATTGCTCTTAAAATTAAGGCAATCATAGTTCCAGACCACCAATTAACGAGTCTTTACCCTGTCCCCTGTTACTGTTTTCATTGCCGTGCATGTGGTTCTTATTGTTGTGATGATCTTAAGATCTTTGAGGTACCATGCTCATAAAATTAATGCAATCATAGTTGCAGACTACCTAGTAATGAGTCTTTCCCCACCTCCCCTCTTTTATTGCTGTTCCCTTTGTTTTCATTGTTGCACATGTGCTTCTTATTGTTGTCGTTTCGATTTTAAGATCTTTGGCATGATACTTTCTTGTCTTTGTTTTCATCAACTCTTCTTAGTTGATGTGGTTGATTAATTTAGGAGGTTGTGGATCTCGTCTCATGTTTATGATATTCATGGGAGTTTGGGATTTTCTTATGCCTTCTATTTTTTGTTTCTGTTTTTACTTCTTTTTTTCCTTCTTCTCTCTACCAGCCTTGAAACCTTGACCTGTGGTTTGGAAATCAAGACCCAAAACCACTGGGACAGAGGTAGACCTGTCTGTTTTTGCTTCTCTTTGTTGGATTATACTTGTGTAACTACTATGAGATGTTGGTATGGTCATTTAATGATTCTCTTCATCTTCTTTTATTTTATTTTTACAACGATAGGTCATCCTTGGATAGGTTTACTTCCTGACACACTAAATCCATGGGGCTTCCTCAAACTTTTTATGAACCATTTTCCATTAGTATGGTTTTTGGTCTTCACAGGATAGGCTATTTAATGTGGTTATTGACGTCGTCTCATAATTACTTATGAAGGTTTTTTTAATGCTTTAACCTCCTTTAGGCATCTGCTAAATCCATCGAGCATACATCAAAGACTAAAATTATCGAACATTGAGTTGTTTGACATGAGTTTGTTTATGTATGCATGGATGTGAATAGGTCTAAACAAGGCCTGATTGAACTTAATAACCATCTATGAGGAGTTTTTAATGCTTAAACCTCCTTTTGGCACTGGTCCTCTTCTGTCCTCTTTCGCATAGGAGTAACTTGTATGGTTAATTCCTAGGCCTTAGGTCAGGAGATCAAGGATTGGTATTGCCAAAAGAAGGAAAAAAAAACCTCCTTTAGGCATCTGCTGCATCCATCAAACATATATCAGAGAGTAAAAATATCTACAGTTTGGTTGTGTGTTAGTTGGTACTTGCTTGTTTAGATATGCATGTATGTGCATAGACTAAACAAGGCCAGATAGGGTATAGATGAAATACATGCTTTTTGGGAAGGCGTCGGTGTGCTGCTGGTTTTTATGCTCCTTTCCTGCATCAGTTATCCACTCGTTATCTCACTTTATTTTTATTGATACTGTGACGAATTGACAAGCTTACATGTTCCAACACATCCTTCCTCATTTTTTTACAGCCGTTTTGTTTGTTAATGCGGGATTTTCATGAATTTAGATTATTTTTTTTAAACATAATTGTATCAATCATGTTGAGTGCACTCCTGGCAGTTTTACATTTTTGCTCTATTTCATTATCTCCTGTTGGTAAAATGTCTTCATTCATTTATTTACTTATTTTTGCTATTTATTTACTTAAAATTCAATCCTAATGGTTGCAGCTACTTAAAAATCAACTGGATCCTTTGACTGAGCAGCAGCTGGTGGGCATTACAAACTTGCAGCAGTCATCCCAACAGGCAGAAGATGCCCTGTCTCAGGGGATGGAGGCATTACTACAGTCCTTGGCAGATACTTTGGCTGGATCACTAGGCCCCTCTAGCTCATCAGAGAATGTTGCAAACTACATGGGTCAAATGGCGATGGCAATGGGGAAGCTAGGAACTCTCGAGGGCTTCATACGACAGGTACTTACTTTCTTTCGAATTCTACTTCCTTCCAATTTTAGGGTGTGCTGTTGGCATTTCTATATTATTACCACTCGAACAAGCACGTGATTTAGATTTCCTTTCTGTAAATATTAGGCTGACAATTTGCGGCAACAAACATTGCAACAAATGCACCGAACATTGACAACCCGCCAATCAGCTCGTGCCCTCCTTGCTATAAATGACTATTTCTCTAGGCTTCGCGCCCTTAGTTCTCTCTGGCTTGCCCGTCCCCGGGAATGAGGAGCTTTTACATTCCCTTCAGAGACTTCTTCAGAATATGGTGCATCCTGCTGAATGGTTCTTAAATTGTGCATATGATTCCGAATTCTGCCTATGCAACTACTTGGTTTGTTGTTTCTAATCCAAAATAGATGACCCTGTTAACAGCAGCACGAGTGTTGGGAGTTAGGACCCATTCCTGTTCAGTGATATTCCCTTTGTTGTACAATTTCTGAGTCTTCCATCTCCAGCTTGTATTATCCTGGAAGAGTTGTACTGTCCTTCTGGGTTTTTTTTTTTCTTTCTATATATATATATATATAACCAACTATGTTAGTATTTGATATTTATTGTGCTCAATGGTATTCCAGTCAGACGGTTATAAAATTTTAGTTGGAATATTAGAACATTCAGATTGTCCTTTTTTCCACGCAATCTCTCATCTTTTCATTGTTTTTTTTTTTTTTCCACTTTTTGTAAAGGATAGCATTTACCAATGATTGTATTTGGATTACTTAGCAAAGAAAAGAAAGGAAATGATAGTAATAATCTTTCAATCTTTGTGTATGAGAAAAAACAGTGGAGAGAGAAGAAAAGAAAAGAAATGTTTGTTTTATTTTGTGAGTGGTATTAAAAATGGAAATCACAAACTCTCTTTTATCACTTCCCTCCATTTTTTTCCAATTCATTCCCTTACCCTTCACTCTTTGAGAACAACACAAGTTAAAATTGCTCCATTCCCTTTCTTTTCCTTCAATTTCATTTTAATCCAAATTTGCAAGGACTGCAACCAAACTGGCAACCATGAAGTGATTCCAAGACAAATATAAGAACCCAGTATTTGTTTTGACTGGTTGTTTGTTAAGAGAATTATTCTGGCTTCTCTCCTATGTAATTTGTTAGAGTGAAAAACACTAGTGAAGAGAGAGATCCTAACAAGATTTGAGATTCTATTTTTCTCTCTATTTCTTTGAGTATATTTTTCTTACATTTTACATGACCTTATTAGCTTTCCTACAGGTATTGGGTTAGTGTATTTCTCTGTATAGCTGTAAAAATATATTTACATACATATGTGTATATATTACTAGAAGTAGTACAAGTGCAAGGGTAAGAGGAATTAATTTTTGTTCATACATAAAATATCATATCATGTGGATATATTAAGTGTGTATATAACTATATATATACACATATATACACATACATGAGGAGAAAGAAGAAGTTTTACCTATCATTTTGGTGGCCAACACTTCAGCATAAGGCCCTCTCCTCCGAGAAATTATTAGGTGGTCTAGTACCTACCACCTCATATGTGGTACCGGCCAATACTCAATTGCATGCAATGTATTGTCATTGGGCAAATTACATTTTGACCCCCTAAGGTATGTCCATACTTTAACCTGACCCCCCCACGTTTGCGTATCAACTTTTACACCCCTGAGGTTTAAAATTATACATCACTTTAGTCCCTAAAGTCATTGTCAACGGTCAAATTGGCAAACAGTAATAAAAAATGCCCAAACTACCCTTGATCGATTTCAAGTATGCAATCTGATAACCACCACCATCCCCACTCCTATAACTACCACCACCACCACCATCCCCACTCCCATAACCACCACCACCATCCTCACCTCCACAACCACCACCGCCATCCCCACCTCCACAACCACAGCCACCACTGCAATCTGTTGCATCACAACCACCATCCTCACCCTCACCCCCAAAATGAAACCACCATCCCCACCTCCACAACCACCACCGCCATCTATACCCACAACCATAGCCACCACCATGCCCACACCACAACCACGAGGTCTCGGAGGCAGTGTTCGCCCAAACCCTCATTCTAGATTTCGGCGACTTTGTGGCCGATCTCGCGTATAATCTAGTGTTCTCTAGTTTTTTTCTTCTCCTCGTTATTATTGGATCCGTAGGTTTCTGCATTGCAATTGGGGGTACAAGTTCTCTGGTTTTTTTCTTCTCCTCGTTGTTATTGGATCCATAGGTTTCTGCATTGCAATTGGGGGTACAAGAAGATTCATAGGGTTCACCATGAATACACAGCGACGATAGGGTTTGTGCTAAGTTCGAACGTGGGGAGATAATCGATGGTGGTGGACTTGAGCGTGACGCAATCAGTTAGTGACAATGGAGTTTTGATGAATGTTTCTTGGGTTTGATTGGTGGTGGTTGTGGTGTGGGCATGGTGGTGGCTGTGGTTGTGGGTATGGATGGCGGTGGTGGTTGTGGAGGTGGGGACGGTTGTTTCAGATTGTGGTATTTGGGCATGGTGGTGACTGTGGTTGTGGGTATGGATGGCGGTGGTGGTTGTGGAGGTGGGGACGGTGGTTTCATATTGTGGTATTTGGGCATGGTGGTGGCTGTGGTTGTGGGTATAGATGGCAGTGGTGGTTGTGGAGGTGGGGACGGTGGTTTTAGATTGTGGTATTTGGGCATGGTGGTGGCTGTGATTGTGGGTATGGATGGCGGTGGTGGTTGTGGAGGTGGGGACGGTGGTTTCAGATTGTAGTATTTGGGCATGGTGGTGGCTGTGGTTGTGGGTATGGATGGCGGTGGTGGTTGTGAAGGTGGGGGCGATGGTTTCAGATTGTGGTATTTGGGCATGGTAGTGGCTGTGGTTGTGGGTATAGATGATGGTGGTGGTTATGGAGGTGGGGACGGTGGTTTCAGATTGTGGTATTTAGGCATGATGATAGTTGTGGTTGTGGGTATAGATGGCGGTCGTGGTTGTGGAGGTGGAGATAGTGGAGAGATAAACGATACAAATACAGAAAAATATAGTGTATGTAATTTAGTGAATGTAAGTAGGGTAGTTTAGTCATTTTAGCATGTTGTGGACCAAAGTGAACTAAAAACTACTAACAGGGGGTGAAAATGAAGATTCACAAACGTGGGGGGGTTAGGTTGAAGTATGGACATACCTCAGGGGGTTAAAATGTAATTTGCCCCTCAAATTTTACAACTCAGTATATTCCAACCAGTAGAAAACACGATGAGAAATTATTAGGTGATCCGTATACCTCATATGTGGTCTCAAAGTCAATTTGATGTTATTGAAAGTCCTATCGAATAACCAACACAAGCAAATCGTATCTTGAAAGCTCATCACTTCAATAATGGCATTGAAGTCAGGAGGCCGACCCCGGTCAATATTCAATTGCCATGCAATGTATTGTGTCAGACTTTTGTGAATGAAATTTGTGACTCAGTATATTGCGAATGGTAGGAAACTCTATTTGGCTTCTCTCTTTAACTTCAATATATTTAATGCCAGTTGTCAGTCTTTTTTGTTTTTATATATATATATAAACATAATATATATATATACAAAATTATAATGTCCACCATTGAAGAGAGAGAAAAAAAAGAAAAAAATTGAGTGGGAAGAGAGAGAGAGTATCGGCTTGTGAGTAGAGGGAGTGTGATATATATGGGCATTTTGGTCATTTCGCAATAAAAATATTTTGATTTTTTTGTGTTGAAATATTTTGGGAGATAAAGGTAATTTTACAGACCAAGAGAGTTTATTTGTACAAAATACAAATTACAGGAAAGGAAAATAAACATGAAGGGTGTTTTATACACTTTACTCCAAAAGAAATAAATAAAAAGTTGAAAATATTGTGTATGAGTTTTCTACCACCTACTTATTTCTCTTGCATATAACTATGTATATGTACATATAAGATATTGTAACCTATTTAAGACTAGGGCAAGCTATGTCACGCCCCGATTTTCAACACTCGGTTAAGAGCGAAGAAAATGGGGTGATTGAGTCAAACATCAACACCTCTCACATACAATTCCACTCTAATATCACGTTCGGATGCTAAGCTGTCATGCCTCGAAATCCGAATCATCAGAGACTCCATCTCCGAGCCTGAACCTCGAGGGTAAGTACATCCATTAAGTTCTAATGAACCATTCATACTCTCATTACCGCGAAAGTATAATCCTATACACTAATTTTTGCAAGTATAATCCTACATCAACCTATCTCAATGGGCCTCATACATTACTTCCAACAATATTTCAGTTAGAAGCTTAGTTGTGGATTACGATCCATTGTAATAGTAATTACGATATATTGTAATATATGATGCATCGCAAATGTATGGCTACATCCTGCGAACACGCTGGTTTCAACTCATTTTCCTCAACATTTTTACGATCCACCGTAATGGGGATTACGATGTATTGCTGGATTATGATCCATCGTAATAGAGATTACGATGCATCGTAATCACTCGATTACAATTTCTGCAGAATTCTCAAGTGCTCAACAACCTATACAATTCATGTCCAATTTCATTCTTTATACTCATATCATCCCATTCTACTTTGAAACATAAATAAAATGTTATAACATCATGCCTTTTATACATTTGATCCAAAATATACATTCCATACATTCTTCAAAGTTTACAAAGTATCCATATGGGTTATACACATGAGAAATCCAAAGTACAAGTAGTTTGTTCATAACTACAATTTCTATAAGAAAATCAACATGCCACAAGTCAGCATGGATAACAATATATAAAACATCCAAAAAAATATCTCAAAAATGCTACTGAGAGCTCCCCTTGGCTACTCAAGTTCCGTCCATCGCCGGCGCCTTATTTGTAAAATGTTTGGGGGAAAGGGGTAAGTAAAACAACTAACTCAATAGGAATGCCCAACCCACCTAGGCATCGATCCGACACCGACCTACATGATATGTAGCTATGATGTCATTACTCTACATGACATATCCATGTTTTCATGCCAAGTCAACTCAATGCAATTCATATATATAAACATTAAAAACTTTCCTCATGCTTAATATTTAAACACATACGCATCTTTAAATATACATCTTCTTCGGTCATAATCCGATATTTAGACATGATTGGTCAATTTCGACGATCATGTAGTGTTGGACAACTCCGACGACACTCGTATGATTGGACAACTCCAATGATCATACATGTTTGGCAATATATTGGTCTTACCTTGTGATTGGGCATCTCCAACAATCATCCTATTGTAGAGATTTTTACCACTTTCATAACATGGTTGGACACCTTTAACATTTTATGTAAGGCACACTTGGACAAACCTCTGATATACATATATACATACTCATTAGGCACATATAACACATAGCATGTTTTTCATGCTCTTCTATACACATTCATACTTTATATAGATTCTAACATGCATTTAACATTTTGTTTGGTCCAAAATCAAAAATAAGTTTTTCCTAAAAATTTTTGGATTCCCGGACACACCTGACCCGCTGACCAAAAAATCTCAAATTTCACAAAATGCTCTCAAAACTTTTTCGAACCTCTAAACAAGTTCCCAAAATATTTTTTACATTCAAAACATATATAACATCATTAAAATCCATTTATGACAAAAATGGTGAATAAAAAGAAAACCGGTCAAAATTGGACCCGGTCTTTACAATCTCCTCACCTTTAAGGAATTTCGTCCTCGAAATTAGAAACATACCTCAAGTAATAAACAACCCGGGGTACTTTGAACAGACCTCTTGTTCCCGTTCCCATGTAGCCTCTACGATTCCGTTATGTCTCCAAAGTACTTTAACCAATAGAATGGTCTTGCCTCGAAGCACTTGCTCCCTAGAGTCCAAAATTTGAATTGACCTCTCTTCGTAAGATACATCCTACTCCACCTCAAGATCTGTTCAATCTAACACGTGAAGGATTTGGCTCATACTTTCTCAACATCAAAACGTGGATGGTACTTTACACACTTGACATTTGCAGTGGCAATGCCAAGCGATATGCAACCTCACCCACATGATCCAATATCTCAAACAGATCGATAAACTGTGGCGATAGGTTGCAATTATGTCCAAATATCATCAAACCCTTTTGTAGTGAGACTTTAAGAGAAACGTGGTCTCCGACCTCAATTGTTAAAGGTCGTCGCCTATTATCGGCATAACTTTTCTGACGGCTCTGAGCAATAAGCAACCGCTGTCTTATCATTTAAATCTTTTCTGTAGTCTCTCAGACTATATCCGACCCCAAAACAATTGTCTCACTGACTTCTGTCCAACAAACAAGCGACCTACAAGGCCTACCATTCAGTGCCTCGAATAGAGCCATCTCAATACTAACTTGATAGCTATTATTGTAGGCAAACTCCACCAATGGAAAGTGATCCTCCTAACTACCACGAAAATTGAGCACACATGCTCGTAACATATCCTCCAAAATCTGTATAGTACGTTCTGACTAACCATTCATTTGAGAATGAAAAGTTAAACTAAAATGAAGGTTTGTATCAAGTGCCGCCTGAAAACTCTACCAAAATTGTGACGTAAACCGTGGGTCTTTATCGGATATAATGAAAATTGACACACATGCAGTTTCATAATCTGATCAATGTACAATCGACTAAGAGTATCCACATCATCAGTCACCCAAATAGGAATAAAATGATCCACCTTGGTCAACTAATCCACAATGACCCAAACTGCATCGTGACTCTTCCTCGACTTCAGTAATCCTGTGACAAAATTCATAGTGACTTGTTCCCACTTCCATCTAGCCATCGATAATGGTTGCAACAAACTCGCCGGTCTTTGATGTTCAACCTTCACTTGTTGACAAGTGAGGCACCTTGCACAAACTGTGCAATATCTTTCTTCATACCCTTCCACCAATATTGTCGGCGTAAGTATGATACATTTTGATACTACCAGGATGTACTGCAAGTCTAGAGCAATAAAACTCTCTAAGGACCTCATCCCTACAAGCTAATGGCACAACCATTTCTCCTTTGAACCTCAAACCTCTATCGGAATGAACAATCCAGTTTTCCACTACTTCGCCACACAAAATCCGAGTGTGAATGCCCTCCATGTCACTATCATGCCTTTGTTCCCCCGTTACCCTACTCACCATAGTTAGTTAAGCAATAAGAGTAAACAAAGTTGCCAATTCACCACCCTCACTAAAATGCAACCCCATTTTTGAGATGTCTTCCACCATTTTTTACTCACAGATTGCAATGCTTGTCAAAGTACCATGTGATTTTCTACTCAAAGTATCGGCTACCACATTGGCCTTCTCTGGGTGATACTGAATATCAAAGTTGCAATCTTCCATGTACACTACCCACCTTCGTTGCCTCATATTCAAGTCTTTTTGTGTGAAAAGATACTTCAAGCTTTTATAATCAAAGAAAACCTCAAAATTTTTTCTGTACAAGTAATGCCTCCGCATTTTCAATACAAAGATTACCGCCTTTAACTCCAAGTCATGAGTCGGGTAATTTTGGTCATGTGTCTTCAATTGTCGGGAACCATATGCTACAACATTTTTGGTTTGCATCAATACCCATCCCAAACCATCTCGTAAAGCATCACAGTAGATCACATAACCCAAACCACATTCAGGAATTATTAATATTGATGCACTAGTCAATCAGCTCTTCAATTCCATAAATGAATACTCACAAGCATCATTCCATGCAAACTTGACTCATTTACAAGTAAGCTTAGTCATAGGCACCGCTAGTTTCAAAAAGTCCTTTACAAAGCATCAATAGTAACCCGTTAGTTCCAAAAAACTACGTATCTCAAATACGTTATTTAGCATTTTCCAATTCTACAGAAACTCTTCCTTCTGACACTACATGTCCAAGGAACTTCACTTCTGTTAGCCAAAATTCACACTTTTCATATTTGGCATACAAGTGGTACTCCCTCAAAATCTGTAACATTGTCCTCAAATGAATCTTATGTTCCTTTATAGAGGATGAATACACAAGAATATCGTCCATAAATACCACCATGAATCTATCCAAATAAACATTGAAGATTCGGTTCATTAAGTTCATGAATGCTGCCAGTGCATTCGTCAAATCAAATGGAATCAATAGAAACTCATAGTGTCCATATCTAGTTCGAAAAGCCATCTTCAGAATATCCTCACCCCTTACCCTCAACTAGTAATACCCCAACCTCAAGTCGATCATCTTTGAAAAGCATGTTGAACCCTTGAGTTCAAACAAGTCATCTATCATTGGCAACGAATACTTGTTCTTGATCGTTGCTTGGTTCAATTTCTGATAGTCTATACACAATGGCAAAGATCCGTCCTTCTTCTTAGCAAATAGGACCAGAGCTCCCCAAGGTGATGTACTAGGCCGTACAAATCCCTTGTCTAACAATTCCTGTAACTGATCTTTCAACTTTTTCAACTCTACCGGTGTCATAAAGATAGGTGCGATACCAGGAGTAAAATCAATGTTGAACACTACTTCCCGTATCGAAGGTAATTATGTCAAGTTCCCCAGAAACACATCTAATAACTCACAAATTACTAGTGGAAACCCTCCATGAGTCATAACCTCATCATCCTTGGCTAACAAGCTAGCCAATAAACATCTAATCTCATTTCGGACATTGAAATGATGTAATGATGGTACATAAAAATCATCACGATCTCCCACAAAAAAGAAACAGTCACCCTAAGGTGTGCACACTATCACTCTCCTACTGAGACAATCAATCATGACTCTAAATATAGATAGTCAATCCATACCTAGGATGACATCAAAACTAGTCATATCTAGCAACACAAAGTCGAACACTAGCTGACGTCCAACAACCTCGATCTCGTAAGACCGACAAACTCTACCTAGGGTAACTCTACCCCCCAACAGGTGTATCAAAGGACAATGGTGACTCCAATGATGACACTTTCGGCCCCAAGGCATAAGCAAATGTAGCAGATATGAATGAATAAGATGCACCCAAATTTATCAACACCCTATCCCACGAGCTAGAAACTAGAAAAATAGCTCTGACCACTAACGGTCCTGGTATGTCCTCTGCCTGAGCAAGCATGAAAATACGGCCCTGTGTCTGCTGACCCCGCTAGCCAGTACCCTAAAACCTATACTGCTGACTAGAAATGACAGGTGTAGATCATTTCGCTATCTGAGAGCCATGAACTGACTATACTGGTTGGGGTGGTGGCATCGCCCTATATCCTGACAAAATTGTGGCAGCCTGAACTGTCCTCCACTGAGACCCATAACCACTCTGTACACTTTGCCTCTAAGGGCAGTTTGCTCTAACTTGTCCAGGATGTCGACAGTGGAAGCACGTCCGCTCCCTTCTAATATCACTAGCACTGATGCCACTACCTTCCTCTGAGGGCACTCAGATCTATAATGACCGGACTACTAGCAATGGTAGCACACTATCATAGACCGTGAAAGTCCTGTAGGCAAAGACAATGATAGCACTGGGCGAGCCTGTTGCTGCCCTTGAGAAAGCGACATGTTATCTCTGTGCCTTTTCCTCACTTAAACCAGAAGTTGACCCAGCACCACTTGCCTAATTCTTAGAGTCCCAGTTTCTTTAGGCATCTCAATCATCTTCCTACGCTATCAAAGCTCTGTTAACCACTTCAACAGAGACTTTCAAGCCTAAGATTGACACCCATTTCCTTATAGAGGTCTTAAGCCCCTTCACAAACTTCTTCTCTTTCATCTCTTCATCATTCACTATCTCCGGTGCAAAGCAAACCAAGGAAGTAAACTTGGTCTCGTATCCCATTATGTACATGTCTCCTTGCACGAGATCAATGAACTCTTGTCTCAACCTATCCTTCATTGTCGCTGGGAACAACTTATCAAAGAAAAGTCCTTTAAAGGTATCATACTCTATTATCTCGGTATTATGAGTATTACCAATGAATTGCCACCATCTATCTGCTTATCTTTGAAGATGAAGTGCCGCCACACCAACCCATAAGTCTCATCGCTTGTTAAGGCAACCAAGAGTTTAAATGTTGGTCAATCCAACCCTCCGCCACTAGTGGATCAGATCCGCCTGCAACCATAGGTGATTTATACGTTATGAATTCCTTCATAACAATCATTTTATAGCTCAAGCCAACCCTAGGTTTTACCTGAACATCTTCCTCTTAGGCCTCGTTTGTGATTTGTCTCGTGGTTTCTACCATGTCTCACATAAATTAGGCTCCATCAATTTGTTGTTGAGGAACATTAGCGCCTCTACCTCACGCTCTCCTTGGTGGTATCTTGTTATATACACAACAAGAAAATTTAACACCAAACATACATAGTCATATAACTATCACCATGCTTACACAACGGGATGGTAATTCATTTTATAATTAGCATATTATAAAGGCGTAAACAAGCAATCATATTTCGCATAAGCAATCCATAAACCTTATGTTCGAATCCTTAACCTCAAATAAACACATAATCAAATTCTCACCCTTCGTCCTTAGGTATTCAAACCCAGTTAAGCTCTGATACCAAATTGTCACGTCCCGATTTCTAACACCCAGTTAAGAGTGAAGGAAATGGGGTGACTGAGTCAAACATCGACACCTCCCACATGCAATCCCACTCTGATATCACATTTGGATGCCAAGTTATCACGCCTCGAAATTCGAATCATCGGACACTCTGTCTCTAAGCCCAAACTTCGAGGGTAAGTCCGTCCATTAAGTTTTAATGAACCATTTATACTCTCATTACAGCGGAAGCATAATCCTATACACCTATTTTTGCAAGTATAATCCTACATCAACTCATCTCAGTGAGCCCCATACATGGCTTCCAACAATATTTTAGTTCTAAGCCTAGCTGTGGATTACGATCCATCGTAATGGGGATTACGATGTATCGTAATATATGATGCATGACACATGTATCGCTACATCCTGCGAAACAAGCAGATTTTAACTCAATTTTCATAACATTTTTACGATCCACTATAATGGGAATTACGATGTATCTCCGAATTACGATCCATCGTAATGGAGATTACGATGCATCATAATCACTTAAATGCAATTTCTGTAGAATTCTCAAGTGCTCAACAACCTATGCAATTCATGTCCAATTTCATTCTTTATCCTCATATCATCCCATGCTGCTTTGAAACATAAATAAAATGTTATAACATCATATCTTCATACATTTGATCCAAAATATGCAATCCATACATTCCTCAAGGTTTACAAAGTATCCACATGAAAAATCCAAAGTACAAGTAGTTTGTTCATAACTACAATTTCTACAAAAAAAATCAACATGCCACAAGCCGGCATGGATAACAATATATAAAACATCCAAAGAATATCTCAAAAATGCTACTAAGAGCTCCCCTTGGCTACTCAAGTTCCGTCCATCGCCGGCGCCTTATCTGTAAAATACTTGGGGGAGAGGGGTAAGTAAAACAACTAACTCAATAGGAATGCCCAACCCACCTAGGCATCAATCCGACACCGACCTACATGATATGCAACCATGATGTCGCTACTCTACATGACATATCCATGTTTTCATGCCAAGTCAACTCAATATAATTCATATACATAAACATTTGAAACTTTCCTCATGCTTAACAGTTAAACACATAAGCATCTTTAAATATACATCTTCTTCGGTCATAATCTGATACTTAGACATGATTGGTCAATTCCGACAATCATGTAGTGTTGGACAACTCCAACGACATTCGTATGATTGGACAACTCCAACGATCATACATGTTTGGCAATATATTGGTCTTGCCCTTGTGATTGGGTAACTCCGACGATCACAAAATTAGGGTATGATTGGACATCTCCAATGATCATCCCATTGTGGAGATTTTTACCACTTCCATAACATGGTTGAACACCTCCGACATTTCATGTAAGGCACACTTGGACAAACCTTCGATATGCACATATACATACTCATTAGGCACTTATAACACAACATGTTTTCATGCTCTTCTATACACATTCATACTTTATATAGATTCTAACATGCATTGCATCCTCACATATCACATCTAAACACCTATATGTTGAAATTCACACATATGCCTTATACATGTACACTAGGCCACGTCTGTCAATCTTATGCTCATAATTTCATACATATTGCATGTATACATTCACAAACATCATATATCACAATATGAACAATATTAAAATGTATAAAATTACAATGAAAGAGGGGAAGACAATATCACAGAACCCCACCATTCTCCCATACATGCTAACTCAACCAAACCATTCTTAAACTCACCCAAAACCTAGGAATCATTGAATAAGAGAGAAGAAACAACCCTACCTCAAGTTTGAAGCTTTTCTTGCCAAAATCCTAGAAATCACTAAGCTTCAACTTATTCAAATTTGAACTTTGTTCGGTTCAAAACGTAGCCCTTGCCATGTATAACAAGTTGTCATTCATCGACACTTTCCAATTCTAAGCTTAAAGCATCTGAAATGAAGAGAGAGAGAGAATAAATGAAAAGGGAGGGATAAATAGAGATGGTCGGCTGTCTCGAATGGCTGGGATTCCAGCCTTGTAGATATTTATAATATTTAGGGCACAAAATAACCAAAATGCCCCCAAGCCACTTAACTTACCCTCCTAACCTCCGTTTTTTTATTTCAAAAGCGGCTACAGCTCCAAAATCAGTTTCTTAACTCTTTTAAAATTCCGTTTGGTCCAAAACCAAAATTAAATTTTTTTCATAAATTTTCTAGATTCCTAGGCTCACCCGACTGCGTCCCGAATCCCACCGACCCGAAAATCTTAAATTTTGTCAAATACTCCCAAAACTTCTCCGAATCTCTAAACTAGTTCCCAAACATGCTTTTCACATTCAAAACATATATAACATCATTAAAAATTCATTTATGACAAAAATTATAAATAAAAAGAAAATCGGTCAAAATTAGACTGGGTCTTTACAAGCTAACTAACCACTCCACCGCTCTTTCTTTTTCGATAAATGAGTTTATTGTCATTTATAAGTTATAACATGAATAGTAATGTGCTACTATATATGTACATGACAGTTTTTAAAACTTATTTGGAAGGTTAAACAATGCCATAATTCAGCATATCATATATCGTTAAAAAAGTTGTTAAGTCTAGTTTTTTAATATATATATTTTGTATTAAGATTTGGTGATAAATATTTTATAAATAAATAGAGATCAGTATGTTCTAATTAAGTTGTATTGTAAACTTAAGCCCAAATTGCATGTTGATTAAAATTGTGAGTGATTATAATTCAGCTCTCGGTTGAATTATGTGGAAAGAAAATTACTAAGGAGGATATGTTAGAAAAATTATACTCCACAATTTATGCCTCAAATATGCTTTTGCAGCAACAATATAGAGAGCGTAGATTTACGAAATATTTTGAGCTGATATCATTTCGCTGTTATGGACATGGATATGGTCGTGGTAAAAGTAACTACCATAACTGCCGAGGTCCAATTCTTCAAGTTTTCACAATAAGAACTCCATGTCAAGCCACCAGAAGTGGTACACAAATGAGATAGAACAAGCAAAAGGGAAAGGTTTACCTCCCAATAAACATGAATATGCTTATTATCAGTGTGACATAAAAGGGCATTAATTACATACTTATTGTATGCCTAAACATTTGGTTAATCTTTACCAAGCCTCAATGAAAGAAAAGGAAAATAAGATATAAATGAATTTTACGAATTACTATGAGCCTGTGGACATTACTCATCTTGATGTCTTAGATTTATTTAATGATCCTAATGGCAAAATTGATCACTTTATTGGTGATGAAAATTTTCACACCGATTAATCATACTTTCTCTTTATCATATTATCTCTAGTATGTTATTTCCATCATATTTTTATGTTTCTTGTAAAATAATAAAATTTAAATATTGTTTTTGCATATATGAATAGGCATGGATCTGACTAATGTATTGATTAATTCCAAGATGAATAGTGAAGATATATGTCTTGTAGACAGTGCAATAACACATAATTCTCTAAGATAAAAAATACTTTCCCCACTTCATATTAGCTAAAGCTAGTGTCAGTACAATATCTAGACCTACAAATCTAATTGAAGGCTCCAAAAGAGCCAATATTATATTACCATGTGGAACAATAATATATATTGATGATGCTTTATATTCTAACAGATATCATAGATTCCCTACTAATCTAATTGAAGGCTCCAGAAGAGCCAATATTATGTTAACATGTGGGACAATAATATTTATATTAATGATTCTTTATATTCTAACACATCCTATACACTCCTTACAAATCTAATTAAAGGCTCCAGAAGAGCCAATATTATGTTATATTGATCATGTTGAAATAGATTCCAAAGAAATCTGTTAACTTTTAAAGATTTATACCATAATGGATATCATATTGAGACTATAAATGAAGGCAATGTTGGAATATCTTTTAATTATTTCTGTTACTTCATGTAAGAGAAAAATATTAGAGAAAGTTCATACTTTCTCTTCTGGGTTATATTATACGCTTATAAGAACAATTGAATCACATGTTGTGATGCACCAAAAGTCCTATGATCTAAAGTTTTTTATGTTTTTGCATGATCGACTTGGTCACTAGGGTCTACAATTATGCGTCGAATTATTAATAATTCACATGGACACTCACTAAAGGATTAGAAAATTCTTTTACCAAGTGATTATCCATGTACCGGTTGCTCACAAGGTAAGTTTATTGGTAGACCATCTCCTTCAAAAGTCATTGTTGAATTCTCAGCCTTTTAACAACAGATTCACGGGGATATATATGGACGTATTCACCCTCCATGTAGACTATTTTATTATTTTATGGTCATAATTGATGCTTTAACACGATGGTCACATGTTTGTTTATTTTCTACTCGCAATGTTATATTTGTTAGACTTCTTACTAAATAATTAGATTATGGGCACAATTTCCAGACTGCCCAATTAAGATGATCCGTCTTGATAATGCCTATGAATTTTTATCCCAAAAATTTGATGAATTTTTCATTTCAATTGGCATTAGTGTTGAACATCTTGTTGCTCACACTCATACCCAAAATGGTCTGGCAAAATCTTTTAATAAACGACTTCAACTAATTGGTCAACATTTGTTTATGCAAACATAGTTATTTGTTTTTACTTGGGGACATCCTATATTACATGCAACATCTTTAGTTCACATATGACGAACTACTTACCATAAGTTTTCACATTACAACTTGTACGAGTCAATAACCAAATATCTCTCACATACAAATACTGTACATATTCTTATTGCATCACCACAACATACTGTAATAAGTCCTTAACGTCGACTTGAAATTTATGTCAATTTTGACTCTCCATCTAATATTAGATACTAAAAAGCACAGACACTTCATATAGGGGTGTCATGGCGGTTGACACGCTGAGGATACGACAAGGACATGCGAGACACATGGAGGGATATATTTTGTAATTTTTAAAAGTGCAAAAAAACTCCTAAACTTTTTCAAAGTTGCAAAAAAGATCCCCTGGACTATTTTTGAGCATTTCAATCCCTCATCTTCTAAAAATTGACAACTTGACCCCCTGGAAGAACTATAATGATATATATATCCTTTAATATGACCATTATGCCCTTTTCTCTATAAATATAGTGTTTTCTAAATAAAAATTCAGAAAAAAAAAAGTTAGATAAAATTCCTAAATAATAAGTTAAGAAACAAAAAAATAAAAGGCAAATAGAACTTTATTTAACATAAAGTCATGTTGTGTTGTTTGGTAATTTGTATTTAAATTTATATTTGTTATTAGAAAATGAGTAACGTGCAAGGTTCTAGTAGTGGGTTTGAACCCAATGACAACACTCTTTTTTTGAAAATACGTTAATTGTTTGATAATGAATTAAAGTATTTGTGTAATTTAGTCTTTTTTTATTGTCAGATTTATGGTATAGTGAATATTGGTTAAATTGTTGAATATATATTAATATATTATATTTTTATTTCATAGTCATATCCCCGTCGTGTTCGTGTCCCTTTTTTTAGAATTTATTGTGTCGTTGTGTTCGTGTCGTATCTTACTCATGTCCAGTACTCGTGTCCCGTGTTCATGTCCATGCTTCCTAGATTAGATATCTTAAACCCCTGACAGTTGATGCCATTTAATGACACTATTTTTCCACTACTAAGGAAGAAAAGAAATTTTCAAAGAGGCAACATGAGATCACTTGGAATGCTTCAGCATATTTCATCTTGATCATCGTACAAATCAATGTGAACTAGAAGTTCAGAGGATCATTTATTTGTAAAATGTTGCAAATCAATTACCTGATACATTTATTAACACAAAGAAAGTAATGAAATCACATATACCACCTACAAACATTCCAGCACGAATTGATGTATTGCAGCAAATGCATCTAAAACATGCCAGAAGCATGGTAGACTAGTGAGTGTAAAAAATGTTGTTCCTCGGAGGAAGAAAACATAAAGAAAAGTGCATATAGAAATTGGCATTCCAGAAAAATGTCACACTTATAAAGAGAGCAATAGAAATGATTGATCAATCTAAATTTTCTAACCAATAAACCTTAATGAGGCCCAAATCTTTAAAGATGATTAAATAATAGCCCTTGATGAGACCCAGGTATCTAAAAGTGATAAAGTAATAGCCTTTGAAGAGGCACGTGCCCTTGATGAGGCCCAGATACATAAACATGATAAACTAATAAACTTTGATGAGGCACAGGCCCTTGAAGTGGCACAAGTACCTGAAATGACGAGATCTCAATAAGTTATGGAAAGAGATGGAATAGAAATAAAGTTATTGTAGACAACATATTCTCTTTTACATTTACTCTTGATATAAATAATGAGGATCAAAAACTTCAAAATGTCAAAAAATGTCAACAAAAAAATGATAGACCAAAATGGAAAGAAACAATATAGGCGGAGCTAAATTCATTAGCAAAACGAGAAGTATTTGGACCTATAATCCAAACACCTGAAGGTGTCAAGTATATAGGGTTCAAATGGATATCTATATGAAAAATGTAATGAGAAAAATGAGATTATAAGATACAAAACATGACAGGTAGCACAAGGTTTGTTGCAAAGACTTGGAATTGATTATGAGGAGACATACTTTCCTGTAATAGATGCAATCATATTTTGATTCTTAATCAATTTGGTAGTTACAGAAAAATTGGATATTCATTTAATGGAAGTCGTTACGACATACTTATATGAAACACTGGATGGTGATATTTATATGAAAATCCCTAAAGGAGTTAATTAAAATACCTAAAGCAAATTACTCAAAATCATGTAGTATATACTTGATCGAGATACAACAATCCTTGTATGGATTAAAGCAATCAGGGTGCATGTGGTACAATCGCCTTTGCAAGTACTTATTGAAAAAAAGATAAGTGAATAGTCCAATTTGTCCATGTATTTTTATTAACAAATCAGAATCTGATTTTGTAATTATTGTAGTATATGACAATGATCTGAATCTTGTAAGAATTCTTAAAGAGCTTACAAGGACCGCTACTTATTTAAAGAAAGAATTTGAGATGAAAGATCTCAGAAAGACAATATTTTGTCTCGGTCTACAGATCAAACATTTATCAAGTGAAACTCTCATCCATCAGTCAACATATACAGAAAAAGTCCTAAAACACTTTTATATGGATAAAGCTCATCCATTGAGATTGAGCTCTCCAATGATTGTCCGATCACTTGATGTTAAGAAAGATCTTTTTCATCCTCGAGAAGATGATGAAGAACTTCTTGGGCCTAAAATACCATATCACAGTGCAATTGATGCTCTTATGTATTTTACAAATTACGAACATAGCATTTTCAGTTAATTTACTAACAAGATACAATAATGCACCAACCTATAGACATTAGAATGGGGTGCAACACATACTGTGTTATAGTTGTGAAACAACTAATATGGGATTATTTTATTTAAATGAATCAAAATTCTAGTTAGTTGGATATGCAGATGTCAATTATCTTTTTGACCCACGTAAAGCTCAATTATAAACATGATATGTGTTTACTTGTGACAATACTATTATATCATGGTGATCTATGAAGTAGACAAGATTACATGAAGATAATGTTGCGTGTCTTGCACGGATCAAATAATGCTATATTAAAGGTGAGAGAACACATTTCACTAAAAAAAATTTATACACATGAGCTCTAGAAAAGTGGCAATATTGATGTTCAACAGATATGACTTAGCAAATTTATTTACTAAAGCACTACTTACTACAACGTTCACGCATTGGATGCGTCAGCTCAAAGATTTTTCATATCAAATTAATACAACAACTACAGATAAGGGGGAGTAATTGATTGAAAAGGTATTTGCACACTCCACTCTTTTTTCTTTGCCAAGGTTTTGTCCGATTTTAATGAGACAGTTTTATCATATGTAATACAACTTTATGATAAACAAGAATATTGTACTATTTTTCCTTCTTTAAGTTTTTTTCCCATTGAATTTTTCTAAGCAAGGTTTTAATGAGACGTATTCTTAGTGTGATGGACTCCAAGGGGGAGTGTTATAATATTTATGGGGTCCACTTGTAATAAATTATCTACAGTGATGTAGATGAAAGGTGGTGTACATTTTGTGCACACTAGAATCAAAAGGTTACCGGCAGAAGGCATAAATTATGGATGGCCCGTGAAACTAAAGTCGTGAATTATAGGTTGTAATACTGTATAAAACCTAACTCTAGCAACTTGAGTTTCACCAGAAAATTTTACGAGCTTTGGCAAGGTACTTGGAACCATGGGAGTGAGATTGAGTTTAAACTTTAGAAACCGAATTTATTTTGGGCGAGATATGGCTAAAGGTTTTACTAACCCGAGTAACCTGAGGAACCCGAACTACAATGAAAAATTTATAATTTTTAAGGGTATAAGTTTTTTTTTTGAAAAATAAAGTTAAATATAGATGATTTATAGTGTTATAGGTATTAACACCTTCTTTAAAAAATAATTAAAAATTATAATAATTAAATTTTAGTTTAAGAGACAAAATAATAATAAAAAATATAAGATTTTGAATTCTTTCCAAATTCTAATAGAAGGAATATTAAGTCCCACAAGTTTTAATCACCCAAAGTCCTAAGAAAAAAAAAACTCTATTTGTCACATGATATGAATGGTTTTATTTCATGTTAAATGAATGGAATTCTATACTTTAACAAATTATTTTTTAATGTTTATCTATTAGTAGGATATTAAAATTTTGGACAACTCGAGAAACACGAAAGGCCCATGAAATCTATGTGATAGCATGTTGAGATGCAATAAATTCCTTGAAACTTGGACTTGGCGTGAACTGAAGTGTTAGAACCTTGAGTTTGACGTGAGCTAACACTTTAGCCCACCCAAGTCCCACCCTATGTAATTTGTTGAGTGAAAGACATCAGTGAAGAAGAAATCAAAAAGAAAATTAATAAGATTGAGACCCAATCCTATCCTTCTCTCTCTATTTCTTTTTGAGTATATTTTTCTTATATTTACAATGTAGACATCATTTTTCAAACCTCATATTCTAATAGGAACTGGATCCCCTCCTATTGGAGGGGTCCTATGCTAAAATATGTGCTGCAAAACGCTAACGTTTCAAGACACAACATTCCCTAAATAAGTTATCCGTTAAATTTAATGGATAGCTTATTTGGATAAAGAAATATTATTCTATTATATAAACCATTAATATCATATTGTTTTACGTATTTTCCTCTCACAAATACCCGCCAAAAGATTTCAGAAGCCCTTCTCTCCAACATATTTCAGAAGCCATCTTTCTCTTTGTCTACACAAACTTCTCTCTTTAACTCCTCTTCAACCCTAGTTGTAACAAAGAATAAGAGAATATTTGGAAGATTTCAAAAGCAACTATTGTTTGAAAGATTTCAGAAGCAATATGGGAGGTACATTCCCTCAATATATTACTCAGGATTCAAGACTGAGTTTTTGATTAAAAAGACCCAAAAAAATCCAAAACAAAAAAACCCTAGAGTTTGTAATATACTTTTCGCTTCTGATTACTCATCACCTGGCGAAAAAACACAGAGCGAGTGAGAGAGTGACTCAAAGAGAGTTTTGATTAAAAAATTCCCAAAAAAAACCCCAAAAAACCCCTAGAGATTGTTACGGTACCTTTTGGCTTCTGGTTGCTCATCATCTAGCGAAGAAACACAGACATTGACAGTGTGAGCCCAAGATAGAGTGAAGCTGAGAGAACCCACCTTCGTGCAAGATAGAGAACTTCTTCGACTAGAGAAATAGACCTTCGAATCCACCTTCGTGCTAGATAGAGACCTTCTTCAACTAGAGAGACAAAATTTTGCTCTGAAGAGAGTTTCGAATCCAAGAGAATTTTTTTTTTTTAATTAAAAATTCTCCAAAATATTAAATAATTGAATAAATATTATTATTAATGCAATCTGTGCTGTTACACACTAACGGAAGATGATACGCTCACATTTTATTAACTTATACCAAATTTGTGTTGTGCGCCTAAAAACATTAGCGTTTTGTTGCAGATTTTAGCACAGGATTCCCTCAACAGGAGGGGATCCAGTTCCATTCTGACAATGAAGCAAATTGAGTTACATTTGCCTTACTTTTACTTGTCATTTTCATTTCCTTTTTCTTTATTTTCAACCATTTTATAGATTTTTGAATTCCTATTGTAATGTAAACACGAAAAAAGAAGAAACATAGCTGCTTTTTCCATTATTCTTCTCCTTTTCATAGATCGTTTCCTCACTGAACAAGTAAATCACATAAAGCCTTTGAACTCTTCATTAGCTATAGCCTATACTTTGTGACACATACCAAGAATGTGCTTATTAACACAAAAACCACCATCCCTACTTGAAGTGACCTTATTGCTGGCTAGTAAAGCCTAATTTCACATCCTCTGGTACTAAAAATTAGAGTAAACACAGTTCGTTTTTCTTTTTTATTTACAAAATCTTAACACAATTTAAATTTTGTTGTCTGATAGCATGGAAAAAATTTGAGTTGAAAGTTTAACCCAATTTTTCTTCAATTTCATTTCCAAGACACTTAAAGGCATGCTTTCAAAAGCACTGACACATCGTGAGTTACTATATGATCTGAGAACAATAATTTGGTAAACGTCGTGATACACCTGAAAGTCGGATAAATCTGACTGCATTTATGAGTAGAAGATGACATCCTCCATTCACATAAATCAATCTGGCTGTCGATCTACATATCATTTTCCATTTGGTGATATTCACTGTACCATTCCACAAGTAAAAAGATTCCCACTACCATTGACTCTTTCCCGTTTTAACAGTTTTCCATTTGGGCTGATAATTTTGGCCTAATAAGCCCTTGCTAAGAAATTTAAGGATGGAAGTTTTTGCATTCCCATTTTCTTCTGCTTGAGTTGAGTAAGAAAACATCTCTGGAGACAGGAAATCTTTTCTTCTCAGTTTCACAAAAGCAATGGCAAGCTTGCCCAGTTGCTCTCACCAATTCTTAAGATCCCTCCAGGTTACTTCACAGAACAAGAATGATTGCTATGACAATATGGTAGATGACCGAAAAAGAACACCCCATAACCTCATGATTCATTATACTAGTTGCAACCAATGTTTCAACCATGACAAATAAAGCATGAACATGAATACTACTATGGCATGCGCATCTCAATCAATCACATATCCCATAGTGCACAAAGTATCAAAAAAATGTTAGAAATTGACAATTTTACTTTCAAGCAATTGTGACACAGGTAAGAACCACAGAGAACATGAAAGGGAACAAAAGAGAGAATGAGAGGGTTAACGTTAAAAAAGAAAAAAGAAAAAAGAAAAAATTGAGAACAGGAGTCCACCATACTTCTCTTGAACAAAAGCAGATTGAGATTGTGTTTGTTACCCTTCTTGTCAGAATTTGCTATCAAGAAATCGACTTAAAAAAGACAATTTTTCTAGAGGAAATGATGTTTTTCTCTCTTTGTTTTTCATGTTATCGTCACAATTACTAAACTAACTGCAAAAATGTTCTGAGAATTTCACTGTTTTCCAATAACAAGTTTTGAAGAATTCATTTATGAGAATTGCACCAAATATACCTGAGAGAGTTCCAAAGACTGCCTGTCAAAATTTTCCATTATCACTTCAACACAACTGTGAGAACGCAGGTTCAAATCCTAAAAACAACCAATTTGCACAAATAATACAAGATCTTAGGTCTACATCCAGTCCACTCATCCCAACATCCAAGCTACAGGGACGACATCGAGTAATGACATGTATGACACCGAGTCCAACTCAACCGTGAAAAGTTCATAACCTCAAATTTGCAGTTCACCTCGTACATCAAAACAAAATAATCAGACTTCTCTACTTATTTTGGTAGAAACTAAACAAAATCATCAGACTTTTCTACTCATTCTGGTAGAAACCCATATTTTCATGTACTTTCAATCACTCTCTCCATAATATAAATAAATTGAATGGTCCAAACACTATGTATTTGAAATCAGATAAACACTCAAGTCTGATGAGACAACAGTTGATGGTCATGAATTTGAATTTATCTGTGGTAGGAATTCCATTTAAAACCTATCACATCTGAGCGATCTGGTTAGTTTAACCAGAAGATTTCCAAAAACTAGACACAAGAACAGAAAGAACACACATGAATCATGAATGATGTCCTTTATTAGACTATAAAAGGCTACAAATTATTCCTTGTTCGTCACTAATTTGTACTAACCTTCATTACTTCATCTATATCTCCATTGCATCTAGGCAAACTAGAGAGCTAAACCATTCAAAAGTAGAAACTTCCAAATTAAATTCCCTAGTTATATGTAATGCAAATTCTAAGAAACAATAGATAGTCAAGGCTCAGCAGTATTGAATCCATCAAACAAATATTTAACTACACAATCCTCAAAAATAACACTACCCAAAATTGTATCAAAACTCAAGGAAACTTTTTCACCAATAAACTATCAAACCCAAAGATCCCAACACACAATATGAACTGATTAATTAGACATGTTCACTCCAAAGTCTTCTTGAATATCGGCTATCCATCAATCTATCCGTACAAAGTTCACAAATACCAGCATCACACATCCTCACCACAATCACACAATTTCACAAGCAAACAATACTCAAAGAGCAATGATGTACAAGCCCACTAAGTAGGCCGGCTTTCCAAACCGAATAAAACACATACATTGGATACATTCATGTCGGGTCCACATAAATATATTTGTGGTTTGGTCGGTTTGGAAAGCCTTATTTAGTCTCATAAGATATCTTTTTCAATATTCAAATTGATTCTAATCTAAAATCATATAAACCCCAATAAAATAAAAATCATGACTAGCGATGCATGTAGCATAAACACTTCTTGACCACTTCTTCAAAGTACCTATTAGCTATCATAACCTATATTTTATAATTTATTTTCATTGTACCTGTCCCAGCAGATACCTCTTCTCTGAATGGATACACACACACAAGGAGAGAAAGAGCCTGATCAATTCTCAAGCATGCCTACTTGACCCTAATTAGAAGACCCCACTATACCATACCTCATTGTTCATAATTACTTCTGTTGGAAATTTCTACAAAATAACTTTATAACAGAGACACACACTGACCCACATATATAGATACATACAAATACCCACATATATAGATACATACAAATAGTAAAGCTAGTAATAATGTGCATATATACATTCATATATCTTCTTATTTTAAAATTTATTTTCATTGTACTAGTCCCACCGGATACCTCTCCTCTGAATGGATACACACACAACGAAGGAGAGAAAGAGCCTAATCAATTCTCAAGCATGCCTACTTGACCCTAATTAGAAGACCTCAGTATACCATACCTCACTGTTCATAATTACTTCTACAGGAAATTTCTACAAAATAACTCTACAACAGAGAGACACACAGACCCACATATATAGATACATACAAATAGTAAAGCTAGTAATAATGTGCATATATATATACATATATCATCAAAAACTGAAGCTGAAGGCCTGAAACTATGAATTCACACGCATAAGTTCGTGTACCAACAGTACCCATTTCACACATAACCCAAATAAACCGTTGTCTACATTCATCAATTCTCAAACAACACCAACTTCACAGAAAATAGAAAAGACCCAAATCGCAAATTCGATTGCTTTAAATGTTTTATTACTTATCTTTTGTGGACACACCATACTTCTCTTGCAACTTGGTGATCTCCTCTTCCTTCTTCTTCTGATCAAACTTCTTGCTCATCTTGGCCTGCTGGTAGTAGAGCACGATGAGGTAGCGGTTGGCGACGTTGAAGCCGGAGAGGTGGTCGACGGCGGTCTTGGCGTCGTAGATGTCCTCATAGACCACGAACGCCGTCCCTCGGGTGTCCTTGTTGGTGCCGATGCGAATCTGCCGAATCGCACCGTACTTGCCGAAGATATCGTACATCTCTTCGCTCGATATGTTGAAGGGGAGATTTCTCACGTACAGAACTCGGTTCACCTCCGGTGGGAGTCGTGTGTTGCCCTTTCTCAAGCTGATCGTCGCCATGTTTGGATGGCAGGAAAAAGAGAGAGAAAAGCTGGGATTTTGGGGATTTTTTTTCCCGAGAAATAGGATATTAGGGTTTGTTTTGATTTACAGAAGCTGGGACTGGAGTTTCGAGTTTCGTTGGTGTGTGCGAGAGGGAAAGAGATTTGTTTTTCCGATAGAGGGTAAATTTGTCATTTCGCTGCTCGTTAAGTAAGGATGGGTATGGATCGGGTTAAAATGTCACCCTTTTCAATTAATTTTATTAAAATAACATTTTTTCCATGTGTTTTTTTTTTTCCTGTCAATTTAAATAAATTTCCAGTAATTGAATATCGTGTTATTAGTTATTAAATTAACTTGATGATGAGATTTAAAAATAGAAATAAATAAATATATATATATAGGCTATAAAATTAACATCACTCGTTCTAAACTCTTCCTCGAAGAAATTAATATATGTTTGCTCTCTATCGTAACTTTGATTTTTAAAAAAATTATCATCATCATCATCCTTTTGATTTTTAAAAAAATTATCATCATCATCATCCTTACTTTAATCTCGTATAAATGGAATTGGACACATAAATTATCACCACTTGAATTACAATTCATCAAAAAAATTTGATATAAATTTTACAATTATTTATCTACCTGACACTATCTCGTCTTCTTTTCATATTCGGCCTTGAATACCGACAATGAGAGAGTCAAGAATTTGACATTGCCCTCTTTCTAAATGATGAAATCTTTCAAACCGTTGTCTCAACGGTAAAAGTTTTTATTTTAAGAATAAAATATAAAAGACCAGAGAAAAGATTCACTCTTTCAATGTGGGGGCCTAATTACTAATAATAATATTATTATTTGCTGTTTTTCCAAGATTTGTTTTCTTAATCTTTTTATTTTTTAAGACCATACGTGTGGAAGCAATTACACAAGATGAAATATTATACAAGAAGCAAAATCACATTCCAACCATGAATTGCCAAAAATGGCTATGGAGCTAGAAAGTGAGAGGAACACGAAGACACCCAAACATACTTGCAGAGAGAAGAAAACAAATTGAACATTATAAAAGGAATCTTATTTTTTTGATAAATAAATTATAATAAAATTACAATTTGGCCTTTAAATTATCCATAAAAAAACAACTAGGGTTTAAAGGCGACCAAATTGTCATCTCGTTTTCAAATTTTAATTTGGCTGAAAATTTGAGATTACTTCATTGAATTTGAGTTTTTTTTTGTTTTTTTTTATAGTGATCTTCAAATCCAATTTTTTTAAAATTTCATGAAAGATTAGTAAAATTCTAGTGTGGAAAATGCTAGTGAGTCGTGTTAGAACATTATTATATTTGAATGCGAAAATGCATAGTTGTTCTTTAATTTTCTTTTTTCTTTCTTGTGGAGTGAGGCAATCACAATACTACTTCTCTTTCAATGTAAAGAAAGGAGACTGTTTTAATTCTGAAAATTTATATATATCTATATTACATTTAAGCTTGGCCTAATAAGGCCAAAAACGGTGTTCCAACGGTTCAGAGTTGTTAAAAAAACAATCCTGCGATTCAAAATATCTTTTGCTATCTACGGTCTAAAATTACTTTATCTAACGATCGCGTTAGTGCCGTAGGCACGGGCATACCCTAGTATATATATATATATATATATATAAAGAGAGAGAAAGAGAGAGAGCAAGAGCAGTTAAGACTTCATAGCATTAATTATTTCGCTGTAGTATTATTATATTTTTGAAAAATGGAAAATCCTTCCAACTATCGGCTCTTTGAACTTATAACTGCAAAATAAAGTTCGAATATATAAATCACCCGCAAATTAGAGGCTCATTGGACTTAATAAAAAGAAAAGAATGAATAAACAAGGAAAATAATTTTCATTAGGGCCAATTTATTTGGCAAATTAAACAATTTACTATTTTGCAAGAATTATCGCAATGCTCTTGAGAAGACTCCGACATCTTATCATATACTTTGAAATGAGAGAAAATATCACTAAATTATGACCTTTGATAGAATTTGAACTCAATACTTGGAGTACCTCTTTTGCTACTTTTGTTTTTTTTTTGCTTTTTTCTTTTTTATTCTAAGTCTGCCAAAAACAATAAAAAAATTATAAATTATGAGTTTCAAACTTCTAGCCTTTCAAAAGCTTTCTCAATGCATGTTTCATATCATTATTGATTATACCAATTAATATATATGTGCTTATATTTTATAACATTATATTGATCCACTTAAATTATAGCCATGCAAAATTTAATAGACTTATTGATATAGCACAGTTGAAACTAAGGATCCCAAACTAGACCTAACACAATTATTAAAAACAAAAAAGGGCAAAAAAAAAAACCTTGCCTATTTTTTTGGCATTATACGCCTCTCAACTAATGAAAACCTCATGAGATGAGTTAATGTGACAAAAATGCCCCTCCAAATGCAGAAAATATTTTTAAGTTATTCAATGTTTTTTTCAAATAAAAAAATAATATTACAATATTAAAAAATAAATGAAATTTCTTTAGAGAAAATTTAAAAATAAACATAAATATTCAATAAATTACAAAAATATACAATTACAAATTATAAAGGATAAAGTTGAATGTTTGAGAGATTTAGAATTAATATGAAAATATATATCAAAATGTATGAATTAGTGGTATTATTGAAAATTGATAACATGGTCATTCAAAGAAAAAAGTAGGATTTATAAAATTGCAAAAATATACAATTACAAATTATAAAGGATACAATTGAAAGTTTGAGAGAAAAAAATTAATATGAAAGTATTTATCAACATGTATAAATTAATGGTATTATTGAAAAGTTACAGCACGGACATTCAAAGAAAAAAGAAAAAACTATTAATATTTTTTTCTCTTTCTTTTTCTTTTTTTTTTCTTTTTCTTTTTTGTAAAGAGATTGGTCCACTTGTATTTTATCTTTTTTGCATTTTCTATATTTGGAGGGGCATTTTTGTCACATTAATGCCAAAAAATAGACGATGGGACTTTTTACCAATCAGAGATAAACAAGGGGGTTTTTTTCTTTTTTTTGTGTGGTTCCCCCAAAAAAATAGATATATATTCCGATTGAGAAAATGAACTCACAAGAGTTAAATCCATTCTCAACAATATGATTAAAATCAATTCAAGTAATTGTCAAACTACATTTCAAACATTTGGAAATTCTCTCTTTTTTCCATTTCCAAACACAGCAAGTCTAATCCAAATTTGGGCACACATTTTTTCTACCATCTCTCTCTCTCTCTCTCTCTCTCTCTCTCTCTACCAAGAATTTGTAACAGAAAAAATGTCATAGTTAGATTCTCCTAAAAAAGAGTTATATATATGAGGAAATCATAATCACAGAGTCCATAGAATTCAAACTATTCCACCCTCTTCTCTCCTCTCATTCCACCAGGGAACACCGGAAGGAGGTAAGTCTAGGCAAATTCAATAGTGAAAGACAACATTTTATATCTATTTCTTTTCTCCTTTATATAAATGTTCTAATAATTATTTTCTAAAAGCTATATTGTTTCCAAATCTTTTCTTAAGCTGCCTCAATGAATTTAATACCAAAATTTCAGCTTTCTCAATTTTTTTCTTCCTACTTTTTTTTTTGGAGATTTCTTTCTAGAAAATATTTTTTCAAGTTTATAATTTTATTCATTTTTTCACAATAATTGTCATGGTTTCATAACATTTTACTGGCATTTCCATTTTTCTGTATTGCATTCATATTCTTTTCTTGTCGATAAATTACTTTTTATTTAGGATTTAACACAACAAATTTTTATTGTCGATAAATTCATTGTTTATTCATCTGTTTGTAAGATTAAACTTTGAAATTATGTGCTATATTTATCATGTTGACACAGTTTTATAGATGTATACATTTAGCCAATTAAATTAAATACACCATCTTTTAATTTTGAGATAAAATAATGATGATAAAACAACAACTCTAACCTAATAAATTGTTTGTTATGTGCAGGTTTCTAATTTGAGATCACCATTACAGTTTACTGATTTTGATCAGTGACTGATTCTGATTTTATTATTAAAATTATTATGAAAAAAAATACTCAAATCCTATTGGTCAATGTGCGTTGACTAAGGGGATGTTGACCAATGGTGTTTGAGTATTTGGTTGATGTTGCGTTCGGGAACACTGAATCCGCGCTTTGAAATTAGAATTGGAATTAAAAGAAATTTAATTCAAACTAAATTCCCTCCGGTTCCAATTTCAATTTCAAGACACCGATTCGATACTCCCAAACGTATTTATTCCTATGAATTCAAAAGACTTCTCACAATACATATAGAACACATAACACTTCATGATGACATGAATCTGATGATCAATGCATGTTACTGTATTTAAGAGCCTTCAAGATGATATTTACTAACCACTTTGATAAATCCACATTTCCAGAACAATGACATGATGTCCGTACCTCAATTTGGAGGGTGGGATCACAAGGCCACAGGAGCAACTGATTACTCCGTGGTGTTTTCTCGAGCTCGTGCCAACAGACGGCAGCAGAAGTATTTCAATCGCCACAGCATCGGAAATGAGCACGAGTTTCTGGGTAAAGAACAGCAACAGCAGGATGATTCTGTAATGGTAAGAATCCACTTTCTAATAATGTCTTCTCTACATATCATCATTGTCATCATAATGCATTTTTCAATCAATAATATATATTTCAATATTTATCTAAAAAAGATCATCAACTCAATTCATACTCGATCCATGTTTTGATCCATATCCCCTTCATCAACGCACGTGGATCATAACATGTCCGAGTATGCCTGCCTCAGACCGGCATATATTATTCTCCAATTTTTGGATGGATAAGCCAGCAGATTATAAACAATAGACTGCACACTACTTTCTAATATCTTAAATTATTTCTTGTGCAGAGGAAAAAGAAGATTCTGACCTACCTAAATTGTTGTATTAAGCCTTGATATTCGAAATAAGTCAGTTCTTCGGATTCCTGTTCATTTTAATGATATTAGACCGGATCTTGTTTTCTTCGCCTGTATATTTAACTCAGACAAGTTAATTTGTCATCAGAGACCTAATCTAAAGGTCTGCAAACTTTGAGCTATATATATCTTGTTTTACAATAAAATTTTATGAATGTGTCTTGCATTTATTGCTTTTGTGTAGAAAAACAAAATAATTAGCTTAATTCTCAATCAGCAATATAGGAGTTTTATTACATGAAATTCTATAGTTCTATACAATTTTACACATTGGGATAAACCTACAGAAATCTAGATTTCTTTTTGCTTATTCGAGCTTAAAACTATATAAAATCTGAACATCTTTATTTTTTCTTTAATAACAGAAAGTGAAAAGAAAAATAAAATGATATCTATAAATAATAAAACCTGCAACTCAAGTTGTGGCTTTGAACCGTTTTACTGGAGCTCGGAGGGAGGAGAGGTAATTTGCATCCGCTTTATCAATTCCATCAAAAAGATAACTGAAAGGTGACATTTTTATGTACTTTCCAGAACCAGGAGCAACCTTCAGTTCACCATTTCTCCAAACAATCCTTCCTCCTGCAATTGTTACTTCAACCTTTCCCTGCAAAAATTGATTTTTTTTTTCAGAAGTTAGCATAAAGCATACCCAGACATTTCAATCTAGAAGAATGTTCTTTAGGAAAAACAGGGACAGGCATCTAAGAAATTGAAATAGGAAAGGTACAAAAACTTAAACTTAACAGAATTAAGTTTCGTATTGTATGATCACGTATAATAAGAATTTGGAAATCACAATCTCTGTAGTTACAGTGTTTCATAGAAAACTGTGATAATAATGTGACAGTTCTAATGATAAAATGGTTACTCCGTATTCCACTAGCAAATATCATATTTATGCCACTCAAGGAACAGCTAGAGTTCCACTGATCTTTTGGATGAACCAAAAATGAAAAAGTTCTGCCAATGAAATCTCTACATTTATTCAACTATAACAGGACAACTTAGACAGAGGGAAAGCGTCAAAAGAACAATCAACAACAGGATAATAAGTGGCAGTTTGTATGGTTTACTCATTTATCAACTTGTGACTCAGAGGTAAGTTAAGGCCATCATAGAGCCGACGCAAGGGTTCAAATGGTTCTCTCTAGTTTTAGAACTCCCTGAACTTGTGCCTTTTCAAGCACAAAACCAATAAACTGAAATGCTACATTTCCTTTCTTCTCTTTCCCAAACCAGATAATTTACTTATTAGCTGTCAACATATGTACCATATAGTGATTGCAAACCTTACCTTCCCTCTCCTTCCTTCATAGACATTTGTGTCTGATCTGGAGTGGTGTGAGCTGGCACTTATTTCAAAACTTGAATTTGGGTTGAGTATGATTATGTCGGCATCTGATCCTGCGAGTATTGCTCCTTTCCTTGGATATACATTGAAGACCCTGGCACTGCATAGAATGTCAACTTTAGAATCATCAATCAGGTATCAGGAGTGAACTGTCAAAAAATATGATCTTATATATTATATTTGGTTTTCAGGGTAAACTACAGATAAGTTCAGAGAGAGGTCAGACATTATCAATGTTTCCAAAGCAAAAGCATATAATTTAGAAATCATCTTCAGAGGCAAAGCATACCATTCAGTGCTTGTCAAACGGACATAATCAGTGACAGATATTTGACCTGATTCCTGAAAGAATGGATAGGATAATACAAAACAAGCTATTTCAGAATATGATTTCAATAAAAACTATTTAGTTTCCAACGACCAAGCTACAATTTCCTGGCAGCTTACCACCATTGTATCCCAAACCAGATGCATCCTCTCCTCAATACCTATACATAATTGGAATATCCAGAAGTAGAAGAATTAGAAAGTGGAATAGCTTAAATGAACTTCAATTACTGAGTCAGGTCATGAGAACTGGCTCCAGATATACTACGCCATTAAAATCTGGATTACCATTGACACCATTTGGTATTTTCCGAAAATCATCAATTCCAAAAGCTTTCTGTGTAGAATTGAAGGAACAGTGATCGGTTCCTATTAGCTGTATAATATCATACATCCGTGTAAGTAAATTATTGAGCACTGGGATTCAAAAATAATGAATTACAATGCAAAGTTTAACTAAGAATCAAAATCCTGAACTAAAGAGAGATTCTTTTTGTAGCTTTTAACCAGCAAAAAGATATTCAGCAAATTGCAATCAGAGGAGAGAATCCTCTTTATGGAAATCGATATCATGTTGTAAAAACACATTTAACTTAAATTCTCAGCCTCCCTGAACTTAAAATTAAATCATTACAGAGCCTAGAGTCCAAGAAATGAGATAATCCTCTGGTGTGTCACTTAAGCCCAACTTGACACATTCAGCATTGTGGTTTATTCAGGAACAGAATAATTACCATCTATTAATGATGAGAGCAAACCTGTAGGACTCCTGTTGAGAGGGCACCCTGAAGGGCCTTTCCATGTCCTGATGCCCTGATAGGGGGACTCATGACAAACCTGAAACATGAAAAGACCATATTGCTTCACATAGCATTAAAACTGGCAGTGAATTAAGAAAAAAGAAAAAAAAATGGAAATGGATAAAGAGCAGGTCATTGCTTTGCTGCAGTGGTGAAGTCAGGATCCCAAAGCCCGGAATCATCGAGGACTAGCCCTGAAACTACTGGCTCCCCAGTAACCCTCTGCCCTGCAGTTAAAGAATAAAAAAGATAATAAAGAATAAGTGTTTGCTCCTATCCTAAATCATGAAACCACATGGTATCCCTAATATATTTCTTTCTGGGATCAGGAGAAAAAGAGAGACAAGTTGAAGTA
This sequence comes from Cornus controversa, assembly GCA_026545225.1. Taxonomy (NCBI): domain Eukaryota; kingdom Viridiplantae; phylum Streptophyta; class Magnoliopsida; order Cornales; family Cornaceae; genus Cornus; species Cornus controversa. The sequence continues at coordinate 30,444,318 of CM048852.1, read as the reverse complement.
TTTCTCCCTACCCTCCCACCCCCACCCAAAAAAAAAAAGAATAAACTATAATTAAACAAATGAAAAATGTCAAGTTCACCTAGTAGTTAATTAAATATACACATAATGAGGGAATGTAACACCACTCTAGCACAATGGTGAGCATTGCTTCCATGACAAAATGAATATTAGAAAGCTACCTTGACGTACAGTAAACATGTTTCTATGCTATGGTACTTTAGAATCAAAATATGTCTATAACAGCGGAACTAAAAGGGTCGTAAGAATATAAATTTAATAGGAAAATTCCTGCTATTCACCAAAATGCTTATTAATCTATGAGTCAAATTCATTAATTGCAACTAACCAGAATATCCCCAAAACATTATTTAGTGGTTGAGCACTTCAATGTGCTTAAACCATCAAATTGTTTCTTCTGCTTGCTATACAATGTTAATAAATTGCACAAAAAGCTTCTAGCATTATATAATTCTACATGGAGAAACATGAGTACATCCTATATATTTTTACAAAGGACCATACACATAATAGATGTAATCAATTTAGAGGTAAAAATTAAAATCAGACACATTTCTCATGTTGTAGACTGTTTGTTGACAGCATAATTTCGTTGAAAAAACTAATTTAGTTCTTTGGAATCATGGAGAGATACTCTGAAATCTAAATGTTCTATGTTAAGACTAAGATGAAGTACATGTAGTGTATTTTAGTAAACTTAAATGCAAACATGAGAATATAGTGAAATGTGACGGCTAAATGATACTTGAATGACAACTTTTGCTATATTTGATAGATTATCCAAAAAAATAAGGAGATCGATGGGAACATCACCTCTTAGAGTTAGTCAAATAGAACAGAATGGATTTGACATGTTGAAGAGTTAATGTAGCTGGAAATGAGGATGTTTAGGGATCAATGATTATACCAACAAAAAGAGGAGATAAAGATTGAACAAGAAACAAATGCATTAGCAAGAAGCTAGAAGGATACCAATTAAACACAATATAACCATGAACTCATTTTAAACGTGTGAAAAACCCGTGTCGGACACACCACACATTTACGGGTATTAGACATGTCTATTGGGCCTGTTTAATAATTAAAAAAAAAAATCCTCGTTGGTGTACACACAACCACCTCCAAAGAATTGTTTGCACCCAAGAGGACTTGATCCTTAGACCTAATGCTTGCTAGGCACTAGGGCCAAGTTCTTTATCCATGTCGTTATATTTTAATTTAATTTTACAATATAATTGTTCATAAAACTCTTTTTATGTTCATTGTGTTACCTGATTGCTTTAAGACTATTATGATTACAAAAAGACATTACCTTACCCTAGGAAATAAAGAAGAATATATGAAGATAGGAATTATTTAACCGCATTCCTGTGTCCTTGGGTTTGGGAACTTGATAAATTGATGCTTAACCACATAACTACACCAGACACCTGCACTCAGTTTGTGTGACATAGCAAGGGATTAATTTGATTCAAGTTAAAGGTGTCAGAAGAAAAGAGGAAAGTAAATAATGCGGATTGAGACTCTGAGTAAAGATATGATTGCCGAGAACTTAATAGAGGATATGACTTTTGATAGAGTTGGCTGGATTGGAAGGATAAATGTAGCCCAAGTATTTGGGATACATGTTCCTTGATTAGTTGACTACCAATGTAAAACTTGCAATATTGCAACACCACCACCACAAAAATAAATAAATAAAAGCTCCATTTTTGGTGCATCAATGTTATTGTCTTACAAATTTGCTACAATGATTACCATTTCTAAACTTTAAAGAGATAAGAACCTGATTTTTGAGCTTTAGCAATTTCTTCCATTGCATCAATGCTCATGACATGAACAACATACAGAGGTGTGTTGACAAAACCAGCCAAACGAATAGCTCGGGCAGTTGCCTCACCTTCCAGCTGCATGTTCATCAATAAGGCCAATTACATAACAAGCATAATCCAAAAACTGTCAACAGAAAGAAATTTTCAGAGAGTGAAGCACAAAATAGAAAGAAATTAACCTGCTCAAAGGAGTAATCATCAATTTGATCCAAAAATATAAGGTTTGGTAAGAAGAGTAAATGTTGGTTACTAAAAGATTCTTAGTTTTCCGTATACAATTAAATGTCAGTAAACACTAAGGGCTACAAGTAGTCCTCTGCTTTGATAATCATTTTTGTTGAAACTGTTTGGAGCTCCTTGCTAGAAATAAAAAAATAAAAATAAAAAAATTAAGAAGGTCACAAATTAAAGGGGAAAAAAATGCAGCTTATGTAAGGAAGAACAACAAAGAAAAGGGTGGTAAAAATCAAAAGGAGAAACTTTCTTTTGACATGCATCTTCCACTAAGAAAAGGGTGCAGAAGAAAATGGTGCAGAAATTATATTCAGATGCATCTCTTTCATATGAAGCTAAGAAAGCTAAGGATTATGGAAAATGTTCAACTTATGTTGGAAAGTCAAATGAGAATGAAACAGATAGGATATCTAACCAAATATAGCAATTATAGTTCGAGTGCACCCAATGATTCTAACAAAAGATACAAATGGCTGAATCTATCACACAGAGCTTAAAGTTTTGTACATTTGGAGTCAATGAAGAAAGTGATCAAGAATGTAGAAAGAGGGTATCACACTAAAACTCCCATCTCCTTGCATTATACAAAATTAGAGAATTTAGACTTTTCAGGCTATTTCACACAAGAGTGCTTGAGATCTAAATATATATTTATTGGCACACATACACCATTTTTTGTGGAAGAAAGAAACCAAGCCCAGTCCAAAGTGTTATATTGGAAATCTCCTAGAATAAAATGTCATTATATAAATATACAAGTTCCATGCTCTTTGACAGCTTGTTTACAACAGTAAAGGTTCTTGAGCAAAGGAGATGAGACATAGGAATTGGAATCTATATGGGCTGGAAATGGATGACAGTGGGGCAATCTAGAAGAGAGCAGCACTTAGGGAATTGGTAGTCAATCAGCCCATGAGAGCGTATCAATAGCAAGAAACTCTAATAGATTAGGCTTAATTGGAGATATATGTTCAAGAAGGGGACATTGCACAGTAAAATCTCGGACTGACAAGATTGACGGCAAAGGTTTTAGTCTCAAAGCAGCCACAATGTCAAATCGTGTCAAAGAATGTCCGTCTCCAATCTTTC